>OX578155.1:98837141-99289641 GCA_951213105.1 Amaurobius ferox
TTCACACGATAAAAATTTTCGGAACAAAAAATATCTCTGGGATCTGGCATCTCTTTGTCGATTTTAGAGCAGTGCACCCTGGTTAAAGAAAACCTCAAATAATTTATTCGAAAGCATCATATTACACAAAATTAATAGTGCAGACTGGTTTCGAAGTCAAGACACAGCCTTTTTCGTCAGGACATACAAGCATTGCAACTTTCTCTTATGCTAACTTTCATAAGTGTAGATATTTACGTTGCCGATCTACTTCCACCAGTGAAGGTTGCTCTGTTGTGTGTCTTGACGAAAAAGGCTGTTGCTTTCCATCAAAACTGGATGACACTATTATTTTTGTGTTGCATGTTGCTTTTAACGAAATTATTTGAGTTTTTCTTTACATTAACAGCAGTTTGACACTCTCATTGCAGATAACAGTATCCATGGACCGGTTTCGCTTTTATTATGTATTCAGCAGCATGGCATAATCGTTAAGTGCAATAATGTAAACTTACGTAACTGATGAATATGAGTTGAATTAAAATGTCGTGTTTTCTTTGATTGTGCCCCATTAACTGACCCAATAATTGTGATAGCCTAAAAAATGAACTATAACCGATCCTTTTGAATTAAATGACTCCAATTTTACACTAAAGAATGCTGATCGAATAATTAGAACGCTAGATGGGTAATTTGAAGTTAAAATTAATAAATTAGTTTAATATAGTTTTTAAAGTTAAAATGTGTGAATATAAAATAGAAAAAAAATCAATCCAAATGATTTAAATATTTATAATGTATTTCCTCAATATAAAAAAATATATAATAACATAAATTAAAAAGATAGATTTTCTTGAAAAGGTGAAATGATTTTAAAATGGTTATAAATTAGAATAAATGATGAAAACAGAAGATATAAAAATAACAGAATTGACAATTTGATTAATCAAATATAATTTAAAGCGAAATAAATTACTATTGTTCGCAAAAAATTGCCCTCTTAAGCTCTGAATGTTTAATTTTCGTTATAAAATTAAAAAGGAACTGCCTGTACGAAACATGTAAATGATGGCTGCAAAATGTATAAGAAATCTATGAATAATAACACTTTAGAGAGTCTGTTTAAAATCTTGTTTTAATTCAATGAAATGAAAGTTTTAACTCATTAATAGAAAAATATCTTGGTAAATTTACACGTAACATGTATAAATTAATAATATATTTTTGAGAAAGTTTACAAAGAGAATATATATGTTTAAGAATATATTTGTATACAAGTTTACAACAGTGGGAATTTTGAAAAATAAAATGATATTTTTCAAGAATTATCTATTTCTATATAAAATATAAAACTGTGACATCCAGAAAAACTCTACATCCAGATGAGTGGGATTTTCTGAATAAGAAAACAATTTCATTTTCTGTAATAATTTGTATTCGTTTAAAAAACAATCGTTTATGAAGACAAGAATATTATATATTAACATGAATTGAAAAAAAAAGTGACTACTCATGAAATAGCGTTTTAAAAATTACGAGGTATTGTTTGAATTGAAATACATGAGCTAAATATTGAAAATTAAAAGGTTCAATCCCATAGTACATTTAAAGTAAACCGAACAACTTTATGTATCATTGCTAAGCATAGCTAACACTTCCTTTATCGCACAGAAGTAAAAAAAAATTATGAAAAGGAAGTCAAATGTCATATACTAACAAGATACTAAAGTATATAACTGCGAGATATAATCGTTATTGTACATCAAAATATAAATTTCACTTACAGAATCTTTACTTTTAAAATGAAATTTCAAAGAAAATGTTTCAATTTAAGAGTGAAGAAACATACTTAAACTAACATTGCATTCACAATAAGCAAACTTTCATTACAAACTCAATAACAATTATTATTCCTTAGAAACATTAGTTTACATACAAATTTTGTGTTAGCGTACTACCCTAAAAAGCTCTTGGGACAATCTTATCTAGAAAATGCGTGTCATAAAAAAACATTTTTTAAAATACGTTTTGAAATGTAGTTTGTAGACTCACTTTTAAAATTAAGGATAGTCATAAAATTCCATTTCTGGAAACGGTGTAGAAATTAAATCAATCTATTTATGAGTTTTTAGAAGGGATCTCAAATGGTTCGTGGAAAGTTCCCTGAACACAAACAGCAAGTGAACAGTTTCTCCTTTGTATGAACACGTTCATGACAATATGAAATAGAAAATATTTTTAAATAAGGTTGATTGAACATTATTTATGTTTATCATATCTCGGAAAAGATCCTTCAGCAAGTAACAAAACAACAGCTTCTGTTTTGGCTGAACGCACATGGGATTCATAACCTCACTTTTACTACTGCAATTGTGAATTCTTTATACCTCAGCACACTTAACTCTCTGGAGATGTGTGGACGAGTACTTGACACTTAAAGAATTGATAATCATTGTGACACATATTTATATTAAATATTCTAAAGATTAATTCAGATAAAATAATTTTTCCACAAATTTAAAAAGGACGTAACCAGTGATTTATTTCAAAGATACATGCATTTTCTTAGATACGTATTTGAAATAACTGATAAAGTGAAATGCTCAAGAGTTCAAAGAACAAAAGAACAATCCTTATATAATTAATGAAGAAAAAAAATAAAATATTACATAAAGATTTATAAATTGAACTAGACAATACAATAAAAGGTGATTTTCCCTAGAAATGTAAAATAAAGTATAAATTAGTAAAGCATACAGTAAAACTCTTTTGAAGCAAACACAAACTATATCTAAATACTAAAATTTTACAAAATGAAAACATTTATCTTAAATGTCTGATAAATAAAATATTAATAATGAAAAGAATATAATATAATTTACAAAATGATACATGCTGTTAGTTAAACATTTCGGAACGCATTTGCTTCCAAAGTGAAATATACACAATATCATAAAACGACTAAAATTAACGCATTTACACGAAATTTAACGCAGGTAGACGTGTAAAAACTACACGAAAAATAATAAATAAAAATTAATGTTTTGCAAAGACAATTGGAACGAGCTAAAAACCTTTATATCCTCCTTTTAATTACATACAATTTGATGGCTCTTTCATGCATTTCATAAAATGTTTTTTTATAACAGTGGATAATAAAAGCTGCAGGAAGACTTTTTGAAAGTGAAAGAGTCTTCTCAAGTATGAAGACGCATATGAGCAGTAAGGGTTCCTTTTTGAGAAAAGCTTTTGTTGCAATCCGAGCAAATGAACGGTTTCTCTTTTGTATGAAGACGTATATGAACTGTAAGGTTAGATTTGTGGCAAAAACTTCTGTAACAATGCGGGCAAATGAACGGTTTCTCTCCTGTATGAAGCCGCATATGGGTTGTAAGGTTTCCTTTGTCTGAAAAACGTTTATTGCAATGCTGGCAAGTGAACGGTTTCTCTCCTGTATGTATACGAATATGCTGAACAAGGTGACTTCCTTTTTTAAATCTTTTCTCACAATGAGGACATTTGAAAGGTTTTTCTCTCGTGTGAACTTTGATGTGATCCTTCATATTGCAGAGTTTATATGTGGAGTAAGTACATAGTTGACACGTGTACAATTTCCCACCATCATTGTTCACTTGGTATTTTGGCACTGATTCAGATGCAAGAGAATTATTTAAACCATTGCATGGGTCTTCCAAATCATAATCCAACCGTCCTATAAAAAGGATACATTAAAATTTCACAAGAAATAACAGATCAAACATGTTTTAATTGTACTAACACATGTATAAAAAATTCGAGCAAAGCAAACTTTAACGATACATAAAAACAACCCATAATTATATTATATATCAGGAAGTAATAATAGAAGATACAATAAGAAATACATTTTCCGAAATCTTTAATATGTACCAAAATAATTCAGTTATTATTTTAATAAAAAATTTTGCTGAATTGCATGTCAATAAAATTGAATGCTAATGCTGATGTTTCTCAGAATATGAAATTAATTAATTAACATTGTACACAATTTCCTAAATAAATAAAAATAGAGAATTGCAATATGAATAACAAACTACTTATTACATCTGGACACATTTTAAAAAATCTGGACAAAAACACATTTTTCTAATCAACGGTACTAAAATTTTATGAACGAAACATTTAATGTTTTAATAAATGATACTAAAATCTTATACTAAAATGATTAATTGGTATGAACAATAACTGACTTAAATGTATGACTTAAACTGTATGACGATAATGGTATGACTAAAATGACTAAATTTTTAATCAATGTTACATATACAACATACAAAAAGTTAAATATTTTAGAATTTGAAAATGAAAATATTATAGTTAAAATTCAATTTTATCGATTTATCTCTCGGAATATAAATTCTATTATTTGATAATATCAAAAACTTCTTACAATAGATCTCCCTCTTAATTAAATACACTTTGATTTCTAACTTTCTTTCATATGTTTCATAAAATGTCTTTTATAACTGGATGGATAGGAAAAGCTCCAGGAACACATTTTGCAAGTGAACGGTTTTTCCCAGGTATGAAGACGCATAAGGGCAGTAAGGGTACCTCTGTGGCGAAAACTTGTGCTGCAATACGTGCAAATGGACGGTTTCTCTTCTGTATGAAGACGTATATGGAAAATAAGGTGATCTTTCCGTGAAAATATTTTATTGCATTGGGGACAACTAAACGGTTTCCCTTCTGTATATATACTAATATGCCTAACAAGGCCATATTCTTTGTTAAATCCTCTATCCTCAAGGACATTTGAAAGACTTTTCTCCCGTGTGAACTCTGACATGAACCTTCATACAGGGGAGTAAGTACATAGTTGACATGTGTAGAATGTCCCACCATCGTTGTACTTTTTCTCTTGGTATTTAGGCAATGATTCTGATGCAAGAGAATTATTTAAACCTTTGCATGGATCTTCCAAAACATAATCCAACCGTCCTATAAAAAACGATACATTAGAAGTTCACAAGAAATAACAGATCAAACATTTTGTAATTGTACTAACACATGTATATAAAATTCATGCAAATCAAATCTTAACGATACATAACAACAACTTATAATTATATTATATATATAAGGAAGTAATAATAGGAGATACAATAAGAAATATATTTTTGATATAGAGAGTTACGGTATTGCATGTCAATAAAATAGCATGTCAATGTAGATAGGTGACATGAAATTAATTAGTTAGCATTGTACACACTTTCATAAATTAAGTTAAAATGCAGAAATGCAATATAATTAAGAAACTATTTATTACATCTGGACATATTTTAAATAGTGATTAATTTTTTAAACACTACGAAACACTAAAAAAATTGAAAAATGAAAGATATTTTAAATACAATCAGTTAAGATCATTTGTAAAGTAAAATAAACAAATCATATTCTCACTAAAGTAATTGTATATATAATATTTATAATCATTGGTTTACATACGCAAGCACAACTGAAAGTGTTCTCAAATATATCTCATGAAAATTAAATAGAACTTAAAATATATCTAACACTAAAAAATATAATACTTTAAAATAAAATTGGTTATAGAAAATGATATTAGTAATTTTAAAATTGAATTAGCTTCATGAGCATTGCTAAAAATATTATAAACAGATCAAATATATCTTGCATTCGAGTGTCACCATTAATGCTCAGTGTATAAATACATGCATGTAATACTTTTCATTTAAAAATATTCACATTGAAAATCCGGGAAAGATATTTCATATAAGTATACGATAACAGCTGTCGAGACGATAAAATAAGATTTCTGTTTTATTAATCCCGTACTGTTAGGGAAGTTTTTCTCTATTGAAAGTGTTTGCATGCGTATTTTCATTCAGCAAATTTTTGATGTAATTGTATTGAATTAATGGTACTTAAATAGTATTTTAATGTTACTAAAAATTTTTCTTAACGAACAATATGCATTTATATAAAACTCTTCAAAACACATTTATTTTAAAATGTGCACGAGACGATAGTCCTAATAAACACACACAACATATACAATTGGAGAACATTCTAAAATTCCATTCCGTAAAACAGCACAAAATATTCAAAGAAATTAAGCATATATCTCCTTAATGATGATACCCCCACCCCCACCCCAATCAATTTCATCCAGCATCCTTTCTCAAATTCAATACCCTGCTTATATTTCCTACTCTTAGTTTCTGCTTGGGCCTTATATTCTTTCTGACTGAAAACATGGATAAGGACACGACTTCGTACATCACCCCGCCCCCTCCCTAAGCTCCTTTTTGTTGTAAACAATCTTTTTATGAAACTCCCTTTTTTCTGATATTTTTCATTCCGCTAGAAAGTGGGTACAAAGGGGGAATTTTATCCATTCCTTTATTCTGCAATGTTTCCCCCTCGCTTTAAAAACAGTCTTTATAGAAAGCAAATACATTTTATATTAACATAAATAGAACAAGAATGTAAACTGTATGGAATCATATATTATTGTATCGAAATATTTTAACAAAACATTAATAATGAAAATTTTTAATAGTAAAATTCTTTTAAAAGGAAGAGAACATTTTTGTGTCGTGTTATTTCTAAAATTAATAAGAAAACAACGTAGAAGTCGTCATAATATAACTGTAACAAAGAAAATATCTATTTACAATAATATGACAGCCATGATCCTATATATAAAATATAAAAAATATATGAGAAGGACAAAGTCCACAAAAAAAGTTGTTTGAAATAAGAATAGAGATATAGGGCATTTCACATATGTAAGAACGAAGTTAACATGACGACTAGACACATGCTCAGTCTAGACAAAAGAAACATCTAAATTAGAAAAGAATATTATATACAGCAAAAATAATAAAAAGTTTCTAGCACGTATACACATAATATTAAATGAAGTATAATTAAACATCTAATATAATTATGTAGAAACACAAGTTATCAATATTTTTGCACATTTATAACAGTAAGAATTTTTAAAAGCAGAATGATATTTTGAACAAGTACTTATTACTGAATAAAAAAAATTAAAAATTGAAGATTTGGTTTTAAGTCAGAGAGCTTTTCTGAATTAATGAATATGAACTTTTGCTGCAGAAGTTTTCATTCGTATTAAAGCAATTGTTTACACTGTTTACAGGATGTGAGAACATTTTGCATTAACATGAAAAAATAACAATTTAAAATTTATAAAATGATGCTTTATAGAATATATGAGTTAAACATTTATAATAAAAACATTTAATCACTAAATGCATTTAAAAAAGCAAATTCGCACTCGCATTTATCATGGCTGTGAACAGCTTACTTTTACTTATTTGCATAGACGCCGACATAATAAAACTGTGAAAAGGAAAGGTAAATGTCAAATACTAACAAGATACTAAAATATGATTGATGTGTATTTATGTGCATTAATAAAAAAAAAGATACTAAAATATTTAATAGATGGGAAGTGTCGTTATGTAACTTGGAATCTTACATTTTAAACATTATCGGGAATTGTTTTTTTTTTCCTTTTTATAAAAATAAATTTTAAAAATGAATTAAAAGGAATACATTTTCAAAGAAATAAATTTTATATGATGTGAAATTCATTTATATTGAGTTCACAAATGCTTGTAATTAAACTGAAATTGAATTTTAAATAAACAAATTGTCATTATAATGTACTTAACAGCTCTAGTGGCATACTTATTAAAAGGGTGAATTCTTATAAGAATTACCACAAACAGTTTTTTTAAAATACACTTAGAAATGCAGTTCTGATTCAACTTTTAAAATCAAAGAAAGTCATAAAACCAATCCAAGAACTTAAGTCTAGTTTTAAGTTTTCTGATGTGTCTTCAAATGGGATGACTGTGAAAAACTCTTTTGACACATGCTGCAAGTAAATGGTTTTTCCCATGTTTGAACATGTGCATGGATAATGAGGTGAGCTTTTCGTTTAAATCCTTTTTAACAGATTTGGCAATTGTAAGAAGTGTCCTTTTTTTGTGAACCTGCTCATGATTAAAACGGCTCCCACGAGCTGCAAAGTCTTTGTCACAATAGTGGCATTTGTGAGGCTTTTTTCTAGTATGGCAATTGACATGATCAACCATGCTTGATTTCAGTGATATGGTGTATGAACATGATCGACACTTAAAGAATTTTTGCCATTTTTCGGGAATTCCAGGTAACCGGTTGATGAAGCAGCGTCAGTTTTTCTGGCACTGCAGCTTACATTCAAAGGACCGTCTAATGAAACAGCATCAGTCTTTCTGGCACTGCAGCTTACATTCAAAGGACCGTCTCATGAAACAACATCAGTCTTTCTGGCACTGCAGCTTACATCCAAAGGACCTTCTAATGAAACGGCATCAGTCTTTCTGGCACTGCAGCTTACATTCAAAGGACCGTCTAATGAAACAGCATCAGTCTTTCTGGCACTGCAGGTTACATTCAAAGGACCGTCTAATGAAACAGCATCAGTCTTTCTGGCACTGCAGCTTACATTCAAAGGACCGTCTAATGAAACAGCATCAGTCTTTCTGGCAACGCAGGTTACATCCAAAGTATCGTCTAATGAAACAGCATCAGTCTTTCTGGCACTGCAGCTTACATTCAAAGGACCTTTTAATGAAACAGCATCAGTCTTTCTGGCACTGCAGCTTACATTCAAAGGACCGTCTAATGAAACAGCATCAGTCCTTCTGCACTGCAGCTTACATTCAAAGGACCGTCTAATGAAACAGCATCAGTCTTTCTGGCACTGCAGCTTACATCCAAAGGACCTTCTAATGAAACAGCATCAGTCTTTCTGGCACTGCAGCTTACATCCAAAGGACCGTCTAATGAAACAGCATCAGTCTTTCTGGCACTGCAGCTTACATTCAAAGGACCGTCTAATGAAACAGCATCAGTCTTTCTGGCACTGCAGCTTACATTCAAAGGACCGTCTAATGAAACAGCATCAGTCCTTCTGCACTGCAGCTTACATTCAAAGGACCGTCTAATGAAACAGGATCAGTCTTTCTGGCACTGCAGCTTACATCCAAAGGACCGTCTAATGAAACAGCATAAGTCTTTCTGGCACCTCAGCTTAAATCCAGAGGACCGTCTAATGAAACAGCATCAGTTTTTCTGTCATTGCAGCTTACATTCAAAGGACCGTCTAATGAAATAGCATCAGTCTTTTTGGCACTGCAGCTTACATCCAAAGGACCTTCTAATGAAACAGCATCAGTCTTTCTGGCACCGCAGCTTAAATCCAAAGAACTTTCTACTTAAGAAGAAAAAAAAATTCTTAATGAATAAAATCGACAATTATCTGGAACATGTAGTTCCAATTCGCATAATCACACATTCATATTTAAAATACGACACATGATAAATATCTAAATAGAATTGTTCTTGTTCAGTTTGTAATCATGTATACTTCCAATAAATATTAATTAATTAATATAATATATAAATTTTAAAACACATCTACAATTAAACAACATCACCGTTCACCGTATCATTTAATGAGTGATGTAATTTACTGTTATAAAAATAAAACTCATGTCTGTAGCTCCTCTATAAAGAAATATTTGCGGCTTTTTGTCACTACATTACAAACAAATGGCAAAAAATTCATTTCTCAAATTTTACTAATATGAACCGGCAAAGCCTGCTTCGGGAGTGAACATCTAGTATCTTCAAAATCCAACTATTTTCGAAAACGCTACTCTATAAAACGACTCAACAGATTTGCATAATTTCTCACTGATTTGTTAACTTTAATACGTATCAGATGTGTAACTACAATTATTTCCGATTTTATACGACGCTTTACCAGATAAGAGAATATTCAAAAATGCTCTTTGAAGCTAAATATATCCTGAAAAAATCTAATTTAACGAAACTTTTGAAAGCAATGTCACTGGATTCAAGAAATCTATATAATAATTGCCTAATGTGTTTGTATTGATATCGATTCCTACCCATTAGACAATGCTGTCCATCTTTGTAGTGATATTTATTTGTTTATCTCAGTTTATTGCAAAGCTCATTATACTGACTTTTTGAATTATCCACTAGGGGCGCTGCAATCATTTCAATTCGATTGGGCACAGTCACATTACTATAGATAGACCTAACTCATGAGCATTTTCCAACAAAATTATTGCGGTTTTTAAAAATTGTCCCAGAAAATATTTTCGTCTATTATTGTTTGTTGTGTATATTAATACATTTTTCGACCGATTTTTGAAGTTTTGCATATTTATTCCTTATTTACCGCAGGTAAATAAGAAATAATGTAGAAAAATCTTCAATATGGAAACGGACATTCGCTGTACTTCCTACCATTATTGTTATGAAGCAGTTGATGGATGGACCAATGTACGTGTACAGGAGGATTCCATAAATTAGATGGATTAAAAAACCCACCTAAAAAGAAAAAAAGTATGAATTAAGTAATGTAACTTCTTACTCAAAAGTAATGTTCATATAAAATCGAACAAAATTCAATATGGAAACGGATATTCGCCAATCTCCAGGTACAGAAATGTCCCTTAAGAGAAAACCAAGCTGATATAGCCTGCCTAAGAAGACAAAGGAATTTCAAATTATAATTAGAAGTAAGTAATAACATTTTCGATACAATGCTGATTCACCCAAAATAAAAATATATGTTCGCAAATTGAAAACCTTAATGAGTTAAAAAATCATTTAACAAAATTCTATAACGCATTAAATGAAAGACAACAAATCGTAGATTAAAAGGTCATTTAATAAAACCATCCTTTATGACGTACAAATAATAAAAACGGCCAGAGCGCTATCGTGCATCACCAACCCCTTGATCAGTGGCAATATAAAATTACCGTGTAAACAAGCTTATATACAGACCAAATAGGCAAGATAAAATTTTCATAAATCAATAACTAAATAAGGATAATTAAATTATATTATAAATAGGATATTCAAGATTAAACGATTACAAAAATACATTAAATTGTATTATAAATAGGAAGTTTAAGATTAAACAAGTATTAAATACAAAAGAGAAAATGAAACATGTCCAATATTCTAGCAAAGCATATATTACATCAAATTGAAACGTCACAGATAATCATGTAAAAGTTTGACTGGCATAAAGTCGAGAACGAGTTGCCAAGAGTAACTTAAAATCTGCACAGGATCAAAATTACAAATGGAATCACGGTACATATATATAAACAGGGATTCATAAAGAAGAATATTACGAGAGTTATTGCAGAAATTAAAAGGAAAGTTTTTCAAAAGTGTTGAAAATTATCATTACATATTTTAAATCTGAAGTGACTATGATTTGCATGTATATCTTAAAAAAAATATTTCCTAAATATAATGTAACTTTCCGAAATTCAAAACTTTTCAAAAGTGTTGAAAGTTATCATTAACAACACATTGGGCAAAAGCCGTAGAAAGTTTACCATTTTTGACGTCACGAGCATGTTCAGCTAAACGGATACAAACAGTATGTTTTTTTAGAAATTGAAACAACATGTTCCATTGTGTACGCTCACCAAATTTTGTTACGTTTCGTCCAAAACATCACTCGCTAGTTCACTTCTGAACACCTCACGTTATTTTTTGGTCACCCAATTGGTTTATTAGAGAAATCAGGCAATTTTATTCTTTAGATTCTCTTGAAAATAATGTTATGGAACGATAATGGGAAAAACTAATTATTTTAACTGATCTTTTGAAAAACAATATGAATAAAATTGAATGTACATATTTTAAATCAGAAGTAACTATGATTTGCATGTATATCTTAAAAAAAATATTTCCTAAATATAATGTAACTTTCCGAAATAAAAATGGGTTTTGATTATAAAATATTACCAAATTTTATTTCGGGGTTTATAGGACCCCACCAAAATAGTGATATTTGATAAGGTCAATAATTCGGAGTTAATTTTGCTTTCGGTCCACGAATAAAGCAAATAATAAATATCTCACTCATCCAATTTAAATCCCATTGGTTATTACATAACATGCTGCATTCAAACATTTTAAAAATAAAACATACTCAATGTTATTTTTATAGAAGGATTAATTCTATCCTTTTTATTAATGTAAAACTTATGTACCTTAAAATATTACATTTATTATACACAACAATCTCGCCTACATAAAATGTAGAAGATTCTTTACAGAGATCGCATGATTGATTTTTATATTAACACTTGGTTTCAATATTTTCCATATTAAAGTTTATCACATTTTTAGGTTCATATATTAACTAATAAACAGTTTTTAAAACATAAGGAAGAAGTCAATTCATTGAAGTTCACGACTGCATTAAAAACTGAATACACTTTACCATCTATCAATATCCACATGCGTTAAAAATATAATTCTCTGAGCACTTATGAAAAATCGACCATTATGACCATTTTCAATTTTATTCCATATGTACTTAATTACCACAAAAAAAAGATAAAATAAAAGAATTTCAATTTTTGTTCCATCAAATAATCTATCTGGAAAAGTCGAACAGTAATGAAAGTACCATAACAACAAAAGTTGATCTTGCTACAATATGACAAAAATATACTTATGTTAACTTATGACTGAAGTTAGAGACCTAAACAAGGATTATTGTATCAAAGGAATTGAGCTCTTTCACTAGACCATGCTCGTTCACCACGGCCGCTCCTGACGTCTGATTTCTCACTGGAGTATTGCCCGTTCACTCGAGTAAATTGCCCCTGAGGGTATACAAAGCGCAGAGCGAAAATTAAAGTTTGACAAGTCTGTTCTTCCCCTGCTCTCATTAGTAACACAATTTAAAATCCAGAATATTTTTTAATTAAAAATTGTGGCGAGAAAGTACGTTTCAAGACCCACTGAACCCATTTTGTATAGTTTTAGAAAAGTCGTTCAACTGTGTGCGTGACACTATAACTCACAAATTAATAAATCTACATCTATTCTAAACTCTTTGTTTAAGCATTATTTGTAAAAATAGAACTAGAAAAGATATTTACTAATTCTCATTTAATCTCGAGTTATTCAAATTTTAAGATTTGTGTCGCATTATTTACATTTTTCTGCAAGAGGGAGAATACAACTCTGTCGATGACTGTATATCTAACTAATAAGGGCCCACAACGAGTTTAGATAGTTTTGCATTTTAATTGGATCCCCAAAGCATACATTTCAGGCTTGCTTCAATATCCGTAGTCAAGTTTCTTTACTATAAGGTTGCGCCCTCAACCCGGCAACTAATGAAAAGTTGTCAGCTTGAAGTTATGGAAGTTAAGATTCGTTAAGGCTCTAGAGTAAAAATTGAGAGATGTTGCAAAAACTCACACATTATTAAAGGTAAAAATAGTTTGTTAATTTTTAAGAGGCAACATCCAGGCGTTAAGAACTGCTGAAAGATGCTGTGCACAAAGGATCCAGTGAAGTTCGAGGAAATTTTGCAATGTTGTTGAACATATTTGGTCCCTCTTGAGAGCCCGACTACAAAATGCGCGCGTTCTTAATTCCCAAGTCGACATATGCGCAGAACGAGGTCAAAATAATGAAATCAGTTATTCCCCGGGATGACACCTACCTGATGCGTAGTAGCTTTTGGCTTTGGGTGATGTTCTGCGCAAAAAGAAAATTAAAAGAAGTTTTCTGAGCTTGGTAGTGGCAATCTCTAGCCGTGCTTTTAGATTTCGTTTCAGCGTTGCAAATAAGTAGTTTCAAGATTGCAAAATTTCTTATGGAAAGAGAAATTTCCTATGGTAAAAGAATTAGTTAACATTTCTTTAAGAAAAAAGGATGAGAAATATGAACAAATTTTTAATTTTCTGGATATATGTCGTAATCTATACGAAAATGTTTGAAAAAGAATATTCTAAAAGAATCATAACTTAAGATAATATTGATAAGCATATCTGGTACTGAGAAAATATTCGCACACTAACCGTTCATTAATCGTTACGACAGCCGTATTTTTAGCTATACCTCTACTCACAAAGAAATGATTTACGTAGGGATTAAATTCCCTTACATAGGGAAGCATTGACATATGTTTTCAGTTTATCATTTTTATTCCACGATATTAATTTTCAGAACAAAGAATATCCTTGTCTCTAGCATCTCTATGGTGAGTTTAAAGCGATGAACTTTAAACAAACCTGACTTGCTTCTATTGCGTGGATCAGTCCAGCCTTGAACATTACACGACTGGGCCACTTTATTTCTCAATTATTAATCTAATATAAAACAAGCCGTGCGAGAGAAAACACACCAGTTGACACGGGAGTTTTGTCTTTTTTTGCTCCATTTTTACTGGAGAAACTAGTTGATAAACACGGACACCCTTGGTGGTTTGATATCATTCCAGTTATACTAATTTAGTTTACTGGTTTAGAGTCCGTTCAGCGTGGGAATTTCTCATGTACAGAAAATAAACGGAACAGAAAAATATTTGGTCACTTCTAGTATGTCGTCATTGGTCATTTCGGGAATTTGAATTGTGAAAATGAACCAATGTTTTGGTACTAACGTTTATGTAGAAAATTCTAATCGAGAGTTCTTAAAACAATCGGAATGATACAGAATGGAATTTCTCCGATCTGCGACGAAGCAAATATCTGATGAAAAATACAAATGACTATTAGAATATTACTTCTATTGCAAGTAATAGCACCCATGGATCGATTTTGCGCTTATTATACGCAGATCTTCAGTTCATTCACGCTCGTATATATTATACACTCGCGATATTATACACTCGCGATATTATACACTCGCCAGCGTTGCATACCCGATGCCTGTAGCAGCAAGAAAGAGTCACGATTTTCCAAAAATCTAAAGAGACTGACGTATATGGTATAGCTACGACGTTAATTTGTAGACGGTTTGCGCGGTAGAACAGAATTTGTCTGTCTGCGTAGAGATTCGCAAAATTGTAGCACATAACAAGTTTTATTGCTGCTATTATAAGAATCGACAATTCCAAGTACATAAACATAAAACGAGTGCTGTCTGCAATGGTAGGCAATTGCATTGTAGCAAATTGAAAGCAAATAGTCTTTCATTCCTAAACCAAAGTGTGTTTTCCACCCACTCCAAGAAGAATGAACACATTAGAATCAGGTGCATGTAAGGATTAGATTCCAGTGACTGGCTCAAGTGTGTTCATTCATTTCGGATCGAGTGGTAACTTACTTTGGTAATGAAAGTTATTTTCTTGGTTTCTCAATGTCAGTTTATTTGTTATAAATGATTCATTTTTTCTATATTTTAATATACTATTAAGGACATATTCTGAATAAGGAAAAGTTAAGCAACGCACCAAAAAAGCACCAATTAATAAACAATGCAGCATACAGCTGTTTTGAAGACACGTTGGAACCCCCCCCCCCTCCCTCTTCGTGGCTAGACCTATTAACAAATCCAAAGTTAGAGAGAGGAAATGTGCTTCGGGTGTTGACTTTCAGTTTGCTAATTTGTCTCGTATTAAAGAAAAACCAACGTAACTTCGAAAGATCTGCATTGTTTATTAAATGATGCTTAATTACGTGTCTTGGGTTTAATATATCCGGTGCATTAACTGTTTTTACTCATTTATATACTGGATTCAGCGCAAACACTGTTCAATCTATCGTACACGTGATTAAAGGGCCTAATTGAGTCCCATAATGTAGGGAAAGTCATGGACTGCTCATATCAGATTTTTCTACTTATTGAATACATACATAAATAACATAAATAAAATGCAATATTATTATAATGAATTGTGTATAGTAGTTGTTATTGAGACCCAGACCGTCCGACCTACCAGAAAGGTGTAAGGCAACTGCTTGGACGGCCGGGAAGTGCCACCCTATTTAGACCGGAACCCAGTGGGGGAGGCATCCACAGAGACCGTACCCTCCTTCCCCTACCACCAACCTCTCGGAAGGACTTACGGACCCACATGTTTAACGTGATCGTACTCCGCGTGAACACGGCGGCAGTTTTTTGGCAGCGGCTGGAATCGAACCCGGGCCTACCGAGTGCAACTCCAGCGCGCTAACCAATGGGCTACCGCGCCCCTTGTGTATAGTAGTTGATAAACTTTATGGTAAAATGACAAAAATTTAACTGTACTACACAAATAAAATTGTACACTGCATTCAAGTGCACAGATTACGAGGAAATGTGAACATTACCAAATAATAGGCATTTTGAAGCGACTGAAATAATCAAAGAATCACTCACTTGGATATTAATCTTTTTGAAAGCAAAATATACTTATTATCTATAAACAAATATTAAATTACAAGGGCTTTTAACAATGTTGAATAGTCAATACAATCAAATTTTTTTTAAATGGAAAAAATAAAATTATAAAAATCAGATGTTCAAGACATGCATATAATAGAATGAAAAAACAGCATTTTTTATTAAATATTTCTTTAATAAAATTAATTCATAACTCTATTTCATCAGAAAATCATTTCATTTATTATGTTCTTTTTAGACCGAGGAATTGTATACATTCTCCTTTATTCTGAATAACAAGTCGAAGAGAAAATTGAACATGAGAACTCTGGTGTATCTTTAAATTGATTAATTGGGAAAACTATTGTCTTACGACTTAATGAGAGTTACAGTTTTTTTGAAAAGATATGAGTTCTCTGGTCTTTATTCGTTAAAGAGCTCTTTTAACACATGCTAATTGCAAATCGGTATTGACAAAGTTGCAAAAAAATTTCTTCTAAAATAGAGGTATGTTTGAAAGAAGTGCTTCCCATGATTCAAAATATCTTTTAAAACAGATCGTCAAACTTTTATCCAGAATGGAATCATAGTTTTAAGTACAGTTAAACATGAGTTATTAAAGGTCTGTTCAAATTCCAGAGTGGGAATAACAACGTTGCAATTAATCGGCTTTTCAATGAAAATGCGATTTTAATAGGAGGCTTACAGCAAACTTTTTACTTAATATTACAAGGCTGCCTTTTCAAGAACATTTTTTGATTCAAAAGTGGCATTTGAAGGGTTTATCTTTTGTTTGAATGCGCATATGTTCGACAAGTTTATTTTTCTGAGTAACACCAATGGGGACATTTGAACACATTTTCCCCAACATTAACTCTTTCTCCTATATAATTTTGATTTGTCTTATGTAGTTTAGTAATTGCAATATAACCACTTGAAGAATGTATTGCCATCTTTTTCATAAAACGTGCACATTTAGGCTGCGATTTTGACGCAACATTGGCATCCGAGCTGCTGGTAGTTTCGAAATCATAAATTGAAGTCGAGTGTCGTACAGAACAGAGCACCAGGCGCGAAGCGCCTTTAATCTCCAATTTCAATATGTGGTTCTTATCGTCATACTGTGACATTAATTCAGTTACCCTAATTGGAGGTTCGAGGTTTTTATTTACTACTTTTTTATTATTTGTCCTAGCTCCTAGTGTGGCAGTTTGTTGCACATTTAGAGTTTAAGCAGTTTAGGAGGTTGATGCAGATCTGAGGGTTACCTAGCACTTTTGCAGCTTAGAGTTTTGAACATTAGTCGCGAGTTTTATTTAATATCAGATGTTTAAGGTGGGATTTTTAATTCCGATTATCGATGTTGGATTTTAATTATACGTAGTGATAAATTGAAAGAAAGGAAATTTTTAAATATCAGATAAATAATAATAATTATTTTGGTAGATATGGAATACATTAATGTATAATTATTCCTTTAACATATACAAAAAATATAAATTAAACATATAGTCTCCATAGATATCTAATTCTAGTTTCAAGCAAAATTTTAATACTTCACATTAAATAATAACATTTCTTGTCTACCTCTCAATAAATATGTCCAGAAACAATGTACGTTTAATCTTCATAGATTCGAAATTCAATTTGTAGTTCGAATTTTATACTGGTATATACTTCTTCGAATGTTTTTCCTGCCTCCTTTGGCGATACTCATCCGTCACACAGTATAATGGGTTTAGTATTTTAATATTTTGTATTTTCCATTTTACCTTCTAATGACAGCATACAATTTAAATTTTATACATTTTTATTACTAAAAACAAGCAATTTTCTGGCAATTATTCACAATAAATTGTGTTTCCAAATTATATGTTAAAATCCAAAATTCTTTCTAAAACAAGAACCATAACAAACCCGAAGTACTGTACATGGCAAACAGAATAACAAGTATCTCAGCTTATAAATACATCTTGATAAAACATATAAAATTGAACATTTTATCTGTTATTTAGAATCATAAATTGAGTATATTGGCAGTATACCATATAATAGAAAGACATTTTCATATTTTAAAATAAGTTATTGTGAACACAAAGATTATAACAATTACCATTTTAGCTGTTAGTGAATTAGGCCTTTTAAATAAATAAATATTAATATTTATTTAAATTTAATTATTTTCTATTTTTTCTGGATTTTAAAATTTGCAAACGATCTATGTTACCCAAAATAAAAAAATATATATTTCCTGAAATATTTCTTCTAGTCAAATAAAGTATAACAGAATAGACATAAAAAACAAATTATAAACAAAGGACAAAAAGGTTTAATTATTAAATTCGATTAAAAACAGACATACACGATTGTTCACAACATCTTACAAACTTCTAATTAAATCAAATAGTATAAGTCGATGTTAGAAGTTTTTAAAACACATTTTATCATGGTTGTTAATGAACTATGTTATTGCAGATAAATATTACTGGTAAATATTGATGTTAAATATTATGTTTTTAGTTAAAAAATAATTGGTTTTTTTACAAAAGCATTTCAATAAATAATCCCACTTATTTTCGAAGCGAAATTCTTTGTATGTCTTTATAATCCTGTCTTGAGAAGATTCATGAATTTTTATAAAATATAATATTTAGAAAATATACTATTTAAACATTAGTCTATTAAATTATTAGTCTTTCATACATTAGTCTATTACAATACTATTAAAATCATGCTGCTAACTCGTGTACTATAAACACTGTATATGTCAGCGTCAGAAGATTTAAAAAGAATGCACTATTTTAAAAATGTAATAATACATAATATAATAGTAAGAGAGAAAAAGGATCTTTTATAACACTTAAACACATTCTTATAATTCATGGATAATTATATAATTATGTTTCATTTCTTTTCAAAAAATATTTTGTATATTTTAATATAGAATTTAACCATGCGTTTTATTATTATAATTAAAAGAGTTAAATGCTTAACAGTTCAAAGAACAAAATTTTTATATTTAAATAATAAATAAAGGAAAAACAATAAAATATTATATTAAGTTTCATAAATTGAACTAGGCAAAGCAATAAAAAGTGAATTTCTCTGGAATTAAAAGATAAAAATTTAAAATTAGTAAAGCACGCGTACAGTAAAACTTTTTTGCAGCAAACACAAAATGATTATACATGCTAAAACTTTACAAAATAAAAACATTGTTCTAAAATGTCTGATAAATAAAATAGTAATAATGAAACACATACAACATTATTTACAAAATTAAATATATTATTAGTTAAACTTTTAGAAATATATATGTTTCTAAAGTCAAATATATCCAATATCATAAAACAAAAATTTAGACGAAATTTAAAATAGGCGTAGACGAGTAAAAAGATCACGAGAAATAAGAAATAAAAATCGGCGTTTTTCTAAAAACAATTGGAACAAGCTAAAAATATTTATATCGCCCTTTAAATTAAATACACTTTTATGGTTCTTTCATGTGTTTCATAAAATGTTTTTTATGATCGGCTGGATCAGAAAAGCTGCAGGAAGACTTTTTGCAAGTGAACGGTTTTCTCAAGTATGAAGTCTCATATGGGCAGCAAGGCTATGTTTGTGGCGATAGCATTTTTTGTAATGCGAGCAAATGTACGATTTCTCTCCTGTATGAATCCTCATATGAGCAATAAAGTTTGTTTTTCCTACTTAAACTTTTGTTACAATGCGAATACATGAACGGTTTCTATCCGGTATGAAGACGCATATGGACATTTAGATTTGATTTCTGAGAAAAGCTTTTGTTGCAATGCGGGCAAATGAACGGTTTCTCTCCTGTATGAATCCTCATATGACCAGCAAAGTCTTTTTTCCAACAAAAACTTTTGTTACAATGCGAGCAATTGAACGGTTTCTCTCCTGTATGAATCCTCATATGACCAGCAAAGTCTTTTTTCCAACAAAAACTTTTGTTACAATGCGAGCAATTGAACGGTTTCTCTCCTGTATGAATACGTATATGGGCAGTAAGGTTTCCTGTTCGATTAAAGCTTTTGTTGCAATGCGGGCAAATGAACGGTTTATCTCCTGTATGAATCCTCATATGAGCAGTAAAGTTTGTTTTCCTACTAAAACTTTTGTTTCAATGCGAGCAATTGAACGGTTTCTCTCTTGTATGAATACGCATATGGATAGTAAGGGATCCTTTCTGAGAAAAGTTTCTGTTGCAATTCGGACAAGTGAACGACTTCTCTCCTGTATGTATACAAATATGCTTAACAAGGTCACTTTCCTGTTTGGATTCTTTTTCACAATGGGGACATTTGAAAGCCTTTCCTCCCATGTGAACTCCAGTATGAACCTTCATATTGGAAATATTAGACGTGTAGAATTTCCTATCATTGTTGCACTTATTCACTTGGTATTTAGGCAATGATCCAGATGTAAGAGAAATATTTACACCTTGGCATCGGTCTTCCATATCGTCATCCAACCGTCCTGAAAACAGATGCATGGAAAGTTCAAAGACAGATCAAACATATTTTAATTTTACTAACATATGCATATAAAATTCGTGCCAAACAAATCTTAACGATACGTAAACAAAGTTATAATTAAATTTATATATAAGAAAATAATAATAGAAAGTACAATAAGAAATACATTTTTCAAAATCTTTAAAATGTACCAAAATATTTCAGCTTCTTTTTTTAAATATAGAGCGTTACAGTATTGCATGACCATAAAACAGTATATTAATTTAGATGTGCTCTCTGGATATGAAATTAAATAATTAGCATTGTGCACAACTTCCCAAATTAAATTAAAATAGAGAAATGTAATATGATTTAGAAACTAATTATCAAATTTGGAAACATTAAATAAACTTATGAGAAATTTGAAAAATATTTCAAATGAAGCTACTTAAGTTCATTTGTGAAGGCAAACAGACAAATCATATGCTAAGCATTATTATATATAATAATTATAATTATTAGTTTATACACGTAAACAAAACAAAGTTTTCTCAAACATATCTCATGAAGATTAAGTTGAACTCAAAAATTGCTACACTAAAACATTAAATTCTTTCTTGCTACTAACTGGCTCATTTTCGTGCACAATTCTCAATTAGTGTCATCTCCATAAAATCAGTTTAAACATACAAATAATATTGTTCATATAAAATAATATTTGTAATTTTAAAACTGAATTAACTCCATCGACATTGCTAAAATTAATAGATGCAGATCGGGTCTATTTTACATTCATGACATGAATTTCATCATTAATGCCAAGAATATAAATGTAACATTATTTAAAAAATTATTCACACTGAAGATCCTGCTAAGAAATTTCATATAAGTATGCAATAAGAACTACCCCAAATCGAGACGATAAAATAAGATGTGTGTTATATCTATCTTGTAGAGAAGTTTCACCCAATTGAAAGTGTTTACATTTCTATTCAGCAAATTTTTTAATTTAATGGTACTAAAGTAACGATACTGAAATGGTCTTTTAATGATACTTAAAACCTTTTCTACCGAATAACCGTTACATAAATCTCTTCATAAAACTATAATTTTTTGTCAAGCACATGTTTATTTTATGTATTGTATGTCAATCAATAAATAAAAGTAACCGCCTTAACTGAAGTAAGTTACTTTTACGTATTCAGTTAATAACTGATAAAGATGATAAGGTACTTGTAAAAAATAATGAAGCTGGGTGTTACAGTTGGAAGCATACTTTTCTCAATAAGAAAATTCATATCTTTAACGTTCTTTTGATGTTATCCATATTATATTTCGCAATGCAATAGATTTTTAAATATTTATTAAATTTAAAATTTATCGATTTGTATGTGGATTGGAAGAATATGATAATCATACGGTTCATAGATCACCATTTAGTATCTTTGAAAATATACACCCTCACTCGTACTACAGTCCATCCTGAAATTTGGTGACGACACAGAAGCAGTTTTATTTGGAGAAGCAGCTTGAATCCATAGCACAGTCTAATGTGAATAAAAGTAAACACGCTTAATATAAAACAAGGTAAAAAATATCTGGAGCATGTAGCGCAATTTGACTTTCTAACGCATGCATATTTCATATATGACAAGTGAAGAATATCTCACCAGCGTTGTTCGTGCTTAGTTCATATTCAGACAAAGACACAGAATCAGGGATGGAAACTAAACCGAGATTGGGGTCATACAGCACTTCCAAAAGGTCATCTGGAAATTCTGGAAAAAATACATTCAAATTATTACTTTGAAAAATGAAAATTGTTTTCAAACTAAAAAATTCCAATTTATGTATAACATAATATTCAGTGACCCCAATCCCATGTAGACTAAATGGTTTTGTATGAATAAAAAAAAATTACTTTGTGGGTGGTATGTTTTCTTTGGCCATTTTCAAAACCATCACTTTTCGAAATTGTTCAAAATATTTAAGTATCGAAATTATAACCAGTATATTTCAAAAACTAATTGATCTAAAATATAATTATATATATATCTGTAGGTCTTTGGAATTACTACCAATTACTTTCACACTGCTCATAACTTTTATTTTGTTCGCTTTCAGCCCGTACTCTAACCATACATTTAGCATCAAAATGCCAAATCATTTTACTAACTTTCTGGGCGGCATATAAACTAAATATAATTTTGAAGAGATATAAGATTTCAGTGGATCTGTACACTTGTTTGGCGGTACATAAATGCGTACTAAAATGTTATACTTCCATTTTTTCAAGCCACGTCAATCATAAATCCTCTTTAGAATTCTTAAGTTCACTCCACTTCCCAATTTCTTTGAAATAAAACAAGATATCTCGAGCTTAGTCATCACCATGTTACAATAATCTCCCCATTCGAAACCTTTAACGTCAATTATAAATCCTTATATTGTTTTTAAAGTGATGAAGAGCACCGATTCCTGTTCATAGCAGAAGTAAGGATTACGATCTTAAAGAGGAAACATTTTTAATCTTCTTTAAATTGAAAAGACGATCCCCCCCCCCCCCCTAAAGCTATAACAATTTGCAAAAAATATTTTATCTAGAAACAGAAATTGTGTAAAATTTGATTTGTTTACAAAATATTATCGAATAATATTTGGGGGTTCACACAGACCCCGCTTAAATAACGATGTTTGACAAGGTCACTTATTTAAAGTTAATTTTATTTTAGAGTAAGCATAAAACTCTGGAAATAAAATTAACTTAAAAAAAATTGTTCTTAAATAAAATCAACTTAACATAAAGTATCTCACTCATTCAATTTAAATCTCAATCAATTCATGGCTGCACTACTCAATATGTTGTCTTCATATATTTTTAATATATGGTATTTTCAATGTTATTTCTATAAACGTGTTAAACTGTGCTTTTTATTACCTTGATACTTGCCAACTATCTAATAAAATTACATTTATTAAACAAGAGAATCTCACAAAAGTAATGTGCATCAGAATTCGACCATTTATAGAGATTCGCATGAAGTTTTTTTTTATCCCAATAATAAAATTTGGGTTCAATATTTCCTATATTAAGGTTCAGACACTTTTAGAAACAAATAGAAACTTACAATCGGCTTTTATAACATCTTGCTCTTTAAGTCAATACATAGAAATTTCCAATTGAATAAAATAGTTTTGCTATTATCTTCTATAAATATCAATATAAGTTTTAAAATTTCATTTTTGAGCTCTCGTGAACAATCCAACTGCGTGTCTGACCATGAAATATCACATTTCATTTCCAATTTTATTAATTTTATTCCATATGCACTTATTGTCCAGAAAAAAGACAAAGCAAAAGAACTTACCAATTTCTTCCATCAGCTTTTCTATCAGATACATTTAAACATCCACGAACAGTATCAGCAGAACTTGCTGAAATTGGATATGGCAGAAATATACTTATGCCATTTATGACTTAAGTCAGGGACATAAATAAGGATTATTGTGTTATGAGAAACGATCTCATTCAGTAGATCATTGAAACTACAAGCCACGTTTAGAACTTTTCACCGGTCAGATAGATTTGTCTGGTATTTAAAATTACACGAAGTATTTAAAATTCACATTGGTCGATATTAAGAGCCACTTACAGCCATATCTACACATAGGACTCAAGTCGACAGATAACGTTAAAATGAGGCAATTTTTGCACATACTAAAGAAACGGGCGAGAAAACCTTAATTTTGACATTTTTCATTCAACCTTCTTAAATATCATATAGACTAGAGCCTCGAAAATTTAATTGTATTTTGTTAGAAATCTTCAGTAAAACAATCCGAAAACTCTGGCTGCTCAACCAGTTCAACTGTCTGATCTTACTGGTCGGCAGTTCTGAACACACCAACGTGTCTGTTCTATACGTCATCTTAAAATTCTGCCCCTTATTTTTATTATTGGCAACTTCAGAAGATAAAAGTAAATATTTAGCGGTCCATGAAATATTTATAAAAATTTCTTTTATGGTGTAGGGAAATTTGAAGGTATGGCACCTGACTGTACTATATATATATATATATATATATATATATATATATATATGTATATATCTGATGAACGGAAGTTTTTACTTAATATTTTTTGTGCAGTACTGAATTACAGACATATCGTATTAATGATTTTTTTTTCAGTTATTATCAATACGCAAATACGAATAAATTAAAAACGAGCAATATCAACATTTTTAGTTATTATCAATGAAAATTGATTAATTTAGTTTTATATTTATTTAGATATCAGAACTAACAGAGGAAGGGAATCTTATATGGTAAAGATCAGATACATCGATGTTCAGATTTAAACTAACTTTAGGACCCAGTCAATTAAATTTCTATCGAGGAAAAGATTATGCCATTGAAAAAGCCCAAATTTAACGTTAGACAATATCTTCCAGTAAAATAAAAAGCGTGTTGATCAATTTAAAAATCGTGGTTATACAAAATAATTCCCCATTAAAGGGAAATCAACCACTATTGGCTGTAAAATTATTAAATATCTTGCTTTTGCCTTAGAAAATAATCCTATGCCATGAAGTAGTAGATGAAATGCCTTTTCCTTAGACTATCTTTAGTGCTGAACATCGGTGTTGATGGAATTTTAAAAGTTTTAGGTGCGGGCGTAGGGATATATTTTCAAATCTAGTATCATTTATATAAAATGGTAATATGAGGGGGGTTACAAGCGGCAGTCTCTCGATCTTTCCATAAATTCAACAGTCGAAAAATAGCCTTATCTCCATCTTGCTTAACTATATTTTCTACCATAATGAGCGACGCCTCCTATGATATGGATTCTTTTAAATAAACATTTAAATTTTGTACAGGTCAAAAAAATTATATTTTGTCAAAATAAGTCCTTCTTCAGATATATTTGTAAGAAAATGATTTCGTGTGGGGCTGGAATTATGTTGACATCTGACGAGGTTTTCAATCCAACAAATTAGTTGTTGAATATTTCTTGTGGTACCGACCTGAGGTGAATCGTATTTATTAAAAGGGGGAAAAATCTGGGAAGAAATTATCATATTTTTAAGGTGGCAAATTTTGAAAAAAATGAGAAGTACCCTGTTTGATTCAAATGTGGAGCCACATCCGGCGTCCAATTAACTTCAAAAAAATCTAATGTTGGCACCACATTACTTTCCTTATATAATGCAATGAATTTACAACTTTTACAGTAAAAAAAAATAGATTATTTTTATAGTAGTTATTTATATTCTTTCCAAGATATTGAATTTTCATCAATGAGTCGTCATTTTCCAAGTCGTCATCGTCAATGAGTCCTCATTGATTTAACGTTATTTTTATCCATTTGGCTAGTTTTTCGTTAATTTAGCAACATTTTAAAATGTCGCCAAGTTGGCGACATTCCACCAAATTCGTCGCCAAAATCTCGGAAAGCGTTATGCACGAAGAAATAAGTTATTCTTACAGCAGATAAATGACTATTGGCGTTCAAATACAAAAGTATTACTCATTCAAAGTATCATTTTTCATGAATGGAACGAGCTAGATCCACGAGAACGATGTCACCAAATTTATCGCATGGTATTACATATGAAAAGTGAACATGTTTCTCAATAGGAAATATTATTTTTTATTTTATATGACTTCTTGATAATTTTTTTAAAAAATGTGCAATATCTCAAGGACCGTTCATGTTAGCGTTCTAAAGTTTATATCAATTGTTTTCTAAGGAGAAATTACATAAGAAATGTCTATTTGCGTAACTTTATTAGCGGTTTTGATTTTTTGACGATTTTTTCAAAATTTCACTAGAAAATTTAGGGGAGTTCTGAACATTCGATTGCGTATAAAAACAACAGGCTTCCAGTTTTTACCGATTGTGATTTTTGTACCAAATTTTGTTCGAATCGGTCCATTCCTTCGTCAGTTGTCGTCTCCCCAGACTTATTGACACACAAACTTTCATACTTTCACACACACAAACATACTTTCACGCACACACACATACTTTCACACACACACACGTACTTTCACGCACACACACATACTTTCACACACACACATACTTTCACGCACACACACATACTTTCACACACACACACACACACACACACACATACACACACACACACACAGACATCACTTCAAAAATGTTTAATTCGTGATCAGGGATGTTTGAAACGTGCTCTCCCGTCGAAAACTCGAATTCGAATTTTCGACTTCGTCACGATACTTTTCTTATACATTATGTATATAAGGAAAGTAATAAGACTTGATAAATTTTACAAAACTCTAATTTGCATTAAACATAAACGTAATAATACCGGATTTCAATAAAGTGTCCTCATAATTGCTTTCCCCACATACCCATGGTATACTACATATAGAAAATATTGTGATGGGGTCGAAAATTCGAAAGTGAGTTTTGGATGGAAGAGTATGTTTTAGGTATCCCTGAATTGAATTTTCATCTCGAATTTGAGTACGTTTATTGCATTTAGTGAATACTAAAACCTCACTCATTTTAATGGCAATCCAATGCTACAAAGATGCACCCCCACTCCCCCAATTTTCGAATGAATTATAAGAATAATTAAGAATCAGAACCTTCAATAATGATTAATAAGCAATCATGTAATATGTAATTCTGCCTTAAAAAGAGAATGATATAAAATTTAGAACCGCTAGTCTGAACCATTCTGGAGATAATTGTACTTTTTTCAAATAAATTTTTGATAACGTCATTAAAAAATCAAGGTTTAATACTGCTAAATAAATAATCACTTCATACATGCTTTTCAATAAAAACGAATAACATAAAATTTAAACCCCCTTAGCACGAACCTGTTTCGAGATAGTACGAGTTTATCAAATAAATTTATCAGGAGATTATATGAAATAAAAGAAAAATTATGTATCACCAGTAGATTCACTTTCCATATGTAATATTTTATTACAGATCTGTGAACATCATTCAAGGGAATCCAGTTCGATCTATTCCAGAGAGAGAAGACAATTTTTGTAATAATTTCGTATTTTGCAGCCAAGAATATGCCAGTACTCATTTATTTCACGGGATATGAATTAAATGTCAATTGCTTTTGGATGTGAATTCTGCGGGTGAGAATGAAAATACCCCTCTAGACAACACTCTGTTCCAAAAACGTCCAATATCAATTTACTTGATGTTAATTCAACGCCAATAGCATTGTGACGTGGATCTTGTTCAGAATTATTTCGCTGTGAAAGAAGTAAAGTCATTGTCATATGTAGAGAAAGTCATGTGATGCTCACAAGAGGTTTTTAATATATGCGAAACTCATATAAAATTATATCACCGAAATGAGCAAGACATTAAAATTAAAATAAACACTACGTTTTAAATTAAAAACTCACAAACAAAATACAAGACTTCGTTTTCATCAGGACTGTAAGCTTCTTGAGCCAATTTGCAGCTAATAAAAGTCTGATGTGGGCAGCATATGTCTTTCCCTGGCGACGTTCCGCTTCATTTCTCCAATAATTCATTAAATTGAGTTTAATTGCACAAAATAACACTCATAATTGTTTTAAATTACGCAGAAATTGCACTTTTATTTCTATTTTCGTTTTCGTTTGGTAACTGGACATATTTTCAAAGGTGGCGTAGCGAAAATGCGAAAAACCTAAAATAAGTCGAGAACAGCTATTCCTAGAGTAGTGGGGTTGGTTTTAGTCCTTTCATCAAAAATTACGTATAAAACAAGCATTTAATGGATATATTTGAATATACGCAGTCTTTAATTTTAGATTTTGACGATTTTTGCTGACCATTTTGCAAAAAAGGCAGGTACTTTTTTTCCGGAATCGTACCAAATTCTAATCAACACCAGGGTAATCCACACGTGACTTATCAACCAAATTTTGTTAAATTTGGTCTATTAATTTTTCAATTAGAGTGAATACATACATTCCACAGACGGACACACAGATAAACACACAGACATCAAGCTAAAAATATTTTTTTCATGTTCAAGAGGTCAAAAAATGTGTAGATCCGTCGAAAACTTGAGTTTCAATTTTCGGCATGATTCCAATACTTTCCCTATATATTACCATGTATTCCAGGGAAAGTAATAAACTAAAACAGGTACAGATCAGGTGAGGAGAAATATTCGGAATCACCACAAAGTCTCGCATTGAAGAAAACCTAACTGCGTAAAGAAGACCTGACTACAAACGGATCCCACTGTAGTTTAAATTTACAGTTGAAGAAATAGAGATTTCAACTCTAAACTTACCAATTATTTATCTGAAATAAATTTGTCGAAAATTCACTCCAATGAGGTAAATAAAGTAACTTTATCGTCGGAAACCTTTCACTGAATCTCTACAAAAAACAAATGTAAGTGCAGGTAAGATCTGAGTGTTTTAAACCTTTGATACAAAAGGTTTTAAAGGGACTACTTTAGCCTAAAACAGGGGTACCTGTCAAATAAAATTCAACAAAAAATCCTTAAGAACCCCAATGAATTTGTAAGGAAAGATCCTTGAAAGTCCAGGTCAGGCCTACTCGTAATAAAGCGACCCTGACCGATAGAATTGCACTGCCTCTAGTAGAGAATTAAAAAAGTTAGGAACATGAACTTGGTGACAAAGTTAGATGAAAGGAAAAAGCCAATTGGGAAGTTGTATTGCGTTCTGAGTAAGAATCGACATTAAAATTCATACAGAAGACATTAATTGTACAGAATTAAAGTTATTAACGAACGGGTGATTTTTAGGGAATGCTGAAATTTAGATATTTCGTCCTAATATTCTTTTTTCCTATTTTTGTCCTAGAAATTGATTGCACTTACTGTGCAATCAATTTCTAGGACAAAATAGAGAGGCAACAGGCCTATTGTGACGACAACCTTCGGTTATCTTTTGACTTTTGTCGATTTTCGAATTGTTTGTTACTTTTGTATTCAGCTCATGTGCCCAGCCATCTATATAATAAAAGGCAATGTCTGTGTGTCTGTCTTATACACTATACGTTTCGCGACCGCGCGTCGGAGAGCTACGAAATTTGGCAATTGGAGACCCGGGGGGGAGGGAAGGGGACACGTGAAAACCGATTTTTAAAATTTTAATTATTTTTTTATTTATTTAATGTTTTATGCGATTTCGACCGTTTTTTGCCCTTTTTGCCCTTTTTTCTCCACGATCCAGACATCGTAGAAAAAAACAAATTACACAATCGGAAAGAGCAGAGAATTTCGAGTAAAAATATATCAATTTCAAATCTGAATTTCGATTTCTAATATTTTTTAAAGATTTTAAAAGAAAACTCACTTTTGGCTCAAAAAATCAATTTTTGGTTTTTAAATTCTCGCATCGTGAAAAGTACTCATAATTTCGACTAATAATTTACATTTTTAGAAAGCTGAAATATCTGGCATTCTTACAAGTCTAATGTGGTCCAGAAATAATGAAAATTGCCTTCAGGATGGCAATTTTAAAGACGCCATGATTTTAAATTTCTCGGCGTTCCGTTCGTTTCTCCCCCGCTGAAGCAGGGAAGGTGGTGGGTGGGGACGTCAAGGTGGAGGTGACGTCACGGTTCTGAATAGAGCGCCTTTGCTCTATATAAATTATTATATTTATATTTTAAATGATGGGACGATCTGGATTTTTTAAATGTATATTTTAACTTTTGGATATTTTAAATGGATATTTTAATTTTATGGATATTTTAAATGATAGAACAATGAAACAATGGAATGAGGATGATGGAATTAAGCATATGGTCATTTTAAATTGCAAATTAGCGCGCGGGAAGTTAGCGGTAGGCCCGGGTTCGATTCCCGCCACTGCCAAAACTGCCGCCGTGTTTACGTGGAATACGATCACGTTAAATATGTGGGTCCGTAAGTCCTTCCGAGAGGTTGGTGGTAGGGGAAGGAGGATACGGCCCCTGTGGATGCCTCCCCCACTGGGTTCCCGTCTAAATTGGGTGAATATGTAGAAAGTTATGGAGATTGTCGCGGAGGGCGCGGCAGCCCAGTGGTTAGCGCGCGGGAATTGCACTCAGTAGGCCCGGGTTCGATTCCCGCCACTGCCAAAACTTACGCCACGTTCACGCAGAGTACGATCACGTTAAACATGTGGGTTCGTGAGTCCTTCCGAGAGGTTGGTGGTAGGGGAAGGAGGGTACGGTCTAAATTGGGTGAATAAAAAGAAAGTTATGGAGATTGTCGCGGAGGGCGAAGTAGCCCAGTGGTTAGCGCGCGGGAATTGCACGCGGTAGGCCCGGGTTCGATTTCCGCCACTGACATGGAGTACGATCACGTTAAACATATGGGTCCGTATGTTTTTCCGAGAGGTTGGTGGTAGGGGAAGGAGGGTACGTTCCCTGTGGATGCCTCCCCCACTGGGTTCCGGTCTAAATAGCGTGGCACATCCTGGCCGTCCAACCAGTTACCAGGCCCGGGTTCGATTCCCAAAATTGCCGCCGTGTTTACGCGGAGTACGAGCACGTTAAACATGTGGGTCCGTGAGTCCTTCCGAGAAGTTGGTGGTAGGGGAAGGAAGGTACGGTCTAAATTGGATGAATAAAAAGAAAGTTATGGAGATTGTCGCGTAGGGCAAAGTAGCCCAATGGTTAGCGCGCGGAAATTGCACTCGGTAGGCCCGGGTTCGATTCCCAAAATTGCCGCCGTGTTTACGCGGAGTACGATCACGTTAAACATGTGGGTCTGTAAGTCCTTCCGAGAGGTTGGTGGTAGGGGAAGAAGGGTACGGTCCCTGTGGATGCTTCTCCCACTTGGTTCCGGTCTAAATTGGGTGAATAAAAAATAAGTTATGAAGAATATCGCGGAGGGTGAAGTACCCCAGTGGTTAGTGCGCGGGATTTGCACTTGGTAGGCCCGGGTTCGATTCCCAAAATTGCCGAATAAAAATAAAGTTATGGAGATTGTCGCGGATGGCACGGTAGCCCAGTGGTTAGCGCGCGGGAATTTCACTCGGTAGGCCCGGGTTCGATTCCCGCCATTGCCAAAACTGCAGCCGTGTTCACGCGGAGTACGATCACGTTAAACGTGTGGGACTGCAAGTCCTTCCGAGAGGTTTGTGGTAGGGGAAGGAGGGTACGGTCTCTTTGGATGCCTCCCCCATTGGGTTCCGGTCTAAATTGTGTGGCACTTCCTGGCCTTCCAAGCAGTTACCTTACACCTTTCTGGTAGGTCGCGCCAACGAGTTTGCCACGGTCAGAATTTTCAAGGGTAGCGAACAGGCTGGTCGCCAAAGGCGGCTAGTTGGAAATAAAAACAAGTGTGCAATCAGTTGTTTTTTCGCCGAGACGAAAAGTCTGCGATATAATCAAAAGACCTGATTTGGAATTATCGTCTGCGGCTGTAATGAGGGAATATATTTAATTTACAAACAGGCGGAAAATAGAATTATAGAATTTAAAATTCCTTAATTTTAAAATTAATTCGAATTTTTTTTAATCTGGCCAAGCCGTACTGTGCAGGAACCTAAAGTTCCTGTGTACCAAAATTTCGTCCCTGTGTAAACGCGACATCTGACCATCCCTGTACAGACGATAAGGCGATTTTCTTCCATGTACCCCTCTCTCAGCCCATACTAAAACATCTACTCCCTTAAGACAAAATGAGTTGTTCCTCAGTTTCGACCTCCGAGGGGGTCCAAGCGGTCCCAGAGCCCGTGTGATTCGCTCAAAAAGTGAAAGACATGCCTTGGATAAAAAATTTATAAAGGTTTAAATGACGCTAAACGTATATATATTTTAAAAATTCATTGAAATGTTTTTATTTATCGTACGTATTCAGTTCAAAATTTGTTTGAAAGATAATTTTTCGATCTTTCTGATGGTGTCAAGGCGGAAACTCTATAATAACCAAGTGCTCACCAAGGAATCGATCTGTGTGAATATCGGTCAAAATCGTTGTGAACCAGGCTAAAACATAAAATAACTAAATAACTATTTCTAAATTAAAAAAATAAAGTAGAGGTGTCCGTATCCTGGCCCAGAAGCGCCTGTGTATCAAATTTCATGGTCGTACGACTCTTAGATTTCTCGCTACAAACTACACAGACAGACAGATATACATATTTCTTTATTAAGCAGGGTAATAAAAAATTGTCTGCAACAACTATAAATCAAAACAAAAAGAATGTTTTGTTGTCTATCAATAAAGTTAATTAAGAAAATTTAGAGTATTTTTTTTCTAAGCATGATTCCATAGAAACAAATTTTGTGTGTTGAGCTATTCTGGATTTACCGTTAGAAAATAGTTGTAATAAAAAAACTCCGGAATGTATAAATTTTTAGAACAGAATTTCAAGTTTATATTTTCCTGATTGCTTACAGAACAAGTTCCACGTGTATGCAAAGTTACAAGTTTCTACTTCAGTTTTTTGGGCTCTAAATTCATCACTTAGTCTCAAAACGCTGAATGCTATACATTATCGGAATCATTATTAATAAAATTTACTTCTGTATGAACAGCTTAGAAACATAAATGACTGAGCCAGAAAACTTGTTAACAAATTCCCCCCAATAATGTCCATATTTTGTTGCTTACAAAACATATTTTAGGCAGTTACTTCCAAATTTTGAACCTTAACGAATGGACGGATTATCCATAAATTAATGTACATTTTCTTATAAGCAAATATTTTGGTAGGACTAAACAGTACCTAGTAATAGAAAAATAAAAGTTACCTTATTTTTATTCCTTTAGAATTTATCTGAAGTTATCCAATAAACAAGATATCAAAGCATTATACGTTTTAATTACGGACCTCTAGAAACGTTTTAAAGCCCGAGATATTTCAGCTTTTTAATCTTTTTCAATTATCTTGTTACACGTACGATAACTTTTTGGAATGTCATGGTATTTATTAATGAGAAAGCATTGTTGAAATGGACCCTAAATTAAAACAGAGGGATTGACTGATTGTTGAGAGCATTGTTAATTATACTGAATTTCCTAATTTTCGAAATTCTAATCGTTTGAATTCCTGGGCATGTGCAGAATACGACTTCATACCGACTGATATTCGACAAATGATATGCAGTAGAAGTCGAAAATCAGGATTGTTCGGAGTATCCATGGAAGTGTCTATATCGAAACATGTCCATTGCTATTCTATATCGAAACATGTCCATTGCTATTCTATATCGAAACATGTCCTTCCTGTACATTGCTATTCTATATCGATATACGATATTTACTGTGAAATGACCCAGCATTTTGTTGCTATTTTGTTCATAGTAAAAAGCAGTCCTCTTGAGAACACGATTTTCCTTTTCTTGAAGTATTTGAAAATTTATACTTTGCTAGCCGGATGATCAATAATTATTTGTTCTACCAACTTCAGTTTGCTGCGGCCGTATTTAGCCTCAGCTTTCTTGATTAAAGCCATTATACGGAGTCCCTCTCCATGATTAAACGCATTTACTTTTTATATATTTTATACTTTTAAAATATTACTGGAACATGTAAAAAGCACAGAAAAAATATATTGAAATTAATTATTTGTAACCTTCTAGTTTGTAGTTAGATAAAATGCTTTTCTATTTTGAGGCTTAACTGAAGGTTGTCTAAATGTCTGAAGTAAAAAAATAACCCATGATCTGTCAATCTATATAAAATAAAATAAAATCTAAACTTGAAATGGCAGAATTAGAGCCAATATGAAGTCCACACCTAAAAGTGATTTCGATTTCCATTTTTCCTTGGCCATTTTTGCACCTGAGATAAACAGCACTTTGGAATGAAATCCTCTACTTAAAAATTTCAACCCGTCTTTCATATTAAGTGCAAACATTCCGAAATTTGAAGGAACTCAGATTGCTAAAAGTAGGCGTAGTGACATGTGGGCGTGGCCATATACAGAACTGGTATTTGTCCCGGCCATTCATCACTTCATCTTGAAGATATGTCTTTAAAAATATTATTTTTTTTTATAATTGAATACAGTTGTCAAGATTTTCAATTTGTTTAATTTCTTATTGTAGGCAGGGTCACTGTCTCCTTTGCCTGCCCTCAGCTTTCATGCAGAGAGAAAGCCCCCCTTAATTAGAGAAGAAAATATAGCAGATTGTTTTTAAATTTATAAATAATTTTACAGAAAATGTAAAAAAAACCCAAAATCGGTTTTACTCTTCTATTGTATTTTTCTATCTACATACATATGATTACAGAAAACTTTATTTCTTTTACATTAAAGTTTTTATGCATACAGCAGACATTAAAATATATTTATATTTTTTGTCAAAATGTACAAGTCAGAATAAATCATATTTATGATGCAAAAATTAAAACCAATTGCAAAATTTTAGCCATATAAACTGCATTAAAAATAACCATACTTTCTAAGTAAATATGAAAATTTTGATTTTATAATAAAAATATACATGAAGCTAGCATTAATTCAAAAGTGTCAAATTTGGATGATTCCTATGGTTTAGTTGGGTTGACCTACGACTAAAATGTGGCAATTTGTCTTTTATTGGGTCCGCCAGATGGGGCTCTAGGTTTATAACTCGAATAAGGTGCGGTCTGTGTCATACTCGAAAAAAAAAGTAGGCTTTTGTATATAAACATACGAAATAAGTGTCAACTCAAAATAGAGTTGTCTTAGAATAGAGATGTGCATGATTAAATTTTATAAAAACCGTCACAACTCAAAATTAGGAGCATTTGCAAAAAATTGCTAAGGCATCTAACATTTTCTTGCTCCATTAATTGACAATTCGACAAGCAATAGGGAAACTCCACTTATACAAATTAAAATCACTTGTGCTTTTATTTTACGAACACCGAACGCACTGTGTTACTTAAAAAAAAGCCCATGTTTTTATTTTCTATAGGGATAGTTTTTATTTTATTGAATAACTTTTATAGAATTATTTGATAGTTCATGATTCGAATAAAGCCAAAGTTTCGGCCAATAAATAAGTATATTTTATAATATTGCATCCTTAAATTGTATTTTTTGCCCTGCCTATTTCAACTCTAAAAATTTACTGACTTGATGAAAAATTACAGGTTCTTAGGAATAACAAAAATTTGTTTCACAAAATATAAACACTTTTGATTATTTTATATCACCTCCACTTTAAACTCCATAGCCCAAAATTTGACTAGTTTTAAATTAGCGCTCTGCTTTTTTAACCATTCCTTAATATAGAGTATTCAATATTAATAAAAATAGGTTTATTTTATGAACCAACGTTGACATATAAGGAATCATTAAAATTGAATCCCTTCATCTTCGTTACTAATACCCCCGTGGTGAAGGAGCGAGGACTACGCACCACGTCCACAAGCCCCCAGGGTATCCCATAGCGAAGGGGAGATTTGCAGCTTACGGCTTTATTCAGTTTGTCCAAAATATCAGGAAGGAATATGAGTTACCTGATAATGTCCAGTAAATTTCGAGGCTAATAAACCCCCTGGAGTTGGTACGGACTGAAATAAATTTGAATCTTGGGGAGATATTATACAAGAAAGATACCTCTCCAGGTGTTTTAAGGTGTTATGCCTCGGAAACAATTGACATGAGGTACCCGGATTCTGAGTGGTTGCACGTCTATACGGATGGCTCTCTCTTTGATGATTATATGACCGCAGGATCAGGAGTTGTTTCGAGCCTTTTCTCCTTTTATGCTTCTACGGGGAAATATAGAACTGCCTTCGATGGAGAGGTGGAAGCCATTCGAATTGCTCTTAAACAATTGTTTGCTTTTGAAGATAAATTTAATTGGGTGGTTCTGTTTTTAGACTTCCACGCTCCAATCCAAGCCATTGGTTCATCTGGTCCTCCTTCATCGTACGAAATCCTTCAGTGTCGGGATTAATTGCGGAAGTTGGCTTTAAAGAAAAAGCATGTGGCGCTTCAGTGGATACCTGGACACTGTGGAGTTACTGGAAACGAACAGGCTGATTTCCTTGCTAAAAAGGGCTCGAGATTGTTCCAGTCTAGATGCTTGGCCCTTTCTTATCATTCTATTAAGCTGTATATTAGGCAGACTATGTCTCAAAATTATAAATCGCAGCTACTTCACCGTTTACAGACAAAGCGGTGGAATGTTAAGGATCTCCTCACCATTCCCAACGGCCCACGCCGTGAAGCTGTGGCCCAGTTCCTTCTTTTGACAGATCACGACTGTTTGGGAGAACATCTCCATCGCATCGGGATTTTTGACCATCCAAACTGAGAATGCATGACTCTGAGAATGCATTGTATTGGCGTGCTAGAGAACTTTTAAGGCAATGACTTCGGTCAACATTCGTTGGACTTTTAGTCTTCCTCCCTTATTTGTTGTATTTTTCTGTCACTTGTATTTTTGTACTTTTCTTCTTGTATTGCCTTGCCATTGGAAATTAAAAAGAAAAAAAACACTTTTATAGAGGCTCCACGAAAGGCGGGGGTCTGCCTTGGCCTCGACATGACAACATCCATGCCCGCTGGCGAGATTCGAACCCGCAATCCAGCGATCAGACGGGAACGGCTGCCCCTAAAGGCTCGACCACCGGATCGGCAAATTCCTTCATAAGTAGTGTTAATTAATTCTTACTAATTTCAATTGACTGCGACTAGACGCAATTTTCCAGAGTTTTCATCACAGCAATCCTCAACAATGTGATTGTGTCGAGGAATGTGCATATGTGGGAGTTCCTAGCCTCATGGCTTTTACCTCCAGTCTGAGAGCAGTGTGTGCGAACATGACATCATTTGAGCAATTGACAATTTGAGAACAAGCAGAGCCCATTGGCCAGACCTTCCTAGTGAAGGGAAGCTTTAGGAGCTGCGGTGCTGCCCTCTATGAGAGGAGCAGGCATCCACAAGGGGAAAGACTGTATCATTTGGAGATACACAAAGTTAAAACAGTTAAGTAAGAGATCAAACCGCAGAAAAAGATAAGCATAAAAAACAAAATCAAGGAAGGTGCGGATGTGGAAGGTAGGGAATTTAGTGACTTCAAGGTGGTTCAAAAAGAATAGACAGGGGTCGCTTCCTGTGCAGCCTAGGGTCGTAGTCAGGGAGCGTGAATAACGTTTCGTTGTTGATGCTGGGGAGATTTTGGAAGAATTTTTTGGTATGTTTGCGGATGGTTATTTTTATAGTCTTAATTTTGAAATCACGGTGGATAACATCGTTCCGGAGGAACCGGGGAGCTTTGCGAATAATCCTTAAGATACGGTTCTGTTCCGTCTGAAGCTTGGCTATGCTGGTTTTGCATGCGAAGCCCCAGACAGGACAAGCGTAGAGGAGGATGGAGTTTACAATGGATTTATAAAGAAGAAGCTTATTTTTAATTTCAAGGTGGCTGGAAAAAAGTAGGTGCCCAAGGGCACCTACCAGTTTCTTAGATTTTTTAAGTACGTAGTTGAAATGCTCGTGCCAAGTAAGACGGCTGTCCAGATGGACGCCGAGATACTTGACCGAGCGGGCGAAACATACAGGTTGATTGCTGATCATGATGGGGGGGGGGGACCTGATGCCGGAGAAAAAGATGGCCTGCGACTTGGCGGGGTTTATTTTGATCTTCCAGTTGCTGTAGTATTTTTCAAGGGCGTTAATATGTTTTTGAAGATGGGCGTGCAGAAAGTTTAGGTTCCGATGTTTGGATAAGATGCATGTATCATCGGCATAGAGGCAGAGGGTGATGTGGGGGGACCGGGGGGTGTCATTAATGAAACAGTTGAAGAGGAGGGAGGCAAGAATAGAACCTTGAGGGACTCCAGCGTTTACGGGTTTGAGGTCGGATAAGGTGTTGAGAATTCTAACATGAAATTTACGTTGATTTAAGTATGAGTTAATGATGAGGTTGAGGGGGGGGATTTCCATTTGGATGAGCTTGAAGATTATCCCGACATTCCATGCTTTGTCAAAAGCCTTCTCGACGTCCAACATGATGGCCCCAGCCGGGGTTTTAGTCTGAAGCCCCCCTGCAACGAATTCGACTACTCTAAGGAGCTGATGGGTGGTTGAGTGGGCAGGCCGGAAGCCGAATTGCTCCGGAATGATGAGGTCCTTGTCATTGATGAATTTAAGAAGCCTAGTTTGGATAACTCTCTCAGTGATCTTACTAAGGGCAGGAAGGAGGGAGATGGGGCGGTAAGAGACTGGATCAGAGGGGGTGCCTCCGGGTTTAAGAATGGGAACTACAATAGAGGTTTTCCAAATGGAAGGGAAGTGGCGATAATTAAGAACAGCGTTAATCAGATGAGTAATGTAGAAAATGATGTTCAGGGGGAGAAACTTAAGTGCCCTATTAGATATTTTGTCGATTCCAGGGGACTTTTTGTTTTGAAGTTTTTTAATAATTTGTAAGATTTCAAGGGGAGGGGGGACAGGGTCAGGGTGGGGGGCTAGAAGAAAATTGTTAACAGTAAGGCTAATGTTGTCATGAAATTCATTGTTGGGGATGTCCAGGGTGAACTGCTTTTCATAGCAGTTCGCGATGGCGTTTGCTTTTTCGAGGTCTGAGAAGGCCATTCCCGTGTTGGTGCTTAGTGGCGGCAAGCGCGCGAATGGTCTTCTCACACGTTTGATATCTTTCCAAATGGTTTTATCGTGGGGGGAGAGGGATTCGATATATTCCTTCCATCTGTTTTGGCTGTACTTAGCAATATCACTGCGAATATTCCTATTAAGGAAGTTTAGGCGGTTTTTAATGAGAGGGTTCCTGGTGGCCTGCCAAAGTCTACGGAGGTCGTTACGGGTTTGGATTTTAATTTTTATGTGATGAGGAAGAGAATTGTAGCGGGGTGGGGGGCGGGAAGAGGAGGCGTCGGCGAGGGATCTTTGGATCTCGTTGGTAAGGTTTTGAGCCGCGGAGTCTAGGTCGGCAGGGCCACAGATTTTGGGGTTAAGGAGGGTGGATCTGGTAAGATTGTATTTAAATTTTTTCCAGTTAACGGAGGGGGGGAGGGTGTTGGACACCGGCAGAAGGGTGTTGAGGTGGATGGTGAGAAGGATGGGGAGGTGGTCGGAGTTAAGCTCGTCGAGGGTTTCAAGGGTATACGGGAAGTGCATATTTTTTAAGATGGCGAAGTCAATGGTGGAGGGGGTGGCGGCGAGAGGGAAGTGGGTGGGCTTGGACGGGACAGCAACATGGAGTCCGTTGTCGGTGATGAATTTGTGAATTTGCTTGCCATAATTGTTCCTCCGGCGACAGTTCCAGCTGGTGTGATGTGCATTGAAGTCTCCCATGCAGATGACACGGTGATGATTGCTGTAGATTTGGGTACGTTCCGGAGCCAGGTATACGCGCTGCGAGGGTTTAATGTAGAGGGATCCAATAATGAGGGGCGGCTGATTGGGGAGGGTCAACTTAATTAGCTTGTTCTCAACAGCAGCAGTGTCAATGATGTTCAGCTCATGGTAAGGGAGGTTATTTTTTACATAAATAGAAACTCCACCGTAGGCGCAGTTACTACTGCGCACTGCGGTGTAGTTTCTGTAGTTTGCAATTTTGAGGGGGGGGGGGAGAACGACCAGGTCTAATCTCTTGTATAAGGATGATATCAACAGTGTTGCAACAATGTGATTACACGAAATCATTTTCTCAATACATTATACTTTTAAAAGATTTCCGGTGTTAATGGGCAGTAAGGAAATACTATATCAATTTTAATATTTCGTAATCTCAAATATCATGCTTAGATTGCCATCCATTTTTAGGCTTAACTAAAGGCTGTCTAAATGTCTGCATTAAAAAAAATCTGATGTGGGCAACACATGACTTTTCTTATATAATGCAATGAATTTACTACTTTTACAGTAAAAAAAAATAGGTTTTTCTTATAGTAGATATTTATATTCTTTCCAAGATATTGAATTTTCGTCAATTAGTCGTCATTTTCATTGATTTAGTATCATTTTTATTCATTTGCCGTGATTTTCGTTAATTTGGCAACATTTAAAAAAGTCACCCAGTTAGCGACATTCCGCCAAATTCGGCGCCAAAATCTCGTCAGGCGTTATGGACGGAGAAATAAGTTATTCTTATAGCAGATAAATGACTATTGGCGTTTATACCTATATACCAAGTCCACACGCATGTCAACCCAGTCTGGTGCATCTGCGCATGCTCGTGGACTTCACAACAAGCAAGTCAAAGGAAACCATGCCCACTGCCGTACCTCTACTATGAGCGAAGCAACGCTTCTGCTAAATCAGAACGTTCTTTCTGCCGCACCCTGTATATATGTCCAACAATCTGATTCCTATTAAACAAAATCTCAGCTTATGCTATTTTTTAATTTTACCTAAATCCAAACCTGCGAAAAAACTTTCCTTCTTGTGGGCTTAAATTTGAATGCTGATTTTAGTCCATATTAACATAATGAACTTGGATTTCTAATCAGATTTTTGTATCACGCATGTTTTTTAGATATCTTGCCTTCAAGATATTTAAAAAACATGCGTGATATATTTATTTTCTCTTGTTCTGTTGGCTGCCTGTAAAGATGGTATCTAGAAACAAAATTTTAAATTTACGCATTAGATCAAAAATATTATACATCCTGCCACAAATCAGAAATTTTTTATTCAAATATGGAACTCAAGTTGAATCGGACCCGATATTTGGATCAATCGGTTTATTAAATTGATTTTATAATGTATCGAAAAACTTGAATCTATAACAAGCTAATTCAGAAATACATGTTTTATAAAATATTAAACATTCCTTTACATAAAGCCAAAATTTATAATCATTTCTTGTCAAATCTTTCAACATACTTTTATATATTTTTTAATTCCTCCATATTCGATATTTTGTTCAAATAAAACAAAAATTACTTTTAGGTGTTATGAATACAACGCAATTTTAGGGAAATCCGGACTTATGAGTTTCCAGAGTTTTAAAAATTTTGATTGCCAAAAAAGAGATCCTTCAGGCCAATTTTATTTAAAAAATGACACAGAAAATGTTGTATATTTCACCAATGTATTTTATTTTCTATATGTGTTTCATTTTCTATAGTGATATTTTTATTTTATTGAATAACTTTATAGAATTATTTGATAGTTCATGACTCCAAGAAAGCCAAAGTTTCGGCCAATAAATAAGTATATTTTATAATATTACACCCTTAAATTATATTCTTGCCCCGCCTATTTTCACTCTAAAAATTTACTGACTTGATGATAAATTATAGGTTCTTAGGAATAACAAAAATTTGTTTCAGAAAATATAAAAACTTTGATTATTTTATATCACCCCACTTTAAACTCCATAGCCCAAAATTTGACTAGATTTAAAATAGCGCTCTGTTTTTTTAACCATTCTTTAATATAAAGTTTTCTATATTAATAAAAATAGGTTTATTTTCTGAGCCAGCATTTACCGATACAAGGGATCTTTAAAATTGAATGCCTTCATATGTAGTGTTAACTAATTCTTACTAATTTCAATTGACTGCGGCAAGACGCAGCTTTCCTGACACATGGATACCCTTTTCCACATGATTAAACGAAATCATTTTTTATATATATTATACTACTAAAAGATTTCCGGTATATATGGGCAGTAAGGAAATATTAATTCAATTTTAATACTTCGTAATCTCAAATATCATGCTTAGATTGCCATTCCTTTTTGGGCTTAGCTAAGGGATGTCTAAATGTTTGCAGTAAAAAAATCTGATGTGAGCAACACATGACTTTCCTTATATAATGCAATGATTGTATTAATTTTACAATAAAAAAAAATAGTTTTTTCTTACAGTAGACATTTATATTCTTTCCAAGATATTGGATTTTTGTCAATGAGTCGTCAGTTTCATTGATTTAATGTCATTTTTATCCATTTGGCGAAATTTTCGTTAATTTGGCAACATTTAAAAATGTCTCCCAGTTGGCGACATTCCGCCAAATTCGGCGCCAAAATCTCGTCAAGCGTTGTGGATGGAGAAATAAGTTATTCTTATAGCAGATAAATAGCTATTTGCGTTCAAATACAAAAGTATTACTCAAAGTATCTTTTCTCATGAATGGAACGAGCTAGATCCACGAGAATGATGCCACCAAATTTATCGCATGATATTACATATGAAAAGTTAACATGTTTCTCAACAGTTAATATATATTTTTTCAATTTATGGGATTTTTTGATAAATTTATTTAAAGAATGTGCAATATCTCGAGGACGGTTCATGCTAGCGATCTAAAGTTTATGTAAATTTTTTTCTAAGGGAAAATTACATAAGAATTGTCCGCCTAACTTTATTAAAGGTTTTGATTTTTTTATGATTATTTCAAAATTTCACTCGAAATTTTAGGGGGGTTCTGAACATTCGATTACGTTTAAAAGCAATAGGATCCCAGTATTCACGGATTGTGAATTTTGTACCGATTTTCATTTGAATCGCTCTATTTATTCGTGAGATATCGTCTCCACTGGCTCATTGACACACACACAGACATTAACTTAAAAATGTTTGATTCGTAATCAGGGATGCTTGGAACGTGCTCTCCCGTCGAAAACTCGAATTCGAATTTTCGACTCCGTCTCTCAAAATACTTTATACATTATCTATATAAGGAAAGTAAAAATAACTTATGACTTGTCAGTATACGAATAAAATAAGATGAAATTTAGACTTGAAGTCCATACCAAAATATTATTTCGATTTCCTTATTTTTCCTTTATCATTTTAGCATGTGCGAAAGCAGTAATTTGGAATAAAATAATTACTTAAGGTACCCCCTTCTTTCATATTTACGGCGAATAAGCACTGCTTCAGTGCCTCTCCAAAACTTCTAATACTAAAATGGGGAACAAATGGGGCGTGGTCATATACTCAAATGATACATGTCACGGCTATTCACAATTGAATCTTGCGGTTAAGCGCTGCTTCACATAAAGTTATCCGCTGAATGGGTTATTATTATTATTACTCTTTGGCTATTTTTAGAAAATATTTGACATAGTGCTAGTAGCGTAATATGAGTCGAAAAAGAGGGTAATCCGCCACTGAATCTGCTTCACCCATTCCTGAAGTGACGAGCAGCCCCTGAGTCGTTGCTCTTTGTTGCTGAATTTCAATAATAACGGACCCAACCCCTAGTTGCTATTTGCTGCACTATGACAGAATTCTATAATTTAATTTCAGTTTGATACGTTTATATTGCGTATTAAATTTGATGATAGTGAATATTGACATAATTTTCTACGATTTAAATTCGTGTATAATCAAATTTAAAACTCTCGAATTCTAAATATGCTCCGTATTAACATGGTCTTCCGACCTTCCCGGAAGTGTAAAGTGACTCTTTAGTCGGCTGGGAAAGAGTCATCCAATACTATGAACCTAGTATTTGAAATTATTATTTCTTATGCTATTGATTTCTTCAAATCGTTTTGTTGTATTTTTTTCGGTCACTTGCTGTTTTAAGGATCGAAGCGGGTGCTAATGTTATGATCTCATTGTAATGGAGTGTTTTCCCAGAGATCTTTCAGCAGATTGTTTACCATGGCGCTGTATCTAAATAAGAAAATAATGAAAAGACAGTTGGCTGCTTTCGCAAGAAAAGTTGACTTATGTAAAATTAATGTAATGATTGCTAAAACTGAATATTGTATTCTAGTTTTGGTAAACGTTTGGTTTTTGAGATTTAATCGAATTATATTTCTACTTTTAAGATCTTTCACTTCATTGGTGATTTTTGTATATTCCTATTTAATGTTATAGATAAAAATACTTTTCATTTAATATTAAGTTATGGTATGAGTTTTGAATTTTTGCTTAAATAATCTCCAGTTTATCTTATGAGCAAAGTGTAAATATTTGCAAATCTAGAAATATAGTGACCGGAGCTGAAAATTAAAGTTACCGAAAAATCATTTTTCCAATTTTATTACCGTAGTGATTGCTGTATTAATGTGGTTTTATATTTTCGTAACATATTCATACATGAAATCCATATACATTTTTAATTATTTTCACGTAGGCTCTTTATGATACAGATTTAACCGCATGGTTTTCATCCAACTCCGAAGATGGCTTTCGTACGATTTTAATGGAATCCATGGTTATTGTTTGACATCCAGAAACATGTGGTTGAAGCCTTCTTATGTGACCAGGAGCACGACGAAGGAAGTATTTTGGTAAATTTCCCTTTCTAAAAGCTTCAACTTACACATTAAACACTTCGGAATATGGGGCTTCAGTGTATTTTATAATACATTCTTATTCCATACACTCATTTAGTTCACGTATGATCAGTAATCAATGAAATTAAAAATGTATCTGATTTATTTTGCTTTGTCACACGTTGTTCTTAAAGTTCTCAAGTTATAATGTCAATAAATTTTAAATTTGTGACGTCGATACATTTTTTTTATTGATGCTAACTCGTTAACTGACGGAATTCAAAAGACTAAAGTAAAATTTGTGATTTTTTAATGTGCATTTTGCACCCACTTAATTCATCAAAAATTGCTTTTGTAAAATTCTGGTAATGAATTTTACATATTTAATGTGGACGATCCTGAATATTTTATTCAAAAATATGAAGAATTATCCATTTTCGTCCACGTTTCGCGCGGGCGAAATGACAAATGGCCACTAATGATGGCACCAACACGCTTCGTAAATGTTCTAAATATCAAAAACCGTTTCACAATTTATGTACGTTTTCCCGACCATTCAATTTGCTGCTCTAAGTCCTAGGACGAGCCGGATGGTCTGGGCTTTCGACAATTTATGTACGACATGTAGAAAAATGTTTCATCTCCAATGACTGATGCCTTTTTTTTAACGGTTTCAGACAGTTTAACTTAAAAATCAAATCATTATAGCATTATTTTACAATAGTTATATTCGAAGAATAGGTAGAAAACGATTTCGATACCTGAAATGTAACTTTCTGACCTTAGTTACCACAATTGAATCCAAAACTATAAATAAATTCATTCATAAAGTGCAATAACATTTGTCAACTATAACTTTACATTAAAAGATCTCAAGAAAGGTTAATTTTATATCAAGAGAGTTAATTTTGGAAATGTATATTTTTTGTACCGAATGGTATAGAAATGAATTTTGTGTATCCAGCTAACTTTGTACACTTTCATGCAAACTAAAATATTAGACTGGACTGACTCATCGAAGGAATGACAAACGTTATTTGATTTTTATTATGGATGTGAAAGTACACACAAGAGTCGTTGATGGTTGTAAACGTAAATCCAAATTTGTGATAAATAGTTAAATGCGTATTCATGATTATGGACATTGGTAAAAAAGGGTTAAATACCTACTAATTTCCATTTTTATCCAAACCATCAATTTACAGCATAGTATAATCACCCAGACCTATCAGTCTAGAAAGCTTGGTGAAAATTGGCGACAGTTTTAAATATCCCCAAATTCATGAAATGGACGCAAAATTAACAAAAGTGACGCAACATGAAGGTTGACTATCCTGTAAAACTGAGTTAAAAGTCTTGGCCCTGCGAATGTGGCCCTGTTAAGCCCTGGCTCTGCGAATTATGGGTTTTATATACTTGGTTCAACATAATCTGAGTTTCAGTGTTTGTGGGACATGTACGTTCTGATAGGGGGTCAGAGGTAGTAAATTAATTGTGTTCTGTTTGGAGGTGGCAGTATGAATGTTTAGATAGGGAGTCGCATAAGAAATAGTAAATATTGATATCCTGGAAGAAATAGTGGTATTGAATTTGAGAAGTTCATAACTTCTTGTGCCTGTGGATTTTAGGAGCGCAAGTACTGCAGGCTAGTAGATGGAAGGTCACCTTTTGCAACAACTTTACCCCGTTTAATGACAGGCATATCCTTCTAGTACACTATAATAGTACAATCAATGGTCTGGGCATGCTAGTGTTTCATCATTGAAAATAATGCTATGATAATCGTAAATAAAGATTAACTCGAATTCTTCACATGTGAATTACCAATTCTATCCAATTCTAGTTTTCATATAGAGATAAAACTTCGTTGAGTTGTGTACATTTGTTCTTGAGTTATCGTGTCCACACTAAATGCACACATATACACAGATGGAAGTTATCTTTTGAGAAAGGTTGGGAATTTGGTTTAAAAAATACTTTATTTATATAAGACGTGTTTTTCAATATGTGGACGCGTAGAACCCACTTTGAAAAAAATTATATCCCTAAAACTCAAAATAACGCGGACGAATTTATTATCCTTAGGTCTTTAAAAATGGAAACAGTTCATTGAAAAAATAATAAAAGAGAGGTTAAATTAAAGGTACCATTTTCACCAAACATCAATTTTAACATTTTTGCTAATATAGAATGAATACATATCCATTTTATTTGAACTAATTGTTTTTACCTTCAAAACTGCATCTTGATTCGTAGGGTATATTGATTGGGTGGCAGAGTTAAAAAATCGGTCAAATGTTGTATGTGTTTATGTGAGACCAGAAATAGATCTCACATTTGATGAGACACTTTTATGTGAAATTTATGGTGGCCAAAACGGCGAACAAAGCGTGTAGTCTGGCTGGTACCGGAGTTTATCACTCCGTGAACCTAAAGGTCAGAAGACCATAAATTTAGGGGTGCCATACCAGAGAAGCTGAGCTGGGCCTTCCGAGATGTGGATGGTGCCATTGGGTAAAGGAGTAACCAATAAGTGCGGCAAATGGAAGAAAAGGAGGAGTTACCCCCCCACACACACACACACTCACACACACACACACACACACCGAGAGAACCACAGCCTGTGACCCGAGAATCAAGCAGACATTAATTGAATTTTGACTTAGAAGCATGCCAGCAGACAATAATCAAGATGTTGACTTCAGAGCAGACTAAAAATGAAAGATATGGAATTTTGACTTAAGAGCATACCAACAGAAACGATCAAGATGTTGACTAGAGAGCACGACTAGAGAAGAATGAAAAACCTAACAGACTTGTAGAGTGTCCCGTAGAGGTTCCAAAATAATGGAGATATATCAATGTGTGAGTGCAATCAGAGAACGAGGAGGAGCCACACACCAAAGAGTTATGGCCAGTACTGAGAACTGATGCAATGAAAATAAATGTTGTTAATAAATGTTTTATTGTTTAAGTTTAAATGGTGTGATCAATTTAGCATTTTATTAATTAATTATTCCTTTACAGGACTCACACGAAAGGTAAAATAATTGGAGGGTTTATATAACGGCACAACGGGCAATGAACAACAATACTAAATCCACTATATGAGAATTAACGGCCATGTCATCATCTAAATGAATTTAATATTTGAAAACTAAAAGCATCCTTTTTCTAAACCTGTCCCACATTTAAACTGCATCTTGATTCGTAGGGTATATTGGGTGGCAGAGTTGAAAAATCGGTCAAATGTTGTATGCATTTAAAAAAATGTTTAATGTAAAAATATAGCCCAAAATGAATAAATGCCGAATACTCAGAATGGTGTGAAAATACAGTCATATCTGCTAAGTTTCAATATTTTCTTTTCAATTTGGCTGGCCCTCCGCTGTATGATGATTTCAAGAAGGTTTGAAACCAACGGTTTAATAGTATCTTTCATATATCTAGTAATTTTTTTTTTATTTTTATTTGTGGAAGATTATAGGTATGATTTTATTCCAGCTTTAATCAGTCGAAAGCTTTTCTGCTCGACAGCTAACAGGATTCTTTACTTCTTATTGTTTACTTTTCATGAATTTATACCCATTTACACTTGAAGAATCTGTCTTTAGCACCTCTTGAACAAGATCATCAAATGGACCTGTGATTTTTTTTCTCTTTAGGAATTTTCAACAGATTCTTTATTTTATTCCGAATACTTTTTAGATCTTTCTCAGATCTATATTTTTTATTCAAATAGACACTAGACAGTCTTTCTAAAATTGTTTTATTAAAGCTTTATAGATCTTCGATACGTTTATACATAATTTCCCTCTCAGATTTTAAGTTGAGAATGTTATTTAAATTCTCAATTTTGTTCTATGGGAGATACACTACAAATTCAACTTTTTCATTGTTAGAAAAGTTTCTTAGGATCCCTCACTATTTTTAAAATTATTTAAAGCTGTTCGAAAATGTTAATGCTTCTTGATTTCAGAAATAAATATTTTTTTACGTAAAGCAACAATTTAAAGTTCTACTGCTTTTGGTAGCGTGGCTGTTATGTCACATTTATCCTGACAATGTAGTCTATGCTTTGCCTCCACAAACGGTTGGTAGTTTTAATTGAATGCTGCACCTCATTTAATATTCAAAAACTGTTGTTACCTTTTCTTTACTGTTCCATTTTTCTGACTTGGCATATTTATATTTCGAAAATGGATGTTTCATTGATACATAACTGGTCTCTTTTTGCTCTATAAAGGAAATTCGTAGTTTCCTTCATTTTTAGGTATATTTCGCTTAATTTCGTAGCATTTTATGTCATTACTATTTATCTTTCTTGCACTTAGTGTGATATTCATTTTCAATCAGTTTTCTTAGTTTACTTTTATTACTTCAGTCACGCGAGTCTTTCTATTTATACTTTTTCTCTCCAGGAGAAACTGCTTTGTTTCACTTATCACGACTAAGGTCAATTTACTTTGCTTCTGAAAGTATGGTTTATATATTTGTTGTATAACTATCTTCTTTCTCATGTTAAGATTAATATTTGAGAAAATGGTATTTTAGAAAACAATCTCAATCTAAACGTTTACATTTAATTTTTTTTCAACTCTGCATTCACGTAAAATAACTTACTTTTCTTCAAGAAAAATACTCGTAACTGTGGCAGCATACTAGTTGAAATGTTTTCTTGCAGAAGTTAGCCACAACGCTGTCCTGGGTAGATGTGCCACGCGATTTTTACAACAGTGTGAGTTCTATTTGATATGGAAACGCAGGCAAGGGTTTTGATTCTGGTCGTGTGTCAGACGGTTTTATGCAACTTCATTACCCTGGCGTAGCTACTACGAGATGTCACTTTTGTGGTCCTGCCTTGTCTGTTGTTCAAGTAAATCGTCTCTTGCTGTTGAGTTTCAAGAATACTTTCTGTGTACTTTCACCGTGTTTAGTATACCTAAACTACCTTGTAAATATTTTTTGAACATCAATAAAAAATGTTGAATGTATTTTTTGTATCTCTGCATTTTATAAATGACGTCAAAAATTAACAAAAGTGATGGAACGCGAAAACCCTATATACCAAGTCCACACGCATGTCAACCCAGTCTGGTGCATCTGCGCATGCTCGACAACAAACAAGTCAAAAGAGACCATGCCCACTGCTGTACCTCTACTATGAGCGAAGCAACGCTTCTGCTAAATCAGAACGTTCTTTCTGCCGCACCCTGTTGTTGTTGTTGAGACCCAGACCGTCCGACCTACCAGAAAGGTGTAAGGTAACTGTATGGACGGCCGGGAAGTGCCACCCAATTTAGACCGGAACCCAGTGGGGGAGGCATCCACAGGGACCGTACCCTCCTTCCCCTACCACCAACCTCTCGGAAGGACTTACGGACCCACATGTTTAACGTGATCGTACTCCGCATGAACACGGCGGCATTTGTGGTAGCGTGCAAATCTAGCGCGCAAACCACGGGGATACCGCACCCGAGATGGCCAACAGCACGCGGCGTTCCGAGGGGGTCACCCACCAAGTACTAACCGCGCCCGATGCTGCTTGACTTCGGTGATCTAACGAGAACCGGTGTTTTCAGCACGGTACGGCCGTTGGCCTCTCTGCCGCACCCTGTATATATGTCCAACAATCTGATTCCTATTAAACAAAATCTCAGCTTATGTTATTTTTTAATTTTAGCTAAATCCAAACCTGCGAAAAAACTTTCCTTCTTGTGGGCTTAAATTTGAATGCTGATTTTAGCCCATATTAACATAATGAACTTGGATTTCTAATCAGATTTTTGTATCACGCATGTTTTTTAAATATCTTGCCTTCAAGATATTTAAAAAACATGCGTGATATATTTATTTTCTCTCGTGCTGTTGGCTGCCTGTAAAGATAGTATCTAGAAACAAAATTTTAAACTTATGCATTAGATCAAAAATATTATACATCCTGCCACAAATCAGAAATTTTTTGTTCAAATATAGAACTCAAGTTGAATCGGACCCGATATGTTCTCAGTTTTGGATCAATCTGTTTATTAAACTGATTTTATAATGTATCGAAAAACTTGAATCTATAACAAGCTAATTCAGAAATACATGTTTTATAAAATATTAAACATTTCCTTTACATAAAGCCAAAATTTATAATAATTTCTTGTCAAATCTTTCAACATACTTTTATATATTTTTTAATTTCTCCATATTCGATATTTTGTTCAAATAAAACAAAAATTACTTTTAGGTGTTATGAATACAACGCAATTTTAGAGAAATCCGGACTTATGAGTTTCCAGAGTTTTAAAAATTTTGATTGCCAAAAAAGAGATCCTTCAGGCCAATTTTATTTAAAAAATGACACAGAAAATGTTGTATATTTCACCAATGTATTTTATTTTCTATATGTGTTTCATTTTCTATAGTGATATTTTTATTTTATTGAATAACTTTATAGAATTATTTGATAGTTCATGACTCCAAGAAAGCCAAAGTTTCGGCCAATAAATAAGTATATTTTATAATATTATACCCTTAAATTATATTCTTGCCCCGCCTATTTTCACTCTAAAAATTTACTGACTTGATGATAAATTATAGGTTCTTAGGAATAACAAAAATTTGTTTCAGAAAATATAAAAACTTTGATTATTTTATATCACCCCACTTTAAACTCCATAGCCCAAAATTTGACTAGATTTAAAATAGCGCTCTGTTTTTTTAACCATTCTTTAATATAAAGTTTTCTATATTAATAAAAATAGGTTTATTTTCTGAGCCAGCATTTACCGACACAAGGGATCTTTAAAATTGAATGCCTTCATAGGTAGTGTTAACTAATTCTTACTAATTTCAATTGACTGCGGCAAGACGCAGTCTTTTCTGACATACAGATGCTCACTTCCTCATGATTAAACGAAATCATTTTTTATATATATTATATTACTAAAAGATTTCCGGTATATATGGGCAGTAAGGAATTATTCATTCAATTTTAATACTTCGTAATCTCAAATATCATGCTTAGATATCCATTCTTTTTTGGGCTTAACTAAGGGATGTCTAAATGTTTGCAGTAAAAAAATCTGATGTGAGCAACACATGACTTTCCTTATATAATGCAATGATTGTATTACTTTTACAATAAAAAAAAATAGGTTTTTCTTACAGTAGACATTTATATTCTTTCCAAGATATTGGATTTTTGTCAATGAGTCGTCAGTTTCATTGATTTAATGTCATTTTTATCCATTTGGCGAAATTTTCGTTAATTTGGAAACATTTAAAAATGTCTCCCAGTTGGCGACATTCCGCCAAATTCGGCGCCAAAATCTCGTAAAGCGTTGTGGATGGAGAAATAAGTTATTCTTATGGCAGATAAATAGCTATTTGCGTTCAAATACAAAAGTATTACTCAAAGTATCTTTTCTCATGAATGGAACGAGCTAGATCCACGAGAATGATGCCACCAAATTTATCGCATGATATTACATATGAAAAGTTAACATGTATCTCAACAGTTAATATATATTTTTTTAATTTATTGGATTTTTTGATAAATTTATTTAAAGTATGCGCAATATCTCGAGGACGATTCATGCTAGCGATCTAAAGTTTATGTCAATTGTTTTCTAAGGGAAAATTACATAAGAATTGTCTGCGTAACTTTATTAAAGGTTTTGATTTTTTTAAGATTATTTCAAAATTTCACTCGAAAATTTAAGGGGGGGTTCTGAATATACGATTACGTTTAAAAGCAATAGGATCCCAGTATTCACGGATTGTGAATTTTGTACCGATTTTCATTTGAATCGCTCTATTTATTCGTGAGATATCGTCTCGAATTCGAAATTTCGACCCCGTCACAATATTTCCTTCTACATTATCTATATAAGGAAAGTACAAATAATTTATGACTTGTCAGTATACGAATAAAATGAAATGTAGACTTGAAATCCACACCAAAATGTTATTTCGATTTCCTTATTTTTCCTTTATCATTTTAGCATGTGCTCGAAAGCAGTAATTTGGAATAAAATAATTACTTAAGGTACCCCCTTCTTTCATATTTATGGCGAATAAGCACTGCGTCAGTGCCTCTCCAAAACTTCGAATACTAAAATGGGGAACAAATGGGGCGTGGTCAAGTACTCAACTGATACCTGTCACGGCTATTCACAATTGAATCTTGAGGTTAAGCGCTGCTTCACATAAAGTTATCCGCTGAATGGGTTATTATTATTATTACTCTTTGGCTATTTTTAGAAAATATTTGACATAGTGCTAGTAGCGTAATATGTGTCGAGAAAGAGGGTAATCCGCCACTGAATCTGCTTCACCCATTCCTGAAGTGACGAGCAGCCCCTGAGTCGTTGCTCTTTGTTGCTGAATTTCAATAATAACGGACCCAATCCCTAGTTGCTATTTGCTGCACTATGACAGAATTCTGTAATTTGATTTCAGTTTGATACGTTTATATTGCGTATTACATTTAACCGCATGGTTCTCATCCGACTCCGAAGATGGCTTTCGTACGATTTTAATGGAATCAATGGTTCTTGTCTGACATCCAGAAACATGTGGTTGAAGCCTTCTTATGTGACCAGGAGCACGACGAAGGAAGTATATTAGTAAATTTCCCTTTCTAAAAGCTTCAACTGACACATAAAACACTTCGGAATGTGGGGCTTCAGTAAATTTTCTCATACATTCGTATTCTATATACTCATTATTTCACGTATAATCAGTAATCAGTGAAATTAAAAATGTATCTGATTTATTTAGCTTTGTCATACGTTGTTCTTAAAGTTCTCAAGTTATAATGTCAATAAATTTTAAATTTATGACGTCAATGCACTTTTTTATTGGTGTTAACGCTTTAACTGCCGGAATTCAAAAGATTAAAGTAAAATTTGTGATTTTTTATTGTGCATTTTATACCCAATTAATTCAAAAATTGCTTTTGTGAAATTCTGGTAATGAATTTTACATATTTAAAGTGGACGATTATGAATATTTTATTCAAAAATATGAAGAATTATCCATTTCCGTCCACGTTTCGTGCGGGCGAAATGACAAATGGTCACTAATGATGGCACCAACAAGCTTCGTAAATGTTCTAAATATCAAAAACCGTTTCAAATTTAAGTATAAATAGGGCGTATATTCTATATCTGTTAACATTGAAATGGTGGCATGTCGAAAAATGTTTCATCTCTAATGACTGCTGCCTTTTTTTAACGGTTTCAGACATTTTATGCTAAAAATCAATTTTTTTATAGCATTATTTTACAATAGTTAGATTCGAAAAATAAGCTGAAAACGATTTCGGTACCTGAAAGGTAACTTTCTGACCTTAGTTACTACAATTGAATCCAAAATTATAAATAAATTCATTCATAAAGTGCAATAATATTTGTCAACAATAACTTTACATTAAAAGATCTCAAGAAAAGTTAATTTTACACCAATAGAGTTCATTGAGGAAACATATATTTTTTGTACTTTATAGTATTGAAATGAATTTTGTGTATTCAGATTACTTTGTATACTTTCATGTAAACTAAAATATTAGACTAAACTGGCTCATCAAAGGGATGACAAACGTTATTTGATTTTTATTATGGATGTGAAAGTACGCACAAGAGTCGATGATGGTTGTAAACGTAAATCCAAATTTGTGATGAATATTTAAACGTGTATGCATGATTATGGACATTGGTAGAAAATGTGTTAAGTACCCTCCAATTTCCATTTATATCCACAGTGAGGTTCAAACCATCAATTTACAGCATAGTATAATCACCCAGACCTATGAGTCTAGAAAGCTTGGTGAAAATTGCCGTCAGTTTTAAATATCATCAGATTCATGAAATGGACGCTAAATTAACAAAAATGACGCAACATGAAGATTGATTAACCTGTAAAACTGAGTTCAGAGTCTTTGATAAGCCCTGGCTCTGCGAATTATTGGTTTTATATACTTGGTTCAACATAAACTAAGTTTCAGTGTTTGTGGGACATGTACGTTCTGATAGGGGGTCAGAGGTAGTAAATTAATTGTGTTCTGTTTGGAGGTGGCAGTATGAATGTTTAGATAGGGAGTCGCATAAGAAATAGTAAATATTGATATCCTGGAAGAAATAGTGGTATTGAATTTGAGAAGTTCATGACTTCTTGTGCCTGTGGATGTTAGGAGCGCAAGTGCTGCAGGCTGGTAGATGGAAGGTCACCTTTTGAAACTTTACCCCGTTTAATGACAGGCATAACCTTCTAGTAGACTGTTATAGTACAATCATTGTTCTGGGCATGATAGTGTTTCATTATTGAAAATAATGCTATGATAATCGTGAATAAAGACTAACTCGAGTTCTACACATGTAAATTACTAAAAATTCTATCCAGTTCTAGTTTTCATATAGAGATAAAACTTTACTGAGTTGAGTACATTCGTTCTTGAGTTGAGTGCATTCGTTCTTGAGTTGAGTGCATTCGTTTTTGAGTTATCGTGTCCACACTAAATGTATCCATATTCACAGATAGAAATTATTTTTGGGGAAAGGTTGGGAATTTGGTTAAAAATAATACTTTGTTTATATAAGAAGTGTTTTTCAATATGTGGACGCGTACAATCCTCTTTGATAAAAATTGTATCCCTAAAACATAAAATAACGCGGCTATCTTTAGGTCTTAAAAAATTTATTATCTTTAGGTCTTTAAAATAGAAACAGTTCATGAAAAATTAATAAGAGAGAGGTTAAATTAAAGGTGTCATTTTCACCAAACATCAATTTTAAACAATTTTGCTAATATAGAATGAATACATATCCATTTCATTTGAGCTAATTGTTTTTACTTTCAAAACTGGATCTTGATTCGTAGGGTATATTGGGTGGCAGAATTGAAAAATCAATCAAATTCTGCATGCGTTTAAAAAAATGTTTAATACAAAAATATACCCCCAAATGAATAAATGCCAAATACTTTGACTATCTCAGAATGGTATGAAAATACAATCACATCTGTTATGTTTCAATATGTTCTTCTTAATATTACATTTTGCTGCATGATGATTTTAATATTAATTTGAAAGTATCTTTAATATATATCTCTAGTAATTTAATTTCTATTTTTATTTATGGAAGATAATAGGTATGATTTTATTCCAGCTTTAAGCAGTTGGAAGCTCTTCCACTCCACAACTAACAGGATTCTTTACTTTTTTATTGTTAACTTTTCATGAATTTATACCCATTTACGTTTAAAAAATCTGTCTTTTCACCTCTTGAACAAGATCATCAAATCGATCTGTTATTTTCCTTCTCTTTTGGAATTTTCAACAGATTCTTGATTGAATTCCGAATACTTTTTTAGTCTTTCTCAGATCTATATTTTTTATTTAAATAGACTCAGTCAATCTTTCAAAAATTGCTTTATTAAAACTTTATAGATCTTCTATAAATATATACATAATTTCCCTCTCAGATTTTAAGTTAAGAATGTGTTTTAAATTCTAAATTTTGTTCTAAGAGAGATACACTATATGAATTCAATTTTTATTGGTAGAGATGTTTCTTAGGATCCCGTACTATTTTAAAAATTATTTAAAACTAAAATGTTATTCCTTCTTTATGTAAAAAATATTTATTTCTGAAATCAAGTAAGAATTTAAAGTTCTGCAGCTATTTCTCTGCTTTTGCTAGAGCGGCTGCTATGTCACATTTATCCTGACAAAGGAGTCTATTCTTTATCTCCAAAAATGATTGCTACTTTAAATTAAATGCTGCACCTCATTTAATATTCAAAAAAGTTGTTATCTATTTCTTTACTGTTCCATTTTTCTGACTTGGCACATTTATGTTTCGAAACCGGATGTTTTATTAATACGTAATTGGTCTCTTTTAGCTCTCCAAAGGAAATTCGTTGTTTCCTTCATTTTTTAATATATCCCGCTTAATTTCATAGTGTTTTATGTCATTGCTATTTACATTTCTTGCGCCTTGTTGTGTGCTATTCGTTTTCCATCAGTTTTTTCAGTTTACTTTTATTGCTTCAGTCACGTGAGCCTTTTTCTATTTATACTTTTTCTTTACAGGAGGAATTGCTTTGTTTCACTTATCACGACCGAGGACACTTTATTTTGCTTCTGAAACTACGATTTATATATTTGTTGTATTGCTATTTTCTTTGTCATGTAAAGATTAAAATATGAGAAAATGGCATTTTAGCAAGCAATATCTTTTTTTAACTCTGCATTCACGTAAAATAACTTATTTTTCTGCAAGAAAAATACATGTAACTGTGGTAGCATACTAATTGAAATGTTTTCTTGCAGAAGCTAGCCACAATGCTGTCCTGGGTAGATATGCCATGCGACTTTTACGGTACTATGAGTCCTATCTGAAATGGAAACGCAGGCGAGGGTTCTGGTCGTGTCTAATAAGGTTTAATGCAACATCATTCTCCTGGCGTAGCTACTACATGTCAATTGTGTGGTCCTGTCATCTATTGTAACAATTATCTGACTTTCTATTGGTCAAGTAAATCGTCTCTTGCTGTTTGAGTTTCAAGAATGCTACTGCACTTTCACCGTGTTTAGTATACATAATCTGCCTTGTAAATATTTTTAGAGCATCAATAAAATATGTTGAATATATTCTTAATATTATTTGTATCTCAGTATTTTATAAATGACGTCAAAAATCAACAAAAGGGATGGAACGCGAAAACCCTATATACCAAGTCCACGTGCATGTCAACCCAGTCTGGTGCATTCGCGCATGCTCGTGGACTTAGTCTGGATTTTTCACGTTCACCTCTTCCAATCCTAAAAATTGAAAGAAACACATACACCATGAGTGAAGATCAAACTTACTTTATTGAATACTAAAATGTACAAATTAAAGCAATCGACATTACATAAAATACATTGCTTCTGCTCATCTTGAAATTAAAATTAATGAAGTAACATTATGTGCTAGAGATGTCTTAGAAAGAAGCATGTCAGTAAAATATTTTACTTTGTAAGGCTTTTGGGGATATTGGAAAGTTTTTAAATTGATTTCAATAATTATTCCTACGAATAAGAAACGCTGAACATTAAAAAAAGTGAAGAGATAAATCAGAATCTGCTAGTATTGAATATGTAAAAAACGAAGCGTTTCATAAATTTGGAATAAAAATAATTTTGGAATTTAAAAAAAATATTAGACTAAAATTCTAACAAAGAAAATAATTGTAAAACCGATTAAGAGCGGTGTGTTTAAAGTTCATAGAATTTTAATAAACATCACAGTTTTCCTGAATAAAATTCTATTAGAAACATAATTGCAGAAATTCAATTTTTTACACTTTAGTTTAAAAAACGATAGTTAAATATTATATTTATGCAGAGCATTTAAAGGATTGTATTTAAGAACCGATCACGTGATAAATATAAAACATTACAATAAAAAATATGATGTTTTGTATTATGCTATGCTATTCTTGCGAAAATTTTAATTCGTTAATGAGACCGACGACAATTGGAATATTTTAATATTTCTTTTTAAAATTTTTATATTTATGGGTGACAGGGTGACATATGAATTCAAGCATATATTTTCAAACTTGCAGTCTATACTTAAGTACTTGATGAGAAATGCTAAAATCTAATTTTTGTAATATTGCTTCATTATCTATAAATTAAGTAAATTATGAGAGATAAAACAATTTATTTCTTCTATTATAGCAATCGTGGATGGGTTTCGCACAGTTTAGAGCTTTTCGGCAGCATATAGCCTATAAATGAACAATTTTTCAATAGTGTGAGAACCGAAGTTCGAATACGATGTACTTATTTCCCTACGTCTTAGTGTGTGTTCAGTTCTAGATTTTACACAGAGGGAAATTTTGAGGCAATTGTCAGGTATGGCCATGCTTCCTAGGGAAGCGTGATGACGACAAGGTAATGTTTCTAAATTTTTCATATTAGAGTACCTTTTAGAAGACATCAAACTTCTTATTTTTACACTTTAATTTTATCAACGTACAATTACAATTTTATCAACGTACACTTTAATTTTATCAACGTTATTTTTACACGTAATTTTATCAACGTCCTTTAAGAGAGGGAGGGGGGTGGGTAGGATTTTGTTATCTATTCTAAATGTAGGTTTACTTCGGCTAAAAAGAATGAAATATTTAAAATATTTTCCTTTATATTGTTACATATTTTATGGGTACCAGACACCGTTAATTGTCCGATTATTCTATAGCAAAAAATCAAAGCGACCGATAGCTATGAAATTTGTTACATTAATACTTACAAAAAAGCTGAGAAGGAAATCGAAGAGTATCTAAAATTGTATCAACCTAGAGACATATTTTTAATAATACGTCTCTTTCAACACTCTGCAAACAAATGTTTTCCCACTTCATAAAAAAAATAATACTCTTGAAAAGCACGTCATAGTACATGTTAAAAAATAACACTTTATAATAAAAAATTTTATCACATTAATAACACTTGTTAAAATCATACTAAAACAAGAGCGCTTTCGAACGTCAGGAATCCATCAGTAGTGGCAATTGCGAACAAAATGGAAGGATATACATAGGCGTTTATACTCAGTCAAAAACCACGGACAAAATTTGTATATCAAGTGTCAGATTCCACAAGGAAATTCAAAACTTTCAACTGCTTTTTCCCGAATTGTTATTAATGTTAACTCTGACCCGGTGTTTGATAAAAACTTTTCTGTTAACTAATTGTAGTAATTTGCGTAATGTTTTTGCTTTTCAAATCCTTCTCTTTATATGTATCGTGAGTCCACTTGTAATTTCGACCCTTTTCAAATCCCCAGTTTTGCGTTTCGTCTCATTCTCCAACTCCTTGAGGGTTAAATCCTTGTCTGTCTACTTCTGTTATTCTGACTTCTAAAGACGTTATTTGTTTTTACCTTTATTGTGGGAATTTTATAATTAAATATTTTTTATTCAAAAAATTTTCCTTATGTAATTAATAATTCGCATGAAATTTTTGTTAGTGGTTTTTAACTAAGTCTATGTATTCCCCCTCCTTTTTTTTGTCGCTATTGCCACCGATGAGAGACGTCTAACGTCCGAAATCGCTCTGGTTTTAATGTGATTTGAATATATTATTGTGATCAATATTATCAATGTGTTATCAATGTTATTAATATGATCAGTATATTTCAATGTCTTATTAATGACTTTTATTATAAAGTCCTATTCTTTTTCATCTAATATCTCAGACATGTCGTCATACAAATTTCAGTAATAATTTATAATAAATGTATTAAACATATAAAATAAGAAGAGTTAAAATTCCATTCTGTAACACGACACTGGACATTGAGGGAAGTGTTCAACATGAATTTTCATCTGTTTTATCACGTGGTGTAACCCGGAAAATCTCTTAGAACATATGTTGCAGCGAACTGTTTATCTCATGTATGTGTACCCGATTATGGGTATCAAGATTGCTTCTCTCTTTAAATTCATCTCCACAATGGGAACATTTAAAGAGCTTTTGTCCTGTATACATACGAATATGGCCAACAAAGTGATTTTTCTGTTTAAATATTCTATAACCCGGAAAATATCTCCTGTATGTGTACCCGATTATGGGTATCAAGATGGCTTCTCTTTTTAAATTCATCTCCACAATGGGAACATTTAAAGAGCTTTTGTCCTGTATGCATACGAATATGGCCAACAAAGTGATTTTCTGTTTAAATATTCCATAACCCGGAAAATCTCTTAGAACATATGTTGCAGTGAGCTGTTTATCTCATGTATGTGTACCCGATTATGGGTATCAAGATGGCTTCTCTCTTTAAATTCATCTCCACAATGGGAACATTTAAAGAGCTTTTGTCCTGTATGCATACGAATATGGCCAACAAAGTGATTTTTCTGTTTAAATATTCTATAACCTGGAAAATCTCTTAGAACATATGTTGCAGTGAGTTGTTTATCTCCTGTATGTGTACCCGATTATGGGTATCAAGATGGCTTCTCTTTTTAAATTCATCTAGACAATGGGAACATTTAAAGAGCTTTTGTCTTGTATGCATACGAATATGGCGAACAAAGTTATTTTTATGTTTAAATATTCCATAAGAACGGTGAAATTTGAACGGCTCTTCCCCTGTGTGAACTCTAACATGTGTCTTCTTACTAGACTCATATGAAGTGGAATAGGTACGAAATTGATACTCGTATAACTTTCCAGCATCGTCGGCATGGGACGGCTTGCATTTAGGTGATGGTCCAAGAGGTTCATTAATACAGTCTTCCATTTGACCTAAACAGAAATAATCCAAATTACTATTTAAAGACAAAAAATAGAAGTTCATACTAGTTTATTCATATGTAAATTGGACACACATGTATGAAGCATGAAGTGCAAAGCTTACCAATCTAAAAGAATAATCTATGAGTAAATAATAAATGAAAGCAAATAATAAAGGACGCAGGAAATAAAATATTTTCCAGTCTATCTAAATTCTACAACCACGTATACCAAAAAATAAGAATTTAAGTATTTTTAAAGCTATTAATATGCTTGAATTACAAAATAAACCACTAATTTTTATATAAAATCAATTTTTAGTAAAATTCCAAGTAAAACTAATTGATAAGTATTGAAAACCTCAAAACATTGAAACAATATTTAAGCTTTTATTAAGTATTTATAAATTCGAAATTGACCAAATATCATTACGCAATCAACCAGTAGATAGCAATCGACTTTATTGTCACCGCTGTTATGTGCTATTAAACTAGAGAATATTCTGTGAAATATTTTTAAAACAAAATGAGAAGATTGTTAATAATTAGTTATATGAAAATCAATCCTGATGACAAAGCCAAGAAAATGTTAAAACTAAAAACAACAAAATAATTAATAGAACAAAACAAAGCCCAAGATGTTGCTAAAAAGGGGAAAATAAATTAGTTGTTTCACTGTCCAACATTGCTAGTAAATGCAGTAAAATAAAAATGTAGCTGTAAAGTGAACATATAAATAAGCAAAAAGTATTTCAATAAGGAATGCCAACGCTTTTTTTTTAATAAAAATTAATTAAATTAGAAAATATCAAATAATATTTGATGAAAATAGTAAATGAAAAGTTGATAATCTAGAAAAGATTAAAATGTTAAATAATTATTAAAATGCACAAAACAATTTTTCTCAAGCATACATAAACTCTGTAAAAGCATGCATAATAGAAAATGATTAAAAATAAAGCAATGAAGGACATAATACATATTTCGTTCAAACTGCATCAGCTGTACAAAACCCTATTAAATAATGTTTGGAATACCCAAAATTTTGGCGAAATTGGCCAAGTTAGCGAGTTTTGGAAATTACACGAATGATGTTTGGCTTGCTTGTGTCAGGCTGTCAGACTTCATCTTATGCCTGGGGGTTGGGGGACCAAAAGAAGCTACACTTTCTCTCCTTTTACCTTGGCCATTAGTCTTGTGATTCTATGGCCATTAAGTGGGTTTAGCAATAACAATAATAACAAAAACAAAAATAATAATAATAATAATAGCAATAATAATAACAATAATAATAATAATAATAACACTAATAATAATAATGTAAATGTAATGTATTGTGTAATTTATAGGTAAATAATAAAAGTAATTAAATAATTAAAATAAATAAACATTTTACAATCTGAATAAATTTTACTACTAAGTATAAGAAACGCTAAGCATTGTAGCATGTTAAGCAGTTTTAATGACCAAGAATTTTCAAATAAAAACTACTTTTGCATTTAAATTCCTTCCATAAACTATTATTATCTGAACTGAAATAAAAGACCAAAATTAAAAAAAAAAAACATAGTGTAAAAACAATATTGCCATAATATTTAAGCTTCAACATCTCATTTTCATTAATTCAAGATCAACAATATGTCATAAAACAATAGACCGGCAGATAATGATCAACTTAATTAATAAAGTTAAAATAGTAATCTTAATACTTAAACCCCCCTCGCCCATTCATCTCATCCAGCACATTTTTTCAAGCTCAAAGTCCTGGGAACATCTACACTGGTTATATTTCCTACTTTAAGGGCCTGCTTCGGCAATATTTTTTCCTTTCTGAGAACTTGGAAAAGGACATGACTTCGGTTATCCACACCCTCTCCAATCGCCTCTTAGATGCAAACTAACTTTTTATGAAACTCCTTTTTTTTTTTTGTTAATTTTATTTTCACTAGTTTCTCTTCTCGACGTTTAAAGGTAGGATTTTATCCCATCCCGGGAACTTTTCTATCCTCCTGTCTTTGAGTTCTTGAGTTAATGAGGATAACTGGGAAAAACTTCTAGAACAAAAGCTATAAGTGATGGTTTCTCTGAGGGATGAACTTGTTCTAACTCGTTCTAAATTTTTTACAGTAATAGTGGCATTGGCAGAGCATTTCCCTTCTGTGAACTCTGATATGTCTCTTTATATCCGACATATATGATATAGTGTACGCACATGATTTGCAAATGGAGAATTTTCTGCCCAATGTTCAAGCATACCTGGTAAAATTTAAAAAAAAATATTATTTAATATCAGTTATAAACAAATTTTGTTTTTCTGTATGTCAAATAATAAGTAAAACTAGGCTCCTTAACTTACGTGAGTTACTTTTTTTACGTTTTCAGTTAGCATCTGATGAAGTTGATAAGTTATATGTAAAAACTCTTGAAAGTGGGCGTTACAGTTGGAAGTATTTATTTTCTCAGTACAATAAGTAAATTCATATTTTTGAAACTACTTTGACGTTATCCAAATTATATTTTCATATGCATTTTTTACTTATATTTATTAAATTTCAAATTTTTTTATTTGTATGTGAGTTGGAAGATTATCATTTAGTATGCAGGGTGTATCATATTGAATGGGATAAAAAGAATAGCATAGAAAAAATTCTGTAATTGATTTATTTAGTCGAAGCAAATTAATTCTGAAACTACAATTATACAAGTTTTATCTGGCAACAGCGAAAAATCTTCCGGTTACGAAATCGTCGCTAAAGGCAAAATGGCGCCATCCATACAGAGAAAGAATACTGTGTTTTGGAATACGCCAAAACATCATCGTTTAACGTCGTTCAAAGACATTTTCACACGAAATTTGGTAAAGAACCACCGCATCGTCATAACATCAAGCAGTTGGAGGACACGGGCTGCTTGTGTAAGAAAACCAGCCCAGGACGACCAGGAGCCAAAACCGAAGTGACATAGGTGACAACACATAGAACATCTATAGAAACTTAGATAACTATAGTTTCACTGTAAATTTGATTTATCAAAATAAAGTAATTTCAGCGTTCACAGGTATTCTTTCTTTTTGTCCCATTCAATATGATACACCCTGTATTTGAAGATCTACACCTACTAAAGTACACCCGAAATTAGGTGTCGATTCAGCAGTGTTGTTTGAAAAGCAGCTTGAATCCATATCACCGTCTAAAGTGAAATAAAGTAAATACGCGTAATATAAACCAAAATAAATATATCTAGAGCATGTAGCTCCACTTGACTTTCTTACGCATTCATATTTCATATATGACAAATAAAGAATATCCTACCAGCGTTGTCTGTTGCTTCAGGCAAAGACTCAGAAGCAGAGTTGAAAAATGAATCCAAAATGTCAGTTGGATCTGCTGGAAAAAATAATGCATTCAAATTATCACTTTGAACAAGAAAATTGTGTTCAAACCAATGTAAAATATTCTAAATTATGTTTGAAATAATCTTTAGTGACTCCAGAACTCTGCCGCCGAAACGGTTTTGCATGAATAACATGTTTTGGTTGTGTGAACATTTTCAAAACTATTCAAGACATTAAAATACCGGAATTGGAACCACCATTTCTTCGAAATTGTTCAAAATATTTAAATATCGAAATTATAACCACTATATTTTAAAAACTAATAACTTGATCTGAAATATAATTATATATCCTTGTAGGGCTTTCGAAGTGCTTTAAATGACTCGCACAGTGTTCATGGCTTTTAGTTTTGGGTCCTTTTTCAGCCTGCTACTCTGACCATACATTTAGCGCCAAAATACTAAATAATTTTACTAACTTTCTGGGCGGCATATAAACTAAATATAAGTCTGAAGATCTATGATATTTAGGTGAATCTGTACACTTGTCTGGTGGTACATAAATACGTACAAAAATGTCATACTTCCATTTTTTCAAACCGCATCAATCATCAAACACCTTTCGAATCCCTAAGCTTCACTTCCAACTTTCTTTGAAATAAAACAATATATCTCGTGCTTGTTCATCAATATGTTACAATATTCTATCCATTAGAAACCTTTAAAGTCCAATTATATATCCTTATATGGCTTTTAAAGAGCTACAAAGACCTAATTCTTGTTCATGGCACTTTAGATGTGAGATGTAAGTATTGCGATCTTTAAAAGCGGAAAATTTTCAATCTACTTTAAATGACGATCGTTCTAAAACTACACAAACTTTAGAAAAAAATATTGATCTAAACACAGAAATTCTTTATTTTTTATCTCTCACTGTTTATATCTATCTTTTATAGCTTAGGTGGCATTTAGAGTGAAAGTAAGGAAAGTGAAGTTGACTCGGTTTTTAAAAATTTGTTATTTCAAAAAGAGTTTATTCTTTTTTTAATTTTAGTTTTTTCAAAAGACAAAATATTAAAATAAAAATTAATGAATTCATAAAATCAGTACATAACTCAAAATCTCATTTTCTTCACATAAATAAATACATTACTAATATTTACATGGAAATCCCAAACAAAATAGGATTCCGAGAGATTTGAAAGCATGTTTGAACATTTATATATGTAAGGAAGAGAAAAATCGACACAAAGTGACAATTAATTAAATTGAGAAAGATGGTTTCAATGATCTTAAGAAATATAACTTTTCATAAATATGAAAACCTAAACACTGTTAACAGTGACAATTTTAAAAAAACATTTCAGTCGCTATGCTTTACATATATTTGTCTTTACTAATATCATGCATATGAACTAGAGGTGTGGAGACAAGAAAGGGACAAACAATGTTCTTTAATAGAAGGTTGGGCAATCAGCCCGGCAACGAATCAGAAGTTGTAAACTTGGCGTCAGTAAGATTTCGTCATTCAAGACGTCACTGTCCACGGATGGACTTTGAGGATGCAATTTTTTACAAATCGAAAAAGAACATAAACATTTGTTTATTTCAAGCATGCATGTATTTTCCCTAAATGTGTGAAAATATCCTGATTAAGTGAAAAGTGTAACAATTTAAAGATAAATACAATATAATTTATATAATTATAAAGGACAGATAATAAAGTATTGCATTAAGTTTTATAAATTGAACTAGACAATTCAAAAATAGAAGATCAATTTCATTGAATTGTAATATAAAAAATTAAAATTAGTAAAGCCCATACTCAGTAAAACATTACCGAAACAAACACAAACCGATGATAAATGTTAAAACATTAAGAAAAGAAAACATTGTTCTAAAATGTCTGAGAATTAAATCAATAATAATGAAAAGCATACAATGCATTTTACAAAATGAAATATATCATTAGTTAAACTCTTATGTATATATTTGTTTCTAAAGTCATATATACACAATATTATTAAACAAACATTTAGAGGGATTTTGAAACAGGTTGAAATGTAAAAACATCACGAAAACTAAAGACAAAAATCACTGTTTTTCAAAATATAATTAAATCGAATTAATTATATTTAAATTCCCCTTTTAATTAAATACACTTTGATGGCTAACTCTTTTTCATACGTTTCATAAGATGTTTTTCATAACCGGATTTATGGGGAAAACTACGGGAACACATTTTGCAAATGAATGGTTTTTCTCTATGATGACGCATATGGGCAGTAAGGGTATTTCTGAGGCAAAAACCTTTGTTGCAATGCCGGCAAATGAACGGTTTCTCATCTGTATGAAGATGTATATGGACAGTAAAGGTTTTTTCTGACTAAAGCTTTTGTTACAATATGGGCAAATGAACGGTTTCTCTCCTGTATGTATACGAATATGCTTAACAAGGTGATGTTCTTGTTAAAACACTTTATCACAAAGGGGTCATTTGAAAGGCTTTTTTCCAGTGAGATCTCTTATATGAACCTTCATATTAAACATTTTAAATGAGGACTAAGTTCATAGTTAACACGTGTAGAAGCTCCTACCAATGTTGTGATTGTTCTCTTGGTAATTAGGCAATGATCCAGATGCTGGAGAACTATTTGAACCATGGAATTGGTCTTCCAAATCGCCATCCAACCATCCTAGAAAGAGATACATTAAAACTTCACAAGAAGTAATAGATCAAGCATACTTACATTTTATATAAAAGTGTATGTATAACATATGTATATAAAATCTGTGCAAAACAAATATTAACGATACATAAAAATAAGTTATGAATGAAATTATGTATAAGGAGATAATAACAGAAGTTACAAGAAAAAATACATTTTTCGAATGTTTAAAATATATCAAAATATTTCAACTACTTTTTTAACACAGAGCTATGCTTTATAGCATATGAGTAAAATAGTATATTAATAATCAAGATTGGCACCACGTCTGCATACAATAGACAAAACCAAGAACAAAACCTTTTTAAAAAACGAAAGGTATTTTATTTAACATCCTAAAAGACGTACAAAAATTGTTAAAAACAGTCAGAGCGCTTTCGGACGTATATAAATCAAGATTTGCGTCGTACAGAGATTTTTTTCAATATTGAAAGTGTTTACATTTATTTATGTTTCCATTCAGCAAAAATTTCAATTTATGGATACTAAATTAATGGTACTAAAATTATATTTTGAAGGTACTAAAAATCTTTCTTAACGAACACAGCAACCACAATATCTACACATATAACTCTTCATAAAACATTTATTTTAAAAAGCGCATGAAAAGCCAGTCATAATAAACAGACAAAACATATAAAAAAGAAAAACGTTCTCAAATTCTATTCTGTGAAATAGCACTAATTATCCAAGGAAGTTAAGCACATGTCTTCTATATGAGGATAAACCCCTCCTCGTTGCATCACCCCTTCTCAAGCTCAAGGTCCTGCGCACCTCTACCCAACTTATGTATCTTACTCTACTAACCGTCTGCTTGAACAATAGTTTTTCCTTTCTGAAGACTTGGAGGAGGGCACGACTTCGGTCATCGCTTCCTTCTAAGAGGCTCTTGAATGTAAACTCTCTTTTTATAGAAATTATTTTACTTAAATTTCTGTTTTCTCATTAGAAGTCTAAAGGGGGAGTTTTATCCTTTACTGGGCAGTTTGTCCTCTATTCCCTGTCCTTAGGTTATTGCATATAACTGGAAAAAGCTATTTGAAAATACGCTGTAAATAAATGGCGTCTCTTAAGTATGAATTTATTTGTTCCAAACAAGAGTTCGTTCTAAATATTTTATTGCAAAAGTGGCATTGGAAGATTTTTTCCCTTCTGTGAACCCTGATATGTCTCTTCATATCTGACATATATGATGAGGAGTATACACACTATTTACAACTGGAAAAGTTTCCGGCTAATGTTCAAGCATACCCGATAAAATAGAAAAATTCTTTAATACCAACCAGAAACAAATTTAACTCGTTTATATGCCAAACAATAAATAACACTAATCGCCTTAACCAAAGTAAGTTACTTTTAAGGTTTCGGTTCGTAACTGGTGAAACGATGTTACTTGTTAAAATATATTTGAACTGGGAATTGCAGTTCGAATTACAAATTTGTCAAGAAGTAAATTCATATCTCCAACACTGTTTTAACATTATCCGTATTATATTTTAAATACAATAAATTTATAAAGGTTTATTAAATTTCAAATTATTCTATTTATATGTGGATTAAAAGAAAATAAAGTATGATGATGATTATTCAAAGAATTTCATTCAGAATCTTTGAAAATCTAAATACAAAACTCAATCGTAAATTATTAAAGCATAATTGGCGTCTCTAGATACGTCCTTTAATTATTGCTATTTAACAAAACTCTTAACATAACCCATAAGACATATGAACTTCAAACTCAAAACAAAACGTTCAGTAGAAACTAAAACTTCAAGATCTTTAATCTAAACACGTTCATATATTTGTTGATATGGTGAAATTGGCAGTAAGGTTAAATTATAGGCACTGAAGTATAACTGGAACAAATGTCGTAGCAATAAAGTCCAGCTGAAAAAACAAAATTTAAATTATTATTTAATCACAAAAATTTCAAATTCATTCATTCATTGATCTAAAATATTTATAGTAAAAATCAAAATGTCAGTTACGATGAAAAGATTGAGAATGTAAAAGAATGAAATCGAAATAATTAAAATACACAAGCAGTAAATGTTTTCTAAAGCATACATAGTTTAAATGAAAGCATATGTAATAAAAGAAAAAAATGAAGAAAATTGTTTAAAATGAAATCAAATGCATAATTATGAAAAAAACAAAATATAACCAATTAATAAACAAGTAGCAATACTCATATAATGATACTCATATCACTGAGTATCACATACCAAAAGTTAAATATTTAAGAATATGAAAAAGAAAATATTATAGCTAAAATACAATTTTATAGATCTCTATCTCTCAGGATATAAATTCAACTAATTGGTAATACTAAAACTTCTTAAAATAGATCCAAAAAATATTTCATGAATAATGATAAAATTACAAATAATATTTTAATATATTTAAATACAGTATTTCAAATACTTTTAATTCCTTCTGAATAAAATATTTCGGATATGAAAGCATTAAATATTAAAATATATTTTAAAAAGACAATTGCAATGCATAAGTTATTCAGGAAAATACTATAAAATTCTGCAAACATTAACATATCATATTTTAATGAATCCATGAAATCATTACATAACTCAAAATCTCATTTCTTAATCTAAATAAATATATTACTTATATGGACTTGGAAACCACAGAAAAACTTGGTGTCAGATAGTTTTGAAAGTAAGTTTGAACATTCAAATATGCAGGGAAGAGAAATATCGGCACACCAAAGTGACTATTAGCTAAATTAAAGAGGTTCTAATGAACTTAAGGAAAGGTAACTTTACATAAATATGAAAATCTAAACACTGATTGTTAAAAGTGACATTTTCAAAAAAAATCATTTAATTCGCAAAGTTTTACATGTTTGTCTTCATTAAAAACAATCATATTAACTGGCGATGTGAAGATGGGAAAAGAAATATCAAGTATCTTTAATATAACGTCAAAGGTTTTTGTTATAAAGGGGTCTTTAATATAAGGTCAAGTGTCTTTAAGGTCAAGGGTCTTTAATATAAGGTCAAATGTATTTAAGGTCAAGGGGCTTTAATATAAGGTCAAGGGTCTTTAACATAAGGGGCCTTTAATATAAGGTCAAGGGTCTTTAATATAATGTCAAGGGTCTTTAATATAAGGTCAAGGGTCTTTAATATAATGTCAAGAGTCTTTAATATAATGTCAAGTTTCTTTAATATAAGGTCAAGGGTCTTTAATATAAGGTCAAGTGTCTTTAAGGTCAAGGGTCTTTAACATAAGGTGTCTTTAATATAAGGTCAAGGGTCTTTAATATAAGGTCAAGTGTCTTTAAGGTCAAGGGTCTTTAATATAAGATCAAGGGTCTTTAATATAAGTTCAAGGGTCTTTAACGTAAGGGGTCTTTAATAAGGTCAAGGGTCTTTAATATAAGGTAAAGAGTCTTTAATATAAGGTAAAGGGTCTTTAATATAATGTCAAGGGTCTTTAATATAAGTTCAGGGGTCTTTAATATAAGGTCAAGGGTCTTTAATATAATGTCAAGGATCTTTAATATAAGGTTAAGTGTCTTTAATATAAGGTCAGGGGTCTTTAATATAAGGTTGGGCAATTAGCCCGGCAACGTGCAAGCTTGAAGTAAGTAGGGTAGGATTTCGTCATTTGAGAAGTCACTGTCCATGGAAGGACTTTCAGAAGAGTTAAATTATTCACAAATTAAAAAGGACAATAACAGTGATTTATTTCAAGCATTCATGCATTTTTCATAAATATGTGATACAAAACCCTGATAAAGTGAAAACCCTAATGATTAAAGAGCCAAAGAAAAAAATTTATATAATTAATAATGGACAAACAATAAAGTATCACAAAGTTTTATAAAGTGAACTCAAGCAATACTGGAATACAGAAATATTGGAGAGTGAAGTGTTAAATACTGGAGTCTAATAGTCTAACGGCCAAACGACCGTCATTTGTCAACAAAAATTGAATTAGGCAATGCAATAACAAATGGCGAATTTCATTGAATTGTAAGATTAAGAATTAAAATTTGTAACGCGCGCACACAATAAAACATTTTTGAATCAAATACAAACTGATAATAAATGCTAAAAATTTTCAAAATGAAAACATAGTTTAAAATGTCTGATAAATAAAATAGTAATACTAAAAAGTAAAACAATATATCTTACGAAATGAAATATATTGTTAGTTAAACTTTAAGGAATGTATTTGTTTCTGAAGTTAAATAAAAACAATATAAAAAACATTTAGACGAAATTTAAAAGTGTTAGTAGACTTAGTATGCACAGTACAGTAAGAATGTTAGTAAACACTGTATTACTAAATAAATTTTAGATATAGATGCAATTCAAAACAGGTTCACATATAAAAACATGACAAAAAATAAGAAATAAAAATCTTTGTTTTTCAAAATATAAATTGAAAGTTAATAATATTTAATCTCCCTTTTAATTAAATAAATTTTGATGGCTAACTCCCTTTCACATGTTCCATAAAATGTCTTTTATAACTGGATGGATCGGAAAAGCTACAGGAACACATTTCGCAAGTGAACGGCTTTACTCAAACATGAAGACGCATATGGACAGTAAGGGTATTTCTGTGGCGAAAACCTCTGTTACAATGCCGGCAAATGAACGGTTTTTCTCCAGTATGAAGACGCATATGGACAGTGAGGATTCCTTTCCGAGAAAATCTTTTGTTGCAATGCGGGCAAATGAACGGTTTCTCTCTTGTATGTATGCGAATGTGCCTAATAAGGACATATTCTTGTGTAAATCCTCTCTCACAACGAGGACATTTGAAAGGCTTTTCTCCCGTGTGAACTCTGATATGAGCCTTCATATGGGACTTATTAGATGTGGAGTAAGTACATAGTTGACACTTGTAGGATTTCCTACCATCGTTGCACTTGTTCACTTGATATTTAGGCAATGATTCAGATGCAAGAGAATTATTTAAACTGTTGCATGCATCTTCCAAAATATATTCCAACTGACCTATAAAAAGAATACATTAGAAGTTCAAAAGAAATGATGAATCAAACATACTGTAATTGTACTAACATATGTATATAAAATTCGTGTAATGCAAAGTTTACCGATACACAAAAACCACTTATAATTATATTATATGCAAGGAAGTAATAATAGAAGATACGATAATTAATACATTTTTCAAAATCTTTAAAATGTACCAAAATATTTCACTTACTTCTTTTCAATATAGAGAGTTAAGGTATTGCATGTCAATAAAATAGTATGTTTCTTAGGATATGAAATGAATTAATTAGCACTGTACACAATTTCCTAAATTAAGTTAAAATACTGAAATGCAATATGATTAAGAAACTATTTGTTATATCTGGACACATTTTAAATAGTGATTAATTTTTTAAATACTACGACACAATACAAAATAAAAAAAATTGAAAAGTATTTCAAATTGAGTTACTTAAGATCATTTGTAAAGTAAAACAAATGAATCTTATGCTTACTTCAGTTGCTATATAATATTTATAATTATTTGTTTATATACGCAAACACAACTGAAAGTGTTCTCGAATATATCACAGTAAAATTAAGTTGAACTAAAAAAAATTCTAACACTGAAAAATTAAATACTTTCAAATAATATTGTTCATAGAAAAGAATATTTGTAATTTTAAAATTGAATTAACTCCATCAGCATTGCTGAAAATTATTGAAAACAGATTAAATATATCTTGCATTCATGACATGATTTTCATCATTAATGCCCAGAGTATAAATTTATGCATGTAATATTCTTCATTTAGAGCATTCTTCATCATCCCCTTCCCTTCGAGCGCAGAAATGCAAATTAAACCGAAGTTGGGGTCATCCATAATTTCCAAAAGGTCCTCTGGAATTTCTGAAAAAAAAATATTTGTAAATTATTACTTCCATCAAGAGGAAATGTATTCAAACTTATGTAAATTATGCTAAATTAAGTGTAAAATCGCAATGGTTTTAGGCCGATGAAGCCGAAATGGTTTTGTGTGAATAAATCTTTCGTTGTGGGTAATATGGGTGATATGTCTTCTTTAGATATTTTCAAAATAATCCAAAGTATTAAAATATCGAAATTATAATTACTTTATTTTAAAAACTGTGAACCCGGGCCAACATCCAATTTTAAAACCTTGTATTGCTCTTGAAGTGCTTCAGATTACTTGGAAACTGTTCATAGGTTTTAGTTTTCGTTCCAAATTCAGTCGCATACTACATAGATCACTTGAAAATATCAAATTATTTTACTAACTGGATTGGCCGCATATAAACCAGATATATCTCTGAAGATGTTTATGATGTAAGTAAATATATAAACTTGTCTGGAGGCACATCAATTTGTAAGTTTTCTTATTTGCATATTTTCTGCTCAAACCTCATCAACCATTTAACGTCTTTAGAATCCCTATGTTCACTTCACTTCTTAACTTTTTTGAAGCAAAATAAAATGCCTCATGCTTGGGCATCAATATTTCACCAAAGAGCAAACACATCGAGCTGCAATACTCTTAGCATTAGCTGCATTAATCTTAGCATTAGCTGCAATACTCTTAGCATTAGCTGCAATACTCTTAGCTCTCTGTTGTAGCTTTCTCCCCCAGTGGAAAATATTCACATTCAATTATATATCATTGAAGCCGAAGGAGATTTTAAAGAGCTGCAAATCACTATTTACTGTTCGTAGCTAGTTTACTTTTAGTTTTTGAGGTATAAGCATTACAAACTTTAGAAGAGAAACTTTTCAATATTTTTTTTATTTTGAAAAGACTATTCTTCTAAAATAATAAAAGTTTTAACAAAAATATAAGCTTGCAACTGAACTTTTAAGTGAATATTTTTGTCGTTTACTATTTATATCTATATTTCGTAATTTAGAGGATATTTTAAATGTAAATAAGCAAAGTGAAACAATACATGAAGGAACAAAACCTTTTCAGTGTTTTCGAAAAAAAAATGTTCAACATATCAAACTCGTGAAATTATTTTTCTATATTCATAAATAGTGCCTTATTTCCAACGAAACAAGTAAAAATTGTTTGCATTTTTATCTGTCAGTTTCGGAAATATAAGCTTCCAAAGTGCTTACATTTTTAGGTAGCTAACTCTCAAAATTAGCAATTTTAGGTCCTAGCTTTTTGAAAACATATAGTTATCTAATTTGTTGAAACATACTTTTATAAATTATTTTGTATCAATACAGAATACCATCGTGTAAAATGTCCACTCATGAGAACTGATATACAGCTTTTTAACGAACGCTGTTTAATAATCCTATCGATACTTTAATATGCAGTTTTCTAAGAATAAATGGGAACAATTTCGCCATAGAGAAAAAGTTCAGATTCTCGTCAATAGATGGCAGCACCATAAGGTACTATATTACGTTTAAAGGGACTCCAGAAATCTAACTCTCTTATATAGATGAGGGTAAGCTTTGCGGCATGTTAACTTTCGCAGCAAGCGTTTTCGCCGAAATTCGGCTCAAACAGTTGCGAAATATTTTCTGAAAGATAAAATGCAATGCTTAGATTATATTAAAACTAAATTTCATACTCAATAAAATACAGAATATATTTTTTATTTTAATCCAAAGTATTTTTGGTGCTGCCATCTGTTGTCATAATTTAATTCATACTGACTATTTTTATTTTTTAATGAGCATTTTTAAATGCCTATTCCTTCTAATACAGTATTAAATGCAACAACAGATCATATATAATAATGCCACAATCACGGAAAGGTAATTTCTCATTCTATAAATTTGATAAAGGGATCTGAATGTACATCGTTGAGGACTGCAGCTTTGTCTTCAAGTTCCTTTGTCTTCAAGTCCAAGTTCAATTACGTTCACAGTACCGTGGATCTTATATATTATTAATTTCCTTATATACATAATGTATAAGGAAAATATTGTGACGGGGTCGAAAATTCGAATTTGAGTTTTCGACGGGAGATCACGTTTCAAGCATCCTTTGATCACGAATCAAACATTTTTGAAGTGATGTCTGTGTGTGTTTGTGTGTGTGTGTCAGTGAGTCTGTGGAGACGATAACTGACAAACGAAATTTGGTACAAAAATCACAATCGGTAAAAGCTGGAGGCCTATTGATTTTATACGCAATCGAATGTTCAGAACCCCCCAAAATTTTTGAGTGAAATTTTGAATACATCGTCAAAAAATCAAAACCGCTAATAAAGTTACGCAAATAGACGTTTCTTATGTAATTTTTCATTAGAAAACGATTGACATAAATTTTAGAACGCTAACATGAACCGTTCTTGAGATATTGCACATTTTTCAAAAAAATTATCAAAAAGTTATATGAAATAAAAAAAATATATTTCCTATTGAGAAACATGTTCACTTTTCATATGTAATAACATGCGATAAATTTGGTGACATCATTCTCGTGGATCTAGCTCGTTCCATTCATGAAAAAAGATACTTTGAGTAATACTTTGTATTTGAACGCCAATATTCATTTATCTGCTGTAAGAATAACTTAATTCTCCGTCTATAACGCTTGGCGAGATTTTGGCGACAAATTTGGTGGAATGTCGCCAACTTGGCAACTTCTTTAGATGTTGCTAAATTAACGAAAAACTCGCCAAATGGATAAAAATGAGGCTAAATCAATGAAAATGACTACTATTGACGAAAATTCAATATCTTGAAAAGAATATATCTACTATAAGAATAAGCTATTGTTTTTACTGGTAAAGTAATAAATTCATTGCATTATATAGGGAAAATCATGTGTTGTCCACATCAGATTTTTTTTCTTGACGTCATTAGTCTCCCTCGGGGGAATACTGTCTATGGCATCCATCAAAATAATTTTTCAAATCCTTTAAAGATTAACACGCAACAGTTGTAATCATTTAGAGAGTAACACGCTACAGTTATAATCATTTAAAGAGTAACACGCTACAGTTGTATTCATTTAAAGACTAACACGCTACAGTTGTAATCATTTAAAAAGTAACACTCTATAGTTGTAATCATTTAAGGGTGAGCGTTAGTAAATCTTCTGCCCTATCCGCGCTTTGTTAACTTTCGCGGCACACATTTTTTGCCGGAATTCTGCTCAAACAGTTACGAAATGTTATCTGAAAGATAAAATGCAATGCTTAGATTATATTAAAACTAAATTTAATGCCCCAAAAAACATAGAATATATTTTTTATTTAAATCCAAAATATTTTTGGTGCTGCCGTCTGTTGTCGTAATTTAATTTATACCGATTATTTTTATTTCTTAATGAACATTTTTAAATATCTATTCCTTCTAATATAGTGTTAAATACAACAACAGATCATATATAATAATACCACAATCACGGAAAGGTAATTTATCATTCTATAAATTTGATAAGGGATCTGAATGTACATCACTGAGGACTGCAGTTTTGTCTTCAAGTTCCTTTGTCTTCAAGGCCAAGTTCAATTACGTTTCCGTGATTATGGCATTACATATGATCTGTTGTTGTATTTAATAGCGTATTAGAAGGAATAGACATTTAAAAATGTTCATTAAAAAATAAAAATAGTCGGTATGAATTAAATTACGACAACAGATGGCAGCACCAAAAATATTTTAAATTAAAATAAAACATATATTCTATGTTTTATTGGGTACTAAATTTAATTGTCTTCAAGTCCAAGTTCAATTACGTTTCCGTGATTATGGCATTACGTATGATCTGTTGTTGTATTTAATAGCGTATTAGAAGGAATAGACATTTAAAAATGTTCATTAAAAAATAAAAATAGTCGGTATGAATTAAATTACGACAACAGATGGCAGCACCAAAAATATTTTAAATTAAAATAAAACATATATTCTATGTTTTATTGGGTACTAAATTTAGTTTTAACATAATCTATGCATAGCATTTTATCTATAAGAAAATATTTCGCAACTGTTTGAGCAGAATTTCGGCGAAATATGTGTGCCGCGAAAGTTAACAAAGCGCGGATAGGGCAGAAAATTTACTGACGCTCACCCTTAAAGAGTAACACGCTATAGATGTAATCATTTGAACCCTCGATACAGATTTCTCAAATTTTTTCTTGTGAAATTTGAAAAAAAAAATGGATTATAACAAGAGAAATTCGAGTTAGATTACACTGCAGTTAATATCTCCAGTGTTTGAAAATCATGAAAATAAGGGGTTAAATATATAGGGCCCCTTGATCCAAAAAAATTCACTTTGAAAAAGTTTTGCTGTAGAGTAGCTTGTTAAAGCAATCTAGAATACTGTGTATACTTATCTTCACTATTCATGAAAATGTTTACAATAGTAATAACGTAAAATGTAGTAAAATAGGCAAAAATGGGAAAATTGGAATTTGTTTATCCCTCTATTTTGACTGGCAATGCAGGCTGTAAACTGAAAACAGATTTTGAAAAACCATATCTGTGTAATTTCATGTGTAAGTGACCCGGATTTGTGGGAAAAAAATTCGCGATTTTTTTTAATAAGCATTATCTTGCTGAATATTGCAGACACTTGCACCGGGTTCTTTTTTCCTCTTTTTAGACTTCTTACTTTTCAACTTTTTATAATTGAGCATTTTTACTCAATTGGTCCGATAAAAAGTGAAACCTCCTTTTCTCATGAAAATCCCACCCACTAAAAAAAATTACATGAAATAATTCGCATTTAATTTTGATAAATTTTCAAACTGCAGATATTACTGATGCTTGTTTCGCATGCTGATCTATTTTTAGACGGGGCTTTTTAAATTTGATATATTTAAACCTCATTTACTGCAGATAACGGTGCCCGTACTTTAGGTTTCTTGGATCAGGGGCTATCGAGATATTAACCCGTAAAACAGGAGGTGAGGCGTTACTTTAATTTAATTTTCAGATTGCGTATAGAAAAGAAACCAGAAGTTGTACATATTAAGCCTTCAAGGTTACGCAAAATCTAAAATACAATTTAAAGAATGGTATAAGTGTTCGTTACTCTCATGAACGATGCAATGCGTTTGTAGAAACATTTGTAGGTCATCAGCAGGGGCGTTTGTAGGAACTGGTGGGGTGGTATAATACCCCATCTTCTGAATTACAGACTACTAAAAGCCACAAAATAAACTTTTCCGTGGAAATGATATTGAATAAAGGGTTTTTAAATCGTAGGGCTTAACAGCGGAATAAAATTATTTAATTCAGTAATACTATTTATTTGCCAAGTGTGTTGCTAATACTATAATTATAATTTTATTTACAGAATTCTAAATAATGAAAAAATTGACAGATAAATAAATTTTATGAATGAACGATTTTTTATTACTTTTACTACATACATAGTATAATGTATATGAAAAGTATTATGACAGAGTCCACGTTTCAAACATCCCTGAAATCGGACCGATTCGTTTTCATTGTGACGTGTGTATGTGTGTACGTGTGTGTATGCGAGTGTGTGGATACGATATAGCGAATGAATTTAGCATTTGGTATAATTAGTAGGATCCGTGAATACTGGAATTCAATTGATTTTAAACGTGATCCAACGTTTAAAAAACTCGAAATTTTCGAATGAATTTTTGCAAAAATCATTAAAATATCAGGGCATTCAATACCATTAAACAAACAATCATTTTACACATATTTTTTCACTGAACTTCATTAAGGTGAATTTTGTACTGCTTTTTAATTAATGTGGGGCCAAATTGAAAAAAGTGTCGCCGAATTGACAAAAATAACGCAAAAGTTACGAAAATGACACCCAATTGATGAAATTATAATTAACTTTTTTGATATAATGGAGTTTATTATTTAGAAGATATTAGAAATATTTCCAATTGCCAAGTTAGATTTGCACGAAATATAAGTTATTTTGGTACTTCAAAGTAATTTTACATGTTGTCATCTAGAAAAGCGTCAAATATCAATGTTTGCATTTCAACGTTAAAAATATTTTGCCTTGGATCTTGCCCATCATCATTACGCATTAAAAGAAGTAAAGTACTTGCATTATGCAGAGAGAGTCATGCCCTGACCACATCAGATATCTTTTAATCGTTTTTTTTTTTTTCACAGTAAAATAAGATTTCGGTTATCAGTGATATTTTTAACTTTCTCGTTCGTTTATTAATTTCCTTATATGCATAATGCTTAAGGAAAGTATTGTGATGGGGTCGAAAATTCGAATTCGAGTTTTCGACGGGAGAGAACGTTTCAAGCATGCCTGATCACGAATCAAATATTTTTGAGGTGATGTCTGTGTGTGTGCGTGAAAGTATGTATGTGTCTCAGTGAATCTGGGGAGACGATATCGCACGAACGAATGGAGCGATTCAAATGAAATTTGGTACAAAAATCACAGTCCGTGAGTACTGGAAGCCTATTGTTTTTAAACGTAATCAAATGTTCAAAATCCCACTAAATTTTCGAGTGAAATTTTGTAAAAATTATCAGAAAATCAAAACCTTTAATAAAGTTACGCAAATAGACATTTCTTATGTAATTTTTCCTTATAAAACGATTGATATAAAACTTTAGAACGCTAGCATGAACAGTTCTAGAGATATTACACATTTTTCGAATAAATTTATCAAAAAATCCCATAAATTAAAAAAAAATATTAGCTGTTGAGAAACATGTTCACTTTTCATATAAAATATCATACGATAACTTTAGTGACATCATACTTGTGGATCTAGCTTGTTCCATTCATGAGAAAAGATACTTTGAGTAATACTTTTGTATTTGAATGCCAATAGTCATTTATCTGCTATAAGAATAGCTTATTTCTCCGTCCATAAAGCCTGGCGAGATTTTGACGACGAATTTGGTGGAATGTCGCCAACTTGGCGACTTTTTGAAATGTTGCCAAATTAACGAAAATCTCGCCAAATGCATAAAAATGACGCTAAATCAATGAAAATGACGACTAATTGTCGAAAATTCAATATCTTGGAAAGAATATAAGTATCTACTATAAGAAAAACCTATCTTATTTACTGCAAAAGTAGTAAATTCATTGCATTATATAAGGAAAGTTATGTGTTGTCCACATTAGATTTCTTAATTTTGGGAAATACTTTTGTTTCCATACATTAATTTCTCATTATTTAACTGCTTACTGCAGCGAGATAGACTGGTGGAGTAATTTCTTTAAAACTTAATTTAGCACTCCCATTTTGGCTTTTGCTGATGAAACATATTTTATTTACAATTGCTTTATCAAAGGATTCTCCGTCTATTTTATTCTTTAAATTCGTGTGAAGATAATTTTATATTGAGAGAAAAAAAATTCACCATTTAAAGAAAGCTTTTAGAAATCATAAAATGAATAATACACAAAGAATTTGTATTATTCATATTATGACTGTACTCATTTGTATATGATTACACTTATTTGTTATATTCACTTAATAAATACTTATATTGTTCCCAAAATGTAATACAAGTTGTCAAACTAAAAATATCCATTGTTTACAAAATATTACCAAATGATATTTGGGGTCTAGACAGACCCTGTCTAAATGGGGATGTTTGACAAGGTTACTTATTCAAAGTTAATTCCATATTTCAGAAAACGCAACAGAAAATAGTAAGCATCTCTAACATTCAATTTAAATCTCAATCAATCCACCGCTACTCTGAACATGCTGTCGTCATATATTCTTAAAATATAATATTCTCAATGGTATTTCTTAAAAAATATTAATTTTATGCTTCTTATAAACTTGATACATACGTATCTTATAAAATTACATTTATTAAACACAATAATCTCACGAAAACAAAATGCATCATAATTCGCCCATTTATAGAGATTCGCATGAAGTTTTTTTCCTTTTCAGTAATAAAATTTTGATTCTATATTTCATATATTAATGTTTTGTTACTTTTAGACACATATAGTAACTAATAAGCAGCTTTTATATAACATCTTACGCTTCGAGTCAATGCATTGAAATCCCCGATTTCATCAAATAGTTATAACATATTTTTTTGCATTTTCTATGAATATCAATATAAGTTTTAAAGTTTTCATTTTTGGAATCAAACCGCTTATCTGACAATAAAAATTCACGTTTCATTTCCAATTTTAATCCATATGCACTTATTGCCCTGAAGAAAGACACATCAAAAGAACTTACCATTTTGTTCCATCAGATTCACTATCAGATGAAATTGAACATCAACGAACAGTGTCAGCAGAACTTGCTACAATAGGATACGACAAAAATATATTTATGTTAAGCCCCAATAGTTTGATTTAAATTTGCTACAAATCTTCAATGAAGCAATCTGAACGCTCTGGCTGCTGAGGCAGTTTAACTGGCCGATCTGACTGGTAGACCGTTCTGAACACATTAAAGTATCTGTGCTATACGTCATCTTGTAATTCTGTCACTTATTTTTATTTGTATTGGCAACTTCAGAGGATAAATTGTAAACACGGAGCGGTCCATGAAATGTTTAGAAATATTTCTTTGGTGTAGGGAAAATTTGAAGGTATGTTACTTTTGTATTTTTTTTCGATATATGATGAACGGAAATTTTTGCTTAATACTTAATATTTTTGTTCAGCACTGAGTTATATACACATCGTATTAATGATTTATTTTTCAGTTATTGTCAATAGGCAAATACGAATAAATAAATTACGAACAATACCAATATGTTTAGTTATTATCAATGAAAGCTTATAAATTCAGTTATAGATTTATTTCAATATCAGGGCAACAGAGGAGGGGGGAGGGCGCAGAAGGAATCTTGAGTTGTAAAGATCAGATACATCGAATTTCATGATTTTAAATCTAACTTTAAAAGTCATTTACGTTTCTATTAAGAAGGAAAAGATGACACCATTGAAGAAAGCCAAAGGTAATGACAGGAAAGAACTCTCCCAGTTAAATAAGAAGCTTTTTGGTCAATATCCAAATCGTGGTTATTGATAATACGTATTCGTATACTATTTTTTTCATTTAAAATCTTATTTAATTTTAATAACATTTTTACACACACACACAAATAAGTGCAGAACTTTTCTTTTCGCTCAACCTATAAATAACTGGATCTGAGTGTGAAACGCTTCTCAAATAAAATGTAAAAAGCAGACGATTGTTTCTAGATGACTTCAAAGTACTTCAGTACATAGAAGGACATAATCACAGAATACTATATTCAGAAAGTTCACTTCCATAAGAGCCTAAGGCAGCATCGTTAAGGGGATTCAAACCTCACCACCACTTATGAGCTGCCTCCATGTTAACCAATGGGGAAATTTGTTTATAGAAGATTCCTTCGTAAATTTTACCTGTAAATGTTAACGGTTTGTTCGATATTAAAGGAGAAACACATACGTTTCGGTTGAAGTACGATTTTTCTTAATATTTAGATTTAAAGTGTTTCAAAAACGAATTTAAATGTTGACAACACAACGGAATTTACCATTAGGGAGCTTCTGTAGCAAGTTTGAAAGAAAATTTGAATATTTGGTCTAAATAAAAAAAATAGTAATGCATTTTTCTATTGATATCAGCAAATATTATAATGTTGTCATTATAAAATCTATTTTTAATGAACCAAAAACTATTTCAAGTGCAGATATGTAGAACAGAATTAAGATAAGTTTACGGCAACCCTGTAAGTCACACGTTGTGGGTTGTACAATCTCTGTCTGTCAGCGATAGATCTTTATGTGGGGAGGGTGATAATGTATTTGTTTGACAGCCGTAATTAAGGAAAGTACAGCCCTCTATAGTTCCCTGCTTCTAGGAGCAACAACTCTCTGGTTCTGTGGTTTCATGGGGAACTGTGACAATAGAGTTTTTCCCCAGAATTCGTAGAAGGTTCCAAAGTAGTTTTGTGCAAGATTTCAGTTCAAACCCTTTTGCTGTTGATACAAATCTGTTTTTCATTTTTGAAAGAAATATTTGTCTTTCCAATTCTTTTTTTTTTTTTTATATTGCAGTACTTCTTGCTGAAAGCATTACATAATTAGTTTTCAGAATGTATAGACTGTCTACAAAAGTGGGTTTAAAATTTTTAGCCCACCAGAGCCGTAGCAAGTGTGCATTATTTTCCTTTTTAGTTCATCACAATATATTTTTACTTTCCCTATATACATAATATATAATACACAGGGAATAATATTGAGGGAGATCCTAACATCTAAATCAGGGGTGGCCAACCCGTGGGCCGCATGCGGCCCGCCTTGAATAATTTTGCGGCCCGCGAGATTCATTACAACTTTACAAAATACGATTATTTTGTGCAATATTTTTACTTTCCCTGCAATACATGGTAATGTATAGGGAAAGTATTGGAATCATGCCGAAAATCGCAACTCGAGTTTTCGACGGATCTACACGTTTCGAGACCTTCAGAATACGAAAAAACCATTTTTAGCGTGACGTGTGTGTCTGTGTGTCTGTCTGTCTGTCTGTCTGTGCAGATTTTGTATCCACTCTAACTAAAAAACTAATGGACCGAATTTCACAAAATTTTGTAGGTAAGTCACTTGTGGGCGGGGCTGGAGCTGATTAGTTTTGGGTACGATTCGGATTAAAAGAACCCGCCTTTTTTTTGCGAAATGGCCCGCAAAAGCTTGTATCCACTCTAGCTGAAAAACTAATGGACCGAATTTCACAAAATTCGGTAGATGAGTCACGTATAGGTCACCCTGGTGCTAATTAGAATTTAGTACGATTCAGAAAAAAATAACCTGCCTTTTTTTGCAGAATGGCCCGTAAAAATTATCAAAATCTAAACTAAAAAGCCACGTATGCTCAAATATATCCATTAAATGCTTGTTTAATGCGTAATTTTTAACGAAGAAAAGAATAAGACCAACCCCATTACACTAGGACTAGCCGTTCTCGAGATATATTAGTTTTTTTCGTATTTTTCCACGCCACCTTTGAAAATAAGTCCAGTTATCAAATGAGAACGAAAATTGAATTAAAAGTGAATTAAATTTAATTGAAATAAATAGAACGTGGATATAAGTTTGCAGGGAAAGTCATGTGCTGCCCACATCAGATTTTTGTTTCTAGTGTAGTGTTTTGTAACAGATAAATCCCATAACTGTTTCTATTTTATCACGTTTCTTCTGTTTTTATACATACTTAGAAGTGGGCAGTATTGCATTGCAGCGATGAGTCAAGTCAATTGATGATGAGTCAAGTGCCTAGCCATTGGCAATTAAATATATATATATATATATATATATATATATATATATATATGCGGCCCGCGGGATTATAATATGTTCCCGAAGTGACCCGCAAGGTCATTTGGGTTGGCCACCCCTGATCTAAATCAATAGGGTTCCACAAATCATCGAGTGTGAGAATCGTACCAAATTATTTCCAAAGTACTGTGACATGGTCTAATATTCAAATACGAGTTTTTGACGGAATAGTACGTTTCAGGCATCTCTGAACTTGAATCGAACGTAGTTGAAGTAATCTGTGTGGGCCTGTGGCCGCGATATCTCATAAACGAATGAAGCGTTTTAGAAATAATTTAATACAACTATCGCACTCGGTGATTAGTGAAACCCTATTGATTTAAAACTCGGTTAGGACAAACATCCCCACCCCCTATGTTTTTATGAATTTAAAGAAAAAATAAGGACTTTCAATAATTACAATTACACATTTACAGGCATTTTTGGCTGGAACTTTGACAAAAAAAAAAAAAAAAGTTCTTTTATCCCGAATTGTATCAAAATCTAATAAGAACCAGGGTCACCCACAAATAATTTACCTATAAAATTTAATGAAATTCGGTCAATTAAATTTTGAGTTAGAGTGGATACAAAATCTGTACACACACAGACGTCACGCTAAAAATAGTGTTTACTTGTTCTAGAGGTCTCAAAACGTGTAGATCCGTCGAAAACTCGAGTTGGGATTTTCGACATGATTTCAATACTTCCCTATATATTACGATGTATTGCAGAGAAAGTTAAAAAAAAATTGATGTGGGCAGCACATGAATTTCCCTATATAAAATTTAATTCATCTTCTTCTTATTTATTTAATAATTCATTAAATTCAATTTAATTGTACAAAACACCAAATTTGCACTTTTAATCCAATTTTGGTTTTTTTGTCACATTCACAAAAAAAGGCGGGTTCTTTTATCCTGAATCGTACCCAAAACTAATCAGCACTAGATTCTCCCACAAGTGACTTACCTACCAAATTTTATGAAATTCGGTCGATTAGTTTTTTAGTTAGAGTGGATACAAAATCTGCAGACAGACAGACAGACACACAGACGTCAGGCTAAAAATAGTTTTTTTGTATTCTAGAGGTCTCGAAACGTGTAGATCCGTCGAAAACTCGAGTTGCGATTTTCGGCATGATTCCAATACTTTCCCTATACATTACCATGTATTGCAGGGAAAGTAAAAAGGGAGTTACTCTTATGGTAGATACATATATTCTTTCCAAGATATTGAATTTTGTCAATTAGTCCTCATTTTCATTTATTTAGCGTCATTTTTATCCATTTTGCGAGATTTTCGTTAATTTGGTAACATTTAAAAAGTCGCCAAGTTGGCGACATTCCGCCAAATCCTTTGTCAAATTCTCGCCAAGCTTTATGGATGGAGAAATACGTCATTCTTATAGCAGATAAATGACTATTGGCGTTCAAATACAAAAGTATTATTCAAAGTATCTTTTCTCATGAATGGAACGAGCTAAATCCACGAGAATGATGTCATCAAATATATCGCATGATATTACATATGAAAAGTGAACATATTTCGCAACAATTAATATATATTTTTTTAATTTATGTGATTTTTTGATAAATGCATTTAGGAAATGTGCAATATATCGAGAACGGTTCATGCTAGCGTTTTAAAGTTTGTGTAAATCGTTTTCTACGGAAAAATTATATAAGGAATGTCTATTTGCGTAACGTCATTAAAGATTTTGATGTTTTGATGCTTTTTTAAAATTTCACTCGAAAATTTAGGATGTTCTTAACATTGACTGTGTTTAAAAAATAGGCTTCCAGTAGATTCTAATTGTAATTTTTGTACCAAATTTCATTCGAATCGCTCAATTCGTTTGTTAGAAAATTCGTTCAATTCGTTTGTTAGGAAAAATTACATATGAAATGTCTATTTGCATAACTTTATTAAAGATTTTGATTTTTTAATAATATTTTCAAAATTTCACTCGAAAATTTAGGGGGGTTCTGAACATTCGACTACGTTTAAGAACAATTGGCTTCCAGTATTCACGGATTGTAATTTTTGTACCAAATTTCATTGGAATCGCTTCATTCGTTCGTGAGATATCGCCTCCACAGACTCACTGACACACACATGTTTTCACACATAGACATCACCTCAAAAATGTTTGATTCGTGATCAGGGATGCTTGAAGCGTGCCGTCGAAACTCGAATTCGAATTTTCGATCGTATTACAATACTTTCCTTATACGTTATGTATATAACAAAAGTATTAATTACTATTTTCCTTATATACATAGTATAATTGTATAAGGAAAGTATTGTGACGGGGTCGAAAATTCCAGGCTGCGAATCGATATGCTATGACGATTTCAACCCCAAAATAATAATGATTAAAAAAAATATTTTTTTCATGTTTCTATCCAAAATAATATTTATAGGCGCCATTGCTCTTCTATGAGGATTTCAGAGGCAAATAATTAAGCAATGGTGTAAAATGATCTTAATTTTGTAATTTTTCCGGTTTCATTGCAAAACGAAAAAAAAATCTGATGTGGGCAACACATGATTTTTCCTTATATAATGCAATGAATTTACTAATTTTACAGTAAAAAAGAAATCTGATATGGGTAACACATGATTTTCCTTATATAATGCAATGAATTTAGTACTTTTACAGTTAAAAAAAATTTTATTCTTATAGTAGATACTTATGTTCTTTTCAAGATTTCAAGATATTGAATTTTCTTCAATCAGTCGTCATTTTCATTGATTTAGCGTCATTTTTATCAATTTGGCGAGATTTTTGGTTAATTTGGCAGCAACTAAAAATGTCACCAAGTTGGCGACATTCCGCCAAATTCGTCGCCAAAATCTCGCCAAGTGTTATGAACGCAGAAATAAGTTATTATTTCAGCAGATAAATGACTATTGGCGTTCAAATACAAAAGTATTACTCAAAGTATATTTTTTCATGAATGGAACAAACTAGATCCACGAGAATGATGTCACCAAATTTATCGCATGGTATTACATATGAAAAGTGAACATGTTTCTCAATAGGAAATATTTTTATTTTTATTTTATATAACTTTTTGATAATTTTTTTGAAATATGTGCGATATCTCGAGAACGGTTCCTGTTAGCATTCTCAAATTTATGTCAATCGTTTTCTAATGAAAAATTACATAAGAAATGTCTATTTGCGTAACTTTATTAGCGGTTTTGATTTCTTGACGATTTTTCAAAATTTCACTCGAAAATTTAGGAGGGTTCTAAACATTCGATTACGTTTAAAAACAATAGGCTTCCAGTATTCGCAGATTGTGATTTTTGTACCAAATTTCGTTCGAATCACTCCATTCATTCGTCAGTTATCGTCTCCAAAGGCTCACTGACACACACACACACACACACACAGACTTTCACACACACTCAGACATCACTTCAAAAATGTTTGATTCGTGATTAGGGATGCTTGAAACGTGCTCTCTTGTCGAAAACTCGAATTCGAATTTTCGACCCCGTCACAATACTTTCCTTATACATTATGTATATAAGGAAAGTAATAGATTTGTCTTATAGTAGATACTTATATTCTTTCCAAGATATTGAATTTTTGTCGATTAGTCGTCATTTTCATTGATTTAGCGTCATTTTTATCCATTTGGCTAGATTTTCGTTAATCTGGCAACATTTAAAAATGTCGCCAAGTTGGTGACATTCTTCCAAATTCGGCGCCAAAATCTCGCCAAGCATTATGGACGGAGAAATATGTTATTCTTAACAGATAAATAAGTATTGGCGTTCAAATACAAAAGTATTACACAAAGTATCTTTTCTCATGAGTGGGACGAGCTAGATCCACGAGAATGATGTCACCTAATTTAGCTCATGATATTACATATGAAAAGTGAACATGTTTCTCAACAGTTAATATATATTTTTTTTAATTTATGGGATTTTTTGATAAATTTATTTAAAAAATGTGCTATATCTCGAAAACGGTTCATGATAACGTTCCAAAGTTTATCTCAATCGTTTTATAAGGAAAAATTACGTAAGAAATGTCTATTTGGGTAACGTTATTAAAGGTTTTGATTTTTTGATAATTTTTTCAAAATTACACTCGAAAATTTAGGGGGATTTTGAACATTTGATTACGTTTAAAAACAATAGGCTTCCAGTACTCACGGACTGTGATTTTTGTACCAAATTTCAGTCGAATCCCTCTACTTGTTCGTGAGATATCGTCTCCACAGACTCACTGACACAGACACACACACACGTACTTTCACACACAGACATCACCTAAAAAATGTTTGAATCGTGATCAGGGATGCTTGAAACGTGCTCTCCCGTCGAAAACTCGAATTCGAATTTTCGACCCTGTCACAATACTTTCCTTATACATTATGCATATAAGAAAATTAAAATGGTACACAAATTTTTCGCGAAGGAAATTCTACCTTTATGAATACTTGCATAAAAGTGCAAAAGTTGTTTCTAAATTGTTTCAGCTGTTTTATAAATTAATAAATTTATTCTATGAACTCAGTTTGCGAATTTCACAGATTCGTTTGCTCGTGCATACAAATTTCTGTCTAGGTATACGTTCAATAATCTGTAAATATTATTTTATTTTTGCATAATTACTACTTTTAATAATTATTACTTTCCTTAATGGACGGAGTAATTTCATTAATACTTTAATTATTACTTTCCTTATATACATAATGTATAAGGAAAGTATTGTGACGGGGTTGAAAATTCGAATTCGAGTTTTCGACGGGAGAACACGTTTCAAGCATCCCTGATCACGAATCAAACATTTTTGAAGTGATGTCTGTGTGTGTGTGTGTGTGAAAGTGTGTGTGTGTATGTGAAAGTATGTGTGTGTATGTGAAAGTATGTGTGTGTGTGTGTCAGTGAGTCTGTGGAGACGATAACTGACGAACTAATGGACCGATTCAAACCAAATTTGGTACAAAAATCGCAATCCGTAAACACAGGAAGCCTATCGTTTTTATACGCAATCGAATGTTCAGACCCCCCCCCCTTAAAGTTTCGAGTGAAATTTTGAAAAAATCGTCAAAAAGTCAAAACCGCTAATAAAGTTACGCAAATAAACATTTCTAATGTAATTTTTCATTAGAAAACGATTGGCATAAATTTTAGAACGTTAACATAAACCGTTCTTTAGATATTGCACATTTTTCAAAAAAATTATCAAAAAGTCCTATAAAATTAAAAAAAAATATTTCCTATTGAGAAACATGTTCACTTTTCATATGTAATACCATGCGATAAATTTGGAGACATCATGCTCCTGGAGCTAGCTCTTTCCATTCAGGAAAAAATATACTTTTAGTAATACTTTTGTATTTGAACGCCAATAGTCATTTATCTGCTGTAAGAATAACTTATTTCTCCATCCATAACGCTTGGCGAGATTTTGGCGGCGAATTTTGCGGAATGTCGCCAACTTGGCGACATTTTTAATTGTAACCAAATTAACAAAAATCTCGCCAAATGGATAAAAATGACGCTAAATCAATGAAAATGACGACTCATTGAAGAAAATTCAATATCTTGGAAAGAATATAAGTATCTACTATAAGAATAACATTTTTTTTTAACTGTAAAAGTAGTAAATTCATTGCATTATATAATGAAAGTCATGTGTTGCCCACATCAGATTTTTTTAATAATGTAATACACTTTTAGGTAAAATGTTAAGTAAACAATATTAAAGTTTGTAATATACATTTTGATATTGTGATTCTTTTTTTTTTTTTACTTTTACCCAAACAATTTATTACCTTTATCCCCGTGTTCATCCGAGTTATTATTCTTCTTATATAAAGTTACCTTATATAATTATTTACCTTATACCTTATATAAAATTACCTTATATAATTGTATGATATAAGGTATATTTTGTTCATTTTTACTTTCCTTATATACATAATGTGCAAGGAAAGTATTGTGACGGGGTCGAAAATTCAAATTCGAGTTTTCGACGGGAGAGCACGTTTCAAGCATCCCTGATCACGAATCAAATATTTTTGAGGTGTGTGTGTATATCAGTGTGTCTGTGGAGACGATATCTGACGAACGAATGGAGCGATTCGAATGAAATTCGGTACAAAAATTACAATCCGTGAATACTGGAAGCCTATTGTTTTTATTTTTATTTTATTTTTTGTCAAATATTACGTATAAAGCAAGCATTTAATTGATATATATGAGTATATGTAGTATATTCTTTTAGACCGGATATTTTAGATTAGCTGGCCATTTCGCAAAAAAGAAGGCAAATTATTTTTCGCCGAATCGCACCAAATCTAAAAAGAACCACAGTATTTCACAAGCAACTAATCTACCAAATTTTGTGTAATTTGGTCATATAGTTTTTCAGCTAATGTGGATACATACGATTTTTGCAGACTAATTTACATTAAAATACAGGTTCTTTTTTCCGGAATCGTTCCAATATCAAATCAGTACCAGGGTAATCCACAGGTGACTTATCTACTAAATTTTGAGAAATTTGGTCAATTAGTTTATCAGCTATAGAGTAGATACGTACGATTTTTGCGGATCATTTTGCATAAAAAAGCAGGTTTAATTTTCTTGAATCGTACTAAATCTAATCAACACCGAAATGACTCAAAAGGAACTTATCTACCAAATTTTGTCTATTAGTTATTTAGCTGGAATATATACGTACACTATTTGCGGGCCATTTTGCAAAAACAGCAGGTTCATTTATCGCACGTCGTAACAAAATCTAATCAGCACCAGGGTCACCCACAAGTAACTTACCGATAAAATTTTATGAAATTTGGTGCATTAGTTTTCGAGTTAGAGTAGCTATATATATTGCACACACACACACACACACAAACTTTAAAGAAGAAACAATACTTAGTTTCTTTTAATACAGAGAGCAAAGATTAAAAATCTGATGTGGGCAGCACATAACTTTCCCTGCAGACTTATATTCACGTTCTATTTATTCAAATTAATTTTAATTCACTTTTAATTCAATTTTCGTTCTCATTTGAAAACTGGACTTATTTTCAAAAATGGTGTAGGAAAAATACAAAAACCTAAAATGTCTCGAGAACGGCTAATCCTAGTGTAATGGGGTTGGTCTTATTCTTTTCTTCGCTAAAAATTACGTATTAAACAAGCATTTAATGGCTAAATTTGAGCATACGTAGTTCTTAAGTTTAGATTTTGATGATTTTTGCGGGCCATTTTGCAAAAAAAGGCAGGTTATCTTTTTTCGAAATATACCAAAATCTAATCAGCACCAGGGTGGCCTGCAAGCGATTTATCAACCAAATTTTGTGAAATTCGGTCCATTAGTTTTTCAGTTAGAGTGGATACAAGCTTTTGCGGATCATTTCGCAAAAAAAGGCGGGTTCTTTTAACCCGAGTCATACCCAAAACTAATCAGCACCAGATTCGTGCACAAGTGACTTACCTACCAAATTTTATGAAATTCGGTCAATTAGTTTTTTAGTTATAGTGGATGCAAAATCTGCACAGACACACACACAGACGTCACGCTAAAAATAGTTTTTTCGTATTCTAGAGGTCTCGAAACGTATAGATCCGTCGAAAACTCGAGTTGCGATTTTCGACATGATTCCAATACTTTCCCTATACATTACCATGTATTGCAGGGAAAGTAAAAAAATCTGATGTGGACAGCACATGACTTTCCCTGCAGACTTATATTAACGTTCTCTTTATTTTAATTAAATTTATTTCACTTTTAATTCAATTTTCGTTCTCATTCGGAAACCGGACTTATTTTCAAAAGTGGAGCAGAGAAAATAAGGAAAACTAAAATATCTCGAGAACGGCTAGTCCTAGTGTAATGGGGTTGGTCTTAATATTTTCGTCGTTAAAAATTACGTATTAAACGAGCATTTAATGGATATATTTGAGTATACCTAGTTCTTTAGTTTAGATTTTGACGAATTTTTGCTGGCCATTTTGCAAAAAAAAGCAGGTTATTTTTTTCCGAATCGTATCAAATTCTAATCAGCACCAGGATAACCCACAAGTGACTCATCTACCGAATTTTGTGAAATTCGGTCCATTAGTTTTTCAGTTAGAGTGGATACAAGCTTTTGCGGGCCATTTCGCAAAAAAAGGCGGGTTCTTTTATCCCAAATCGTTCCCAAAACTAATTAGCACCAGAATCACCCACAAGTGACTTACCTACCAAATTTTGTGAAATTCGGTCGATTAGTTTTTTAGTTAGAGCGTATACAAAATCTGCAAAGACAGACACACAGACACGCAGACAGACACACAGACACACACACAGACGTCACGCTAAAAATGGTTTTTTCGCATTCTAGAGGTCTCGAAACGTGTAGATCCGTCGAAAACTCGAGTTGCGATTTTCGGCATGATTCCAATACTTTCCCTATACATTACCATGTATTGCAGGGAAAGTAAAAAGAGTAATAATTAACTGAAGCAAAGTGAACTTAGCTATTTTTACTTTCCTTATATACATAGTGTATAAGGAACGTATTGTGACGGGTCGAAAATTCGCATTCGAGTTTTCGACGGGAGAGCACGTTTCAAGCATCCTTGATCACGAATCAAACATTTTTGAAGTGATGTCTGTGTGTGTGTGAAAGTATGTGTGTGTGTGTATATGTCAGTGAGTGTGTAGAGACGATAACTGACAAACGAATGGACCGATTCGAACAAATTTTGGTACAAAAATCAGAATCCATAAACACTGGAAGCGTATTGTTTTTTTACGCAATCGAATGTTCAGACCCCCCTGAATTTTCGAATGAAATTTTGAAAAAAGTCGTCAAAAACTCAAAACCGCTAATAAAGTTACGCAAATAGACATTTCTTATGTAATTTTTCATTAGAAAACGATTGACATAAATTTTAGAACACTAACATGAACCGTTCTCGAGATATTGCACATTTTTCAAAAAAATTATCAAAAAGGTATATAAAATAAAAAAAAATATTTCCTATTGAGAAACATGTTCACTTTTTATATGTAATACCATGCGATAAATTTGGTGACATCATTCTCGTGGATCTAGCCCGTTTCATTCATGAAAAAAGATACTTTGAGTAATATTTTTGTATTTGAACGCCAATAGTCATTTATCTGCTGTAAAAATAACTTATTTCTCCAGCATAACGCTTGGCGAGAATTTGGCGACGAATCTGGCGGAATGTCGCTAACTTGGCGACATTTTTAATTGTTGCCAAATTAACAAAAATCTCGCCAAATTGATAAAAATGACGTCTCATTGAAGAAAATTCAATATCTTGGAAAAAATATAAGTATCTTCAATAAGAATAACATTTTTTTTAACTGTAAATGTAGTAAATTTATTGCATTATATAAGGAAAGTCATGTGTTGCCCACATCAGTTTTTTTTTTCTTATTTTCATTAATATCAACTTTTTTGATGGCAGATAGCCACTTCTCTCGGCGCTCTTCACAAAGACGTTTTTTAGAATCAACTTCTGTACAGTGGGGAGTGTAAAAAATGGCTCACTATCTCTATACAGAATGATTTCCGCATTTAGAAACACCACAGACGGTAGGCATAATAACAGATATAAAATATAATAGCACTATACACTTGAGTATATATATTTATTTTCGTAATATAAGTTACTCTTCACCCTTTAACTCAACTCTAGAATAAGACCCTAACGTTCAGTGCCATCTATTGGCGTGGGATGTTTAAGAACTGCAAATTTTTCAAAGCTCTTTCACCTGAGTATCTTACACCGTGTTATTATCAAATCATTTGCTAATTTTCCTTTATTATTTTTTTTACAGATCGTCAAAACAGAGGGAAAATCATCATAGATTTTACGAATGTTTAATATTCTTCTGAGAGATGGCCGAAGTGAAAATGGGTGCAAACAAGCTGAATTTTTCTAAGAAATTGATAGAAGGTTATGTAATAACACCGCCTTCCCTCAAGGAACACGCCATTACCCGGTTAGCCATTCTGCTGTGTCAAGACAATGAACTAAAGAAAATCATCTTATACGAGTCTGAATCGCTACGACGGTGCAAGCATGGGATTGCTAACCATACATGGGACAATTTAATTGCAGAACGATCGACAATCATCTGTAAGAGACTCCCTCTTCCTCCTGCAGAAAAGAGTTTGTTGATTATTCGTATTGTGTCTATAGCTCTACAGTTCTTCGGTTGGCATAGGAAACATGCCATGCTTAATTTTTTCCCCCTTTCTGCAGACGATCTTTTGACGCCTTCCGATTGGACGGTTGAAATGATATTAGACGAGAAGAAGATTGCAGAACGCTTAGTCCAAGACGAAAGAATACCAGTTATCCAACGCTACATAATGGCGTGTTTGCATTGCTTACAGTCCTTCGTTCGTTCTTTATGGAATCAAATATCCCGTGAAAGCCGTGAAAATCTTTTCCATTATGAAGAATCTGACTTGGTTCAACTGTGGTCTTACCAAGTAGCTGGGAGAGTAGAGGAATTGATTCCAAGTCAGGAACTATTTTGGCAGGATTTATTCAAACACGGATTAAGGGAAGGATCAATGTCAACCGTGTTTCAGTGCTGGGACAATTTCCCTACAAATGTAAGACAAAGAAATCTTGTAAACGCTGCTATATACACCGTGATATTATTCCATCATAGAACTGGAAGAGAAAATCCGAGTAGTCATATGTATTTAAATCGGTTGTCATTACCAACACCGCACACTGATGTTTTATGCTTTCTATTAACACAAATGTCTGAGGAACAAATGGTTGCATTTTTCCAGAAAGTCCTAGAAAACCCCATTTATAATGGGCTTGTATGCTTCATACGTTGGCCTTACCTGAATCTTCTGATTCCAACTATTAAAAAGTTATGGAACATATTGCCTGAAACAATTTACGAATATATTTTAATAATGTTAGCAGTCTACTATTCTAAAGTGACTGATACTATTAGTGTTAATAGAGGTGGTTATGTGGATTACGACTATGGAGATGCAGTGATAGAGCTATTGGAAGAAGGGCCAGATCATTTGAAGCGCTTTGCTTTTAGCAATAATTTCCACCGAATTGCGCATTACGGTGAAGGAGGTCAACTACTTTTCATTATGATCAGTAAATATTCACTCCAGATTCGAAATATAAGAATATTTCAACGTGTTTGGCGACACGTCAAACTTGAAGAGAAAATATATTTTTTAAGATCAAAAGGTGGAAGATACTTTTGTTATCATTTAGCCTTACCCGAAAAATGGGACCTTCTCAATTCCATAGTGAGAGAATGTTTGCCTGAGGAAAATATAGCTATATTTAGAAAGCGAATATTAACATCTGAAGATGGAAAACAAATATGCCTTGAGATGCTAACAGTTAATAATGATTCCTTTGATTCATGGCTAAACTGGGGATTTACTTCAAAGCAGGAAATTTTTCAGTTTATCTTGAAATTATTTTTTAAAAACAGCAAGTTTGGTTTCGAGAAGGATTTTGATTTCAATATCAATATAAATTGCTTGGATAATGTAATCGAAAGGTATGCTCCCTTGGCGGAGGCCGGAAGAAAATTTAAAGTGAAGTTCGCCAAAACACATTCCCGAGACGTGTGTCTATATTTGATAAAACACTCAAAATGGCAGGAGGTCGACCAATTCCTCGAATGGGGCTTCCCGTCGGAAAGGGCTAGAAGACGATTTAAAAAGTGGTTCGTCAAAGGATACGCCATGCTTTTATGTGAGCATCACTTAAAACATTCGAATCTGCAGGATGCTGAGCAATTTCTCACTTGGTGTTTTCCATCGGAAGAAGCTGTTGAGCAATTTAGGCAAAAATTGTTTTTCTGTTCGGGAGTCATGTTGCAATGGGAATTCTATTGGCATAATACAAGGGATCTTGACATTCTTACCAAGTGGTTCCGACTGAGTCCAGAGGTTATACTGAAGTTCAAAAAGGAAGTTTTGTTCCGTTCTCCTGCTTTAAATTCCATATTCAAATATTTGTCAAACCTTCCAAAAGCTGTTACAAATAAATGCTATTCAGTCGAAATTCTTGAAAGAACTAAGGTTCTTTTAAGGTGGGGATTAACAGATGCAGAAACGGCGATGTCTTTTAAAGACGCTTCTAAACCGCACCTTGTGGATTACCCTTTCTCTAGCACAGAAGTTCGGAAAGTGGTAGAGCAGCACTGGGATGAATTGATAAGTGAAATACTTACCGATATATCAATGAAGCGGAAAGACATAGAAAGCATCCCTAACAAGGAATCTTAATATCTTCGCTGTATATAAATTCTTCATTTATTAAAATATATTGCGTCTTTTTTATTTGTGTGTGTGTGTTATCAGTGTAAACAAATAACATCTTACGAATACTTATAAAATACATATTGATGTAAAATCTAATATTAAACGTTCAGGTTTTAATTTACATGGAAATTATTCAAAAACTAGAACGAATTACCCGCCGTTGTCTTGAGTCCTAAATCAGCACCCGCTACTTAACACATTTATAGGATCGCCTCTTCAATTGCAGGCGATTTTAGGCAATTCCAAAAAAGACCATAGACTCGACAATATTAAAATGCTATATAAGCACTCACTCCAGTTGTACATTATAGCTGCATGTTAACTCCAAACCAAATCTCCATGTCGAAAATAAACGATCCTTTCTCTAGAAGAAAGGTTCTTAAAAATTCTTCAATAACAGAAAATAAGAATGGTTAGAGAAATATTGCTAAAATAAAATTTCTTTCACAATATAAAAGTGTCATGTTCATTAAAGTTCCGTTTTAACCTATTATTTATAGCTCGCACTCTTTTCAGCCTGTAAGGAATAAATACTTTCAATGTTTTGCCCCCCTCTACAGTGGTAAACATGTGGGTCCGTAAGTCCTTCCGAGAGGTTGGTGGTAGGGGAAGGATGGTACGGTCCCTGTGGATGCCTCCCCCACTGGGTTCCGGTCTAAATTGGGTGGCATTTCCCGGCCGTCCAAACAGTTACCTTACACCTTTCTGGTAGGTCGGACGGTCTGGGTCTCAACAACAACAACGCCTCTACAGTGCTCTTTGAGTAAGTTGATTTGTTTTGGGAAACTTTGGCGATTGAGGTTATGCATAACATGTCGATGTAAGTTTTTTTATGACCTCTAGGTATAAGGTGTAGTTTTATTGTGTATAAAGTCTATATTGATAAGACAATGAAGGCGTTTAGTAGATTGTCGGAAAGGTGGTTACCCGCGGGTGATGTCTACGGCTGTCGAATTTGATGTTTTCGCAAGTGCATATTTGTTGGTACAGGGTGGGTGAAGGATTTTAATGGATGATTTATGAGGTTTCTTTGTTTAGTAGGTGAATATCTGTTTTTCCCTAATGATGAAGAATTCTAAGGAATTTTTCACTAGAAAGGGATTTTCTTTCATTGGATTATGCATGTATTTGTGACTATGAAGATGGTTTTAAATGTGTATCAAGGGATTTCTAGGTGATAGCGACTCATGAGCGACATGTAGAAGGGGGGCGCTCATCTATATATCTATGCCTATATATGTCTTAGTAATATATAGTATATACATATACGTAATTTGAACATAGCGATGGGTGTATTAAGAATGTATTAAGTAAACGGAGGACGCATTAAGTAAAATGACATACCTCCCACCTGCTCTATCGTTCGTAAAATTACTGGACACATGTAGATGCATCCTCCTGGTGAAAACATTACATAGTCCTAATTTACATTAAAGTATATTATGGGGGCTAGTTAAACTAACAGTTACGCTCAGGGTGTTGACTAAAGATATATGCATATTCTGGTGATACGTACATACAGATAGTTCAGACACTATAGCCACTAGTAAAATCAAAATTGGTAGATTAGGAGGCGATGGAAATTGGAGAGGGTCTAACTTTCAAGGATATCCATTTATGAAGTACCCAGGCTTTAAATTTCGATCTTAAGGGTAAGCGTCAGTAAATCTTCTGTCCTATCCGCGCTTTGTTAACTTCGGCACACATTTTTCGCCGAATTTCTGCTCAAACAGTTGCGAAATATTTTCTGGAAAATAAAATGCAATGCTTAAATTATATTAAAACTAAATTTAATACCCAATAAAACATAGAATATATTTTTTATTTCAATCGAAAATATTTTTGGTGCTGCCATCTGTTGTCGTAATTTAATTCATACCCACTTATTTTATTTTTTAATGAACATTTTTAAATGTCTTCTAATACGCTATTAAATACAACAGATCATATATAATAGTGCCAGAATCACGGAAACGTAATTGAACTTGGACTTGAAGACAAAGGAACTTGAAGACAAAACTGCAGTCCTCAGTGATGTACATTCAGATCCCCTTTTCAAATTTAGAGAATGAGAAATTACCTTTCCGTGATTGTGGCATCATTATATATGATCTGTTGTTGTATTTCATACTGTATTAGAAGGAATAGATATTTAAAAATGTTCATTAAAAAATAAAAATAATCGGTATGAATTAAATTACGACAACAGATGGCAGCACCAAAAATATTTTGTATTAAAATAAAAAATATATTCTATGTTTTATTGGGTATTAAATTTAGTTTTAATATAATCTAAGCATTGCATTTTATCTTTCAGAAAATATTTCGCAACTGTTTGAGCAGAATTTCGGCGAAATATGTGTGCCGCGAAAGTTAACAAAGCGCGGATACGGCAGAAGATTTACTGACGCTCACCCTTAAGGGCGGGGGGGGGGGGGGAATAGTAACGAAAGAAAATTACAGAAAAGAAGGTTCAAAAAAGAAACAGGCGGTGCTCTTCGATTCCTGTTGTGACGAGTCACAGTAGGAATCTAACGAGTCGCAAAAATTTTGAAAAGGAGGAACACACTTTCCTCGAGAAGAGAGAGCGGGGGGGGGGGGGGCTATGCTCCGTGGAGCACTGGCCTTGAATCTATGAAAAGCTGTGTTTAAATAAACGCGGGCACCAAAAAACAATTATTCATGAGTGAGTTGGCCTTTCGAGTCGAAGGGGAGGCCGTTTAGGCTAGCATACAGTATACTTATTCTATCCAAGTTATCTTCAGCGGCTCTCATAAGGGGAATGACCTTAGTGTAGCATTCATGGATATGTTTCGCGGAATAATAGTTCTGATAGCCGCATAGCATACCAATGATATCACGATTTAACTCCTCTTTAGCCTTACATTCAGTGGATATGGGAGGGTTCGGATTTTTAGTTTTATTAACAGTATGGGTGGAGAGCTCGGGGAAATCTTCCGAGTCCTTTTGGAACAATTTTGCATAGGAAATATTTTTACTGACATATCTCGAATTAAATTTTTTGTTTTGATTTTGGTTTAAGGATGAGCGTCAGTAAATCTTCTGCCCTATCTGCGCTGTATTAACTTCCGCAGAACACATTTTTCGCCGAAATTCTGCTCAAACAGTTGCGAAATATTTTTTGAAAAATAAAATTCAATGTTTAGATTATATTAAAACTAAATTTCATACTAAATAAAATATAGAATATATTTTTTTTTTTAATCCAAAATACTTTTGGTGCTGCCATCTGTTGTCGTAATTTAATTCATACCGATTATTTTTATTTTTTAATGCACATTTTTAAATGTCTATTCCTTCTAATACAGTATGAAATACAACAACATATCATATATAATAATGCCACAATCACGTAAAGGTAATTTCTCATTCTATAAATTTGATAAGGGAATCTGAATGTACATCCCTGAGGACTGCAACCATGTCTTCAAGTTTCTTTGTCTTCAAGTTCAAGTTCAATTACCTTTTCGTGATTGGGGCATTATTATATATGATCTGTTGCATTTAATACCGTATTAGAAGGAATAGATATTTAAAAATGTTCATATAATAAAATTTGTCGGTATGAATTAAATTACGACAATAGATGGCAGCACTAAAAATAGTTTGGATTACGATAGAAAAATATATTCTATATTTTATTGAGTAATAAATTTAGTTTTAATATAATCTATGCATTACATTTTATCTTTCAGAAAATATTTTGCAATTGTTTGAGCAGAATTTCGGCTAAAAATGTGTTCTGCAAAAGTTATCAAAGCGCGGATAGAACAGAAGATTTACTGACGCTCACCCTTTACACTCATTACATTTTATCTTTCAGAAAATATTTTGCAATTGTTTGAGCAGAATTTCGGCTAAAAATGTGTTCTGCAAAAGTTATCAAAGCGCGGATAGAACAGAAGATTTACTGACGCTCACCCTTAAGTTTACGGGGAGCCTGGGCTTGGGTTTGGGGAATTTAGGGCAGCCACGGTAATTGACCGGGTGGGCGCCACCGCAGTGCAGGGGGTGGATTTAATTTTCAAGCATTCTTATGATCTATGGGGACCTGCGCATTTTACACACTTGGGGGGGGGAGGGAGAGAGAAAACATTGTTTTGAGGAGTGGTGGAAAGTCTGGCAGGAAAAACATTGGCTGGCTTGAGCCCTTCCTCTGTACCTTTCAATTTTAATGTCTAAACCTAACATTGATTTAATTTGGTATATCCGGACGCTCTCAGGCGTTTTAGGACACTCCACATAGAACAGTGGCATGAGAATTCTGTTGGTTTTGGGGCCCTTAAACAGCTGGATTATGCTATTAAATTTGATTTTGTTTTTAGTTAGTTCCGTTTTAATGACTTCAATGTCCGTAGGAACAGGGAGGCCACGAATGATCATTTTAAGCGGTTTTTTCTCATTTAACAAGAAGGTTCTATAGTGTATCTTATCCTCATTAAGCTTACGTTGAATAGCAATGTATTCATCTCTACAGCAGACTTGAAGCTTGACTAGGGCTCCTTTCAGGTTACCCTGAAGGGAGGAGGCATAAGATTTAAGCTCAGCGATATAACTGTGCCAATTTGGCGCGGGAACTATGAAAAAGGGCGGGGTGGGGGTTCCTTTTTAGGGGCGGCATTTACGTTTTGGGCATCCGACGCAGGAACATCAGATTCGAGCACGTGCTCGACCGTACTAACGGGGGGGGGGGGGATCCCCGTGAGAAGAACTCACGGGGGGCTCACCATTTTCAGTAGACGAAGAAGTGTCCATTTTGTTGCATCGATTATTTTCCAACTGTGCCAGCCTGGCACGCATCAGGTTCTTCTGCTCGATGTTTAAGTCCTCAGGATTATCGTTGAGATCCAGTAGTTCCGAGTAACTCATTTCCATTATCCAAGTCTTGTCATCATCAACAATTTCTTCCTCATAAGGCACTGCACGTGTGGGGGCACATTTCCTCCTTATACTTGTTATAGTCCGCAATCAACTTATCTTGGCCAAACATGCGCTTGAATTCATATAACTTCATCACAGCACGTTGTGGTTGAGACGCCATTTCGCAAAAACACTAGCACAAACTCGAAAAGTAACACGTGGCGAGGAGCTCAGTTAAAAACGTCCTTCCTCGACCAAGTACACCGAAATCCGAGAGGGGTTAACTGGGGTAAAAATTACCCTCAGAGATTTGTCACGTTAAAGATGCCTGTCCAGGTGGCATGTACAAATGGTGCTGAGACTATAACCAACAGCAGAACCAAAATCGCTCAATCAGGAACAAGTATGCAAAATTGTGGGGAACTAGTTAAACTAAAAGTTACACCCAGGGGTTGACACAAAAATATACATATTCAGGTAACATGTACAAATATTGCTGAGACTAGGGGGGGGGGTGTCAACAATCGCGAAAGACCCTGATTTTCTAGGGAAAATTATAAATGAATATATCTTAGTCTATAATGATAAAATGCAATGTCTGTCTATGTGTTCGTTACGTCTCTAGAGCAATAACCAGGTAGCGCTGGGTTAGGAAATTTGACACGCAGACAATGAAAATGCGTAGAGGAGACAAAGGGTCAGTGTCTAACCAAATAATTTACAACCACGTAACTTTTATTTTAATTATATATAATTCGAAATAAATGTATAAAATTGTTTCTGTGTAAATATATGAAGGGAAAATATATAAAGATATTGACAAACTTTTTACTCCGCTTAAACCCTGTTTCCTTTTTCCCCTACTTGTAGAGTGAGCGAGGCACCGATTGTTCAGGAGAGACATATTTCAAAGTGTTTCTCCCCGTCAATGCTCCATTGAGATCTGAAAGGGTACGCTCGCATTGCTTCTACTCTAGCTACACCTACAATTGTCGGATAGATATGTCTATCTGCTGTTTCAATTACACACATATGCCGCGTTTTAAATCTTTGTAGCCCTAACTAACCAGGTTCCACTATTCACTGTGACTTTAAGGGTGAGCGCCAGTAAATCTTCTGCCCTATCCGCGCTTTGTTAACTTTCGCCGCACACATTTTTCGCCGAAATTCTACTCAAACAGTTGCGAAATATTTTCTGAAAGGTAAAATGCGATGCTTAGATTATATTAAAACTAAATTTAATACCCAATAAAACATAGAGTATATTTTTTATTTTAATCCAAAATATTTTTGGTGCTGCCATCTGTTGTCGTAATTTAATTCATACAGACTATTTTTATTTTTTAATGAACATTCTTAATATCTATTCCTTCTAATACGCTAGTAAATACAACAGATCATATATAATAATGCCACAATCACGGAAACGTAATTGAACTTGGACTTGAAGACAAAGGAACTTGAAGACAAAACTGCAGTCCTAAGTGATGTACATTCATATTCCCTTCTCAAATTTATAGAATGAGAGAATTACCTTTCCGTGATTGTGGAATTAGTATATATGATCTGTTGTTGTATTTAATACTGTATTAGAAGGAATAGACATTTAAAAATGTTCAATAAAAAATAAAAATAGTCGGTATGAATTAAATTACAACAGATGGCAGCACCAAATATATTTAGATTAAAATAAAAATATACATTCTATGTTTTATTAAGTATTAAATTTAGTTTTAATATAATCTAAGCATTGTATTTTATCTTTCAGAAAATATTTCGCAACTGTTTATGCTGCGAAAGTTAACAAAGGGCGGATAGGGCAGAAGATTTACTGACGCTCACCCTTAACTTTGACATGCCGGAGTCTTTTATGGTATACATTTTGGGATGTTGAACTTTAACGGGCCACCGCGTCTTGGACTACTTTAAGAATGTTCTCGTTTCTTGGGAATAACTTGAAAACCGAAGCAGCTTATATATGCTTTAATTCTTTGAATTCTGAACTATTCCAGCCCGTTTTGTGCCCTCAATAGCACAGACTACTATAGTATTCTGTGCTCAATAGTAAGATGCACGTCCTTTAGGAAAGACTTGAGAACAGGAGCAGCTAGAAAGCTCAAATTAGGCACATCTTGCCTTTCACTGTGTATATTTCGATTTTTTAAATCTTGAACCTTATTAGTCTAGTCCGTTTTGGGCCCATGATAGGAATTTACATATTTTAGGAGATAACTCATGAACCTCATCATTTAGAAAGCTAGGCATATCGTTATCTTTCATAAAAATATTTTAATTGTTTGGATATTAAACCTTATCGGTCCAGCCTGTTCTGGACCCGAAATAGGAAAGTGCATATAATTTGGAATGACTCCAAAACCAGAACAGCTAGAAAGCTGAAATTAAGCTGATTTTGCCTTTCTTTGTAAATTCAATTCTTTGGATTTTGAACCTTATTATCAATAAAAAGACACGCTCGCGGGGGGGGGGGGGGGGGGGGAAGGACAATCAAACCCACAAATTTAACGTGCCTGTACACAGGGACAGTTTAATCAAAACCGGAAATCGAACTCGGGTCCTCCGAGTACAATCGCCGTACCTTAACCACTTGGTTATCCCACTCCAAATGCTGCTTGTAAGATAATAACTTACAAAACTTCCTTGAGAAAACATATATATGCTAGTTAGGTGGCTACAGTGACTACAGTTGTTTCAGTGGCATTATAAACTCCCCCCCCCCCCCTTTCAGGCCAAGATAGAAATATGTGGCCTTAACAACCACTAAGTATGAACTTCCATTCGTTGTGCAGTTCATGTTTGGTGGCTGTTAAGGGCGCATATTGTTCTTTTGGTCTGGAGTAAGGGCTTATAATGGTCTCTAAACAATTGTATTTACTGTCGAAAAAGTTATTGCGAAAAAACTTTTCTTATTGTGGGCTTAAATTTGAATGTTGATTTTGACTCATATTAGCATAAAGAACTTTGAGTTTTTATCAGATTTTGGTATTGCGTCATATATTTTGAATATCTTGATTTAACTATGAATATTTTTTTGCAATTGCGTTGTTGACTAACTGCTAAAGATGGTTTTTAGAAAAACGTTTTAAACTTGCTCATTAGATCAACAATGTAATAGATACGTCCTGCCCAAAGTCAAAAATTTTTTACGAATAAAGAACTTAAGTTGAATCGGGCCAAATTGAATGAAGTTGAAATGTTTCAAATTGATTCGTTAATTAAATTAATGTATTAATTTAATGTTCTTAGCTTTGGCGCATTCTGTTTATTAACACTTTATCAACCGCAAGCCTAGAAATAGGCTTTGATGCCAACGCTTATTTACCGCAAGCCTAAAAATAGGCTTTTGCAAGTGCTGTTTTATGCAGTAACTTTTAAGCGTGGATGTGCAGTTTCATTAGTGAATTCAAAACCGAGTATTGGTCGCATGTCTTTGTGGAATTAAATAATTTTTAGTTTTCTTGATCCAAAATCCAGACAAAATGAATACTGATAATGAAAGCAAAGAATTTTTTCTAGATTCTTTGTCAGAGTGTGCTAACTGTTCTTTGAGCAATGGTAGAAGCTATTACAGTGACGATAGTGATGTTATAGTGTTTAAAAACATTATTCGAGATTACCACTGCAATATCTCACACGATAAACAAAACCGAGCCGGTTTTACGCGAGAATCTGCATTCAAGTTAACCGGTCTTTTCCATGTAGACAATAAAACCGCAGCCGGTAAATTAGGTTTTAAATGATTTTATAATACAGCAAACTACTTGGATCTGTAACCAGTTTATTTAGAAATATATAGTTTATAAAATTTTAAACATTTTCTTTACATATAACTTAAATTTACAGTAATTTTCTTTTGCCAATTCTATCAGCATGCTTTTATATATTTTTTTTAATTTTCCCAAGTTTGACATTTTGCTCAACCAACTCAAAAATCACTTCTAAATGTTACGAATACAACAGAATTTTAGAGAGATCCTGACTTATGTAGTCCGTGAGATGTAGTCCGTGACTTATGTAGTCCGTGACATTTCTTATGTAATTTTCATTAGAAAACGATTGAACGACTTTTTAAAATGTTGCTTAATTAACGAAAAACTCGCCAAATGGATAAAAATGACGCTAAATCAATAAAAATGACTACTAATTGTCGAAAATTCAATATCTTGGAAAGAATATAAGTATCTACTATAAGAATAACCTATTTTTTTTACTGCAAAAGTAATAAATTCATTGCATTATATAAGGAAAGTCATGTGTTGGCCATATCAGATTTTTTTTTTACTGTAACAGTAGTAAATTAATTGCATTATATAAGAAAAGTCATGTCCTGCCCACATAAGATTTTTTATTTTATGTAGTTTTTTGATAAATTTATTTGAAAAATGTGAAATATCTAAAGAACGGTTCATGCTAGCGTTCTAAAGTTTATATTAATTGTTTCTTAAACGATAAATTACATAAGAAATGACTCATTTGCGGAACTTTATTAAAGGTTTTGATTTTTTGATGATTTTTTCAAAATTTCACTCGAAAATTTAGTGGGGTTCTGAACATTCGATTGCATTTAAAAACAATAGTCTTCCAGTATTCACAGATTGTAATTTTTGTACCGAATTTCGTTCGAATTGCTCAATTTATTCGTCAGATATCGTCTCCACAGACTCCCTGACACACACAGACATCACCTCAAAAACGTTTAATTCATGTTCACGGATATTTGAAACGTGCTCTCCTGTCGAAAACTCGAATTCGAATTTTCGACTTCGTAACTATACTTTCCTTATACATTATACTGTGTATATAAGAAAAGTAATAATGTTCCATCATTGAACCAACCTGTATCCTACGCTCCAATATTGAGCTGCCACGCAATTCACTGAGATCGTCGTCCCTTTTGTATATGAGGCGAATCCTCTTGGAAGTTTATAAGAAAAAAAAATTTTTTCGAGGTAAAAATAAAAGTGAAAATTTAAAATATTAGCACAATTTCTTCATTTTTATACCTTAAAAAATGTGCATTAATTTAATTCAGTAGTATAGCCAGGATCCTGGAAAGAGATTGACAATCTAATGGGGGGGGGGGGGGGGGGTATAGTCCAATATTTCCTTTTCCCTTACAAATTCTATAGAGAACTAGCTGATCTCATTATTTATCCAGTGGGGGATTATGACCGCAACTTCCTTGCTAACGCCACCAGTTAAATGTATGTTTGAATATAGATGTAGAGCTGCTATTATCTTATTAACCCCGATCGTCCTTAAATTGTCTTATTAGCTAAGTATCTCTTGGTACATTTATTAGAAAATTTCTGAATTATTTTTTAACATTTCTTTTTCTTTATCAGCTCAAGGCATCAGCAGGTGAGATGCATGTGCACTGCTCGAGTTGTAACCCTCAAGTTGCCATCAGCACAGCACCGACCACTTTCAGTAACCTATATCACAGAGGATGTTGGACCTCATTCCACAGATGTGAGTACAAATGTAATATTTCTCGATTGGGAGAAAACATGGTGGAACAAATGGAGAAAACATGCGTATAGACATGCTAACTCTCGATTTAGGTTGGAAGATTCTCTCGATATAAGTTGGAAACTCCTGATTTTCTGCACTTCCTCCTGTTCTCCTAATTAATATCATATTTATCCTAATTACTTTCCTTGTTACTTTCCTTATATACATAATGTATAAGGAAAGTATTGTGACGGGGTCGAAAATTCGAATTCGAGTTTTCGACGGGAGAGCACGTTTCAAGCATCCCTGATCACGAATCAAACATTTTTTAAGTGATGTCTGTGTGTGCGTGTGTGCAGGCGTGTGTGTTTAAGGCGTGGGCGGCGTGGGCAATTGCCCACAGCGGACGAATTAGGGGCGGCCATTTGGAAGTGAAATTAGGTGTAGTAAGAATGACTTTTGTGGTCGTATTAAAAAAAATATTTTGAAAATGAACCAATTTGTGCGACTTTAATATAAATGAATTTACTTTTTTAGACAGTATTAAAATATAAAAAGGATAAAATCGTTTTTCTCCCATAATTATATCTTTTTCGAAGCAATGTACAGTTCTACTTGAAAGTACGTACGCTCAAACACTTGGGAGATTACCAGATTTTAAACAACTTGCAGCTGGGTGCAGCCTGCAATCCCTTAGGGGACTTTGTTTTCCCCAAATACTGGGAAAAACCCAAGGGCCGATTCTCAGAATTTTTTCCTGGTTTCAAATTCAAATTGCAAACACATGGATGCGGCCTCTATGATCGCACTTCTAAAAGGACGGGAGGGAGGAGATTAGTCCAGATGGTCATTCTTTTGGTCGTCTACCGTTTTAGCTGATTTAGGCATTGAGCCTAGCTGAAGACCATGTAGATAACAAACACAATGACTACAAGTAAAAAGCTACTTCTTATTGTTCAAAGTGTTGTGTTATGCTGCCGTGCAAGATTCACAAATCCATCGACAAATATGGCTGTCTTTTAAGTTCTAACTATTCGGGTAACTTTTTCTTTCAATTATTTAAAATATTTTTGCAAAATTTCTTAATTGACTACATTTTTTGTTGATTTTTAATGTGTTTCAACCAATAAAATTAATTTGGTACTGAATTTAGTCTTTGGTATTAGCCCCAGAATAATATTGATAAAAGAATAATTTTTCATGTTTTTATCCAAAATAATATGCCCCGTGACTGTTCTATGAGGAATTTCAGAGGCATATAACTAAGCAATGGTGTAAAATGATCTTAATTTTGTATTTTTTCCAGTTTCATTGCTAAATGAAGAAAAAAAAATGGTACAAAATATTTTTGCGAAGTAAAATATTCCTTTTTGAATATCTGCATGAAAGTGCAAAAGTTGTTTATAAATTGTTAGAGCTGTTTCATAAATTAATAAATTTATTCTATAGACTCAATCTAGGAATTATATATATTCTTTTGCTCATGCATACAAATTTCTGTCTAGATATACGTTCAATAATCCGTAAATACTATTTTATTTTTTCATAATTACACTTTTAGTTATAATTTAATACACTTTTAAGTAAAATGTTAATTAAACAACCTTAAAATTCATAATATACATTTTGATATTGTGATTTTTTTTATTTCTACTCAAACAATTCATTTAATATCCCCATGTTCTAGTCAACATTCGATTTATTATTATTCTTATATAAAGTTGTATTGTATAATATGTATTTTCTTGTCCATTTATTATTTCAAAACCAAGAAAAAATGAAACATTGACGTTCCTCTTTTCCAACGAATGGAATTTATTTTTTATTCTTAATACACCCTATTTTTATTACCCCACTCGAAAGTTCATATTTTTTAATTTCAACCTCCCCCCCCCCCCCCCCCCCGTCCTTTTTAAAATGAATTTGGAAGCATTTGGATATTTTCCTGTGTTTCTGTTGGGCCCACGTATCTCCAAATTCTTTTCAGATGTTTTCTTTTATTATTTTTTTCAAAATTACGAAAATAAATATTACGTGTTTTACCGCCTTGTTCTCTAATGATTGCAAATATGATTTTCCCCTCTCTCTTAGTTTTGTTATGCACTTTATCTTTCGGCAGAAAATTAGAATATTTTTAATTTTTACCCCCTCCACCTTTTTTCCTAATTGTTGTCCCCTTTTCTATTCTATATATTTTTCCTGCTTTTGAATTTGGTTTTGTATCTTCGAACATTTTTTTATATTTTTTCATTTACTTGTCACAAACTCAGGGGCATTTTAAACATTACATTTCAATCGTCTTCACTCCCCAGTGAATCTATAATAATGAAAAGAAGAATCTATCTGTGTAGAAGACCCAGACCGTCCGACTCGTCCAGAGGACTAAGAGCAACTATTTGGACATCTATCTGTGTGTTTGTCCACAAATATCTATCTCATTGAATTTTTTCACACAGTCTCATCTCCGGCCATCCATTTTGTTACTCCATGGCTTCGGACGAGTCGGTTGGCCTGGGCTTTCGACACAGTCTCCTCTATACCTGAACTAATGCATCTCGAAGGCATTTTACCAAAATTTACATTCGATTTTTAACGAATTTTTAAATTCCAAAATCAGATAATCTCCAGCTACTGATATGACCTAGCAGCTTTATTCTCGATTTAACAGTTACAGAATCTCCAGCCATCGATATGATCTAACAGCTAATCATACGATTTAACAGCTACCGTAACGATCTAATGCCACGTTCATCTCCTAAAGGTTATTTATCTTTCATTCATTTATATTTTGCATCACGGAGAGCGTTTATGTTTTTTTTCGCTTTGCGGATAGCGGACTGGTAATTTGACGTCGGTTTAGGATTTGAAGAAAATTGAGTAGTGTTATTTGTAAATGTATTAACGGGGGTTTATTTGCATCCCAGTCAATACCGGGTAATTCGTTCCAGTGATGCAATAAAGCAAATGTTAAATTAGTCAAAGTGTAAAATTTTGTTGTAATTTGGATAGTATTCCATTATTATGTATATTTCCGTATGTATATTTCCACCTATTCTGTTCAAACCTCACCAATCATTAAACATCTTTAGAATCCCCCAAGTTCATTTAACTTTCTAATTTTTTTTTTAAACAAAACAAAATATCTCGTGTTTGTGCACTAATATTTCACAAAAGAATAAGTAACCAGACTGATGTGCAACAATCGTGGCATTTCAAATATTACAGCTTTCTCACCCATTAGGAAACTCGATTTTTGAAGTATAGTTGTTATATTCAATGTTTCTTCTGTATGTTAATCAGATTTTAGAGGGGCTACAATGGACAGTCACAAACTGCTTCGAAATAGAATCCCAAATTTTTATCTGCGAAATCAAAAACCAACAAATTTAAATATTTTTGCATTTTAAATTTAATATTAAAGATTAGCTATTTAAATAAATTGCTGATAATATAACCGGCAAAATTCTGAATTGTCCTGTTATATTAAGTCTTAGCTTCGTAGGGATTGAAATGCTTTTCCTTCATCTCTCCTCTTTCCTAATTTATTCATAAAATCATTTCTTTGATTTGCTTATAATGTTTTACTGCTAAGATATACAAATTATTCATAAGATTTATGCAATTAAAAATTCAAATTTTATTAAAAAATGGATGAGGGCAACTTTCATGACACTACATAATGAGTAAGTTACTTTTGATTCCTGATAAATTCAGAAAAATATAATCGGCGGTGACTGTAGTCCGATGGAACCGAAATTGCTTTGCGTGAATAATATTTTGTAAGATAAAACTCCAGTAAAGTTCAATAAGTTTATTCGATTATTTCAGACTCATTTGTTTCGTTTATAGGCTTTCAAAGCAATACAAATTACTAGCAATACAAATTAACTATTTGTAACTAGCTAGCGCTTTTAATTTTCACCCTGATTTCATCTGAAAACTCCGACCATAGACTCCACTTTTATATATTCGATTATTTTACTAACTTGATTTGCAGTATAAAAATTAAACTTACTGTGGAGATTTTACATTCGAGTTAATCTATAAACGTGTCTGGCGGCACATAAATACGTAATTGAATGCGTATATTTCCACCTATTCTGTTCAAACCTCACCAATCATTAAACATATTTAGAATCCCCATATTCATTTGACTTCCTAATTTTTTTTAAACAAAGCAAAATATCTCGTGCTTGTGCACCAATATTTCACAAAAGAGTAAGTAACCAGACTGATCTGCAACAATCGTGGCATTTCAAATATTACAGCTTTCCCACCCATTGGAAAACTTGGTTTTTAAAGTATAGTGGTTATAATTTCGATATACTTCAAAAACCAAGAAAGTGACCTAAAATCCAATTATATACACTTGTAGGATTTTTAAAGAGCAATAAATTCATACTAATTGTTTATAGTTATCACTTTTAGTTTTTAAGGTATAAGCATTACAAACTTGAAATACTTCAAATTTTCAAACTTCTTCCACTTGACAAGATGATTACTCGAAAACTATAAAAGCTTTTTTAAATATACATATAAATTTAGAAACTAAATTTCCTCATACATATTTTTTTATCACTTAATATAATTCTATCGATCTTTTATAATTTCGAAGATATTTCGAGTGAAAGTATGAAACATGGAAAAAAACTCATTTTTATGTTTCAAAGTTTAAGCCACCCCTCCCCCAAAAAATAGAGTTCGATTCAAAATCCAATTATATACACTTGTAGGGCTTTTACAGAGCTACAAATTTATGCTTATTGTTCAAAGCTAGTTCTTTTAGTTTTTGAGATGTTACTAACTTGAAAAATGAAAAAATTTCAATCTTCTTCAATTTGACAAGACGATTACTCGAGAACTATAAAAGCTTTTCTTAATAATAAATATAGATTTTGATACTAAATTTCTTAGTACGTATTTTTGTAGTTTACTATTTATATCTTTATTTTATAGTTTAAAATGAAAACAAGAATAATAAAAACACTCGCTGGAACAGCGTTTTCTAGAAAAAAATTTTGAATATTAGAATATTGATATTATTATTATAAGTGTCCAAAAGGTTTACATTTTTCATAACACTTCGTTTTCCCTACACAGAAACCCCAAACATAGATGTTATTCCCGTAAACTTACATATAATATGATTGTTTATTTAATATTTTTGAATGCCGTTTTCTTATGATTTAAAAGAAGTTTGAAAATTTGCGACCTTCCGAGTGTTCATTTCCCTTTAAAATCATAAATTTTGTTCACTTCACTCCATTTGTTCTAGCAATTTTGTCTCTCTAGACTCCTATACACACCCATACATACATTACACTCACGCACAGACACCCATTTAAAAATAATTGATATGGGTTAAAGGATGTCCAAAACGTATATTAATCCGTCGAAAATTCGAGTTTTCGACCCCAACATTATTTTCCAATACATCATTTGTGTGCAGGGAAATTACAAATAAAGTCCAAACTTCAGTTATGTATTATAAATTACTGCTGCATTATGCATGCATGTATGCATGTAGAAAGAAATGTAAGGCATTACATTTTCTAAACCGCTAATTAAAACTCTAAATTTAGATGAGAATAAAATTTGATAGTGTGAGATCAGAAATAGATCTCACACTTTGATGAGACAAGCTTATGTAATTTATTGTGCACAAAACGGCAAACAATACTGTCAGTCTGGATGGCGTCGAGTTTTACAACACGGGAACCCAAAAGGTCACAAAATCATAAATTTAGGGGCTCCAAGACAACGGGGGGGGGGAGGGGGGGGCGAGCGGATCCTTACGAGGATGTGAATCATGCCATTGGATAAATATTAACCAATGGAAAATGGGCTTGTTGCGTCACATTAAGAAGGAAGGAATTATTAAGGAAACATTAAGAAAATTTTTATTATATATTTGTATTTTATATTTATATATATGAAGGGCGGCCCCAAACAGTCTTGCCCACACACGAAAATATCCTTGAACCGGCCCTGCGTGTGTGTGTGAAAGTATGTGTGTGTGTGTGTGTCAGTGGGTCTGTGGAGACGATAACAGACGAACGAATGGACCGATTGGAACCAAATTTGGTACAAAAATCACAATCCGTAAACACTGGAAGCCTATTGTTTTTATACGCAATCGAATGTTCAGAACCCCCCTAAATTTTCGAATGAAATTTTGAAAAAATCGTCAAAAAATCAAAACCACTAATAAAGTTACGCAAATAGACATTTCTTATGTAATTTTTCATTAGAAAACGATTGACATAAATTTTAGAACGCTAACATGAGCCGTTTGTTTTTGAGATATTGTACATTTTTCAAAAAAAAATATCAAAAAGTCATATAAAATATAAAAAAAAATTCCTATTGATAAACATATTCACTTTTCATATGTAATACCATTCGATAAATTGGGTGACATCATTCTCGTGGATCTAGCTCGTTCCATTCATGAAAAAAGATACTCTGAGTAACACTTTTGTATTTGGACGCCAATACTCATTTATCGGCTGTAAGAATAACTTATTTCTTAGTGCATAACGCTTGGCGAGATTTTGGCGACGAATTTGGCGGAATGTCGCCAACTTGGCGACTTTTTGAAATTTTGCCAAATTAACGAAAATCTCGCCAAATGGATAAAAATGACGCTAAATCAATGAAAATGACGACTAATTGTCGAAAATTCAATGTCTTGGAAAGAATATTCGTATCTACTATAAGAAAAACCTATTTTTTTACTGTAAAAGTAGTAAATTCATTACATTATATAAAGAAAGTCATGTGTTGCCCACATCAGATTTTATACATAATGTATAAGGAAATTATTGTGACGGGGTCGAAAATTCGAATTCGAGTTTTCGACGGGAGAGCACGTTTCAAGCATCCCTGATCACGAATCAAACACTTTTAAAGTGATGTGTGTGAGTGTGTGTGTGTGTGTGTGTGTGTGTGTCAGTGAGTCTGTGGAGACGATAACTGATGAACGAATGGACCGATTCGAACGAAATTTGGTACAAAAATCACAATCCGTAAACACTGGAAGCTTATTGTTTTTATACGCAATCGAATGTTCAGAACTTCCCTAAATTTTCGAGTGAAATTTTGAAAAAATCGTCACAAAACCAAAACCGCTAATAAAGTTACGCAAATAGACATTTCTTATGTAATTTTTCATTAGAAAACGATTGATATAAATTTTAGAACGCTAACATGAACAGTTCTCGAGATATTGCACATTTTTGAAAAAAAATTATCAAAAAGTCATATAAAATAAAAAAATATTTCCTATTGAGAAACATGTTCACCTTTCATATGTAATACCATGCGATAAATTGGGTGACATCATTCTCGTGGATCTAGCTCGTTCCATTCATGAAAAAAGATACTTTTGAGTAATACTTTTGTATTTGAACGCCAATAGTCATTTATCTGCTGTAAGAATAACTTATTTCTTTGTCCATAACGCTTGGCGAGATTTTGGCGACGAATTTGGTGGAGTGTCGCCAACTTGGCGACATTTTTAATTGCTGGCAAATTAACAAAAATCTCGCCAAATGGATAAAAATGACGCTAAATTAATGAAATTGACGACTAATTGAAGAAAATTCAATATCTTGAAAAGAATATAAGTATCTACTATAAGAATAACATTTTTTTTAACTGTAAAAGTTGTAAATTCATTGCATTATATAAGGAAAGTCATGTGCTGCCCACATCAGATTTTTTTAACTATTGTAGTGACGGCTGTCACGCCAGACGACCAGAAGACAAGTTCAACTTACCATGCAAAATATATCTCGAATTAAATAGTCAGACTCGAAGATATGGACTAACATCTATGAATCTGAGTACAGACGGAAATTTTTTCATCGAGGAGGAACATAGTAGAGAAGCCCCAAAATGTGACAAACCTACTACTCCACTGACACACACACAAAGAGAGAGACAGACATCACCTCAAAAATGTTCGATTTGTCACCAGGAATGTTTGAAACGTGCTCTCCCGTCGAAAACTCGAATGCGAATTTTTTATAATACTTTGGTTCAACCTTTTAATCTCTGGCAGTAGTTTTGTAAAGAGAAGGCAGTAAATTTGTTTTAAAAATATATCTTTTACTCACCGGAAGAGAAAATATCTGTAGGCTGCACATGACTTTCCTTATAAAATGCAATGAATTTTCTCCTTTTACAGTCAACATTTAAAAAAGTCGCCAAGTCGGCGATATTCCGCAAAATTCGTCGCTAGAATCTCGCCAAGTGTTATGGACTGAGAAATAAGTTATTCTTATAGCAGATAAATGACTATTTGCGTTCAAATACAAAAGTATTACCCAAATAAGTGTCTTACCTCGTAAATGGAACGAGCTAGATCCACGAGAATGATGTCACCCAATTTATCGCATGATATTACATATGAAAAGTGAACATATTTGTCAACAGTTAATATTTTTTTTAATTATGGGATTTTTTTATAAACTTATTTGAAAAATATGCAATATCTCGCGAACGGTTCATAATAGCGTTCTAAAGTTTATGTCAATCGTTTTCAAAGGAAAAACCGCATGGAAAATGTTTATTTGCGTAACTTTATTAAGAGTTTTGATTTTTTGATGATTTTTTTCAAAATTTCACTTGAAAATTTGGGGGGGGGGGGCAGGAGCGACAAATAGGGGGCGCGGTCGCGTCCCCGAATTTTTCTTATTCCAGACCAAAAAATGTATGTTCTGAACCAAAACTGAAAAGGCGCAAAAAAATTCCAAGCGAATTCGGTGAAAAAAATCCCCATGATGATGTTGAATCATATCACAGAATCAATATTCAATATGAAATTATAGATTCAGTATCTAATAAAATTGAGACAAGATTTAATGAGAACAATAGTTTTGTTTGCCCTTAGTTCAGTATTATTCGGATCAGATGTTGGAAAAGAAAAAGAAAAAGTTATAACTTCCTTAAAAGTTATAACTTATATGCAAAGTATATAACTTCCAGAAAGAGGAATTGCTATGTGAATTGCGACTGTTTTATTCAATGGTGAAAAATGCAAACATAGACCATCCCAATTTTAAAAGTCGACTGGATTATTTTAAAGAGCGGAATTTAAAAAATGTGTTTCCTGTCATAACTTTATTAGTTAAATTGTTTTTGACCGTGCCAATCAGCTCAGCTAATTGTGAAAGGTCTTTTTTGTGCTCAGGAGGTTGAAAAATTATTTTCGCAGTACACTGGTACAAGAAAGACTTTCATCTTTAGCTGTTTTAGCTATAGAACAAGATATACCATTGGATTATGATGATATTGTAACAAAATTTTCTCTTCATCCATACTCTTAAGAACCGGCGTTTAAAACTTCAGTAACAAGTAAATAAATATAGATATTTGTATTTAGAAAAATTATGTTAACAACAATTATTTTTCTCAATATCAATTCAATGTTGTGATCCCTCTCCCCTCTTCCTCCTCCCCCTGTTAACAAGCATTTTATTTATTTCATATTGTGGATTTTCATACAAATCTCGCACCCCCAAATGAAATGCTGAAATGCTGCCCCTGGGGGGGGGGGTCTAAACATTTGTGTGTGATTAAAAACAATAGGCTTCCAGTATTCCCGGATTGTAATTTTTATACCAAATTTCATTTGAATCGCTACATTCGTTCGTGCTCCACAGTCTAACTAACACACACACACACACACACACAAAACAGACATCACCTCAAAAAGGATCAATTCGTGATGAGGGATGATGGAAACTTGCTCTCCCGTCGAAAACTCTGATGCGAATTTTTTATCCAGTCACAATACTTTCCTTATATATTATACTATGTATATAAGAAAAGTATAACATTGTTATACATAGTATATACTATAGCAAAATATATACATAGTATAATATATAAGGAAAGTAATAATTACCAAAGATTATCTCAGAGATTAGCTATCTGAAAGACGTCTCTAAATATTACCTCAGAGAAAAGCGGTGACAACTTTTTTGAGACTGTCGAAAGTAATGGCAAAAATATACAAGAGAGATCAATCATGCTTAAAGCATTGATTATGAAACAGTTTCCAACTTCAATGCAATTTCATTTAAACATGTCTAAAATGCAATGCATTCCTCGGTAATATTTTAAAACTTATCACAATACTACATTAATTTATTATATTTGAAAACTTAAACATTCATCGAAAAAAATGAACTTCATTCAAATGACGGCATTGAAATATAAATTGCCTGGTTTAAACATCTCTAAAATGTGATACATTCCTCGGTAATAATTTTAGAATTATCATAATACTACGATAATTTATTATATTTGAAAACTTCATCGAAAACAACTGAAATTCATTCAAATGACGTCATAGAAAAAATAACACGCCTGGCTCTCTCTATAAAAGCAGCATTTCATTCATAAATAATTTCCCAATCACGTCATTCATCACAGTACTGCAATAATTTATTTTATTTAAAAATTAAGACCGTGGAGCTACAAGTAATTAAACTCTATGCGTAAAACTTCATCGAAAAAAATCGTCCTTCTCTTTGTAAAATCAATGAATATTTCATTCATATTAGCTATGCAGACTCCATGAACTAAATGATTTTGTGTTAAAAAAATACAGCAATTCTAATATAACTCATTCTACATATTTTGCTGTTTACATTTTACATAGGTGAAAAATAGGCTTCATTGTAGAAATAATCAAATTTGGATGAGCATTTAAACTCAAATATACTGTCATTGCGTTGTTTCAGTATGTAGAAGCACAGAATTTAGGCAAAAATAAAGTGGTTTTAGGACGGATACAACATTCAATATGAATTAAAAAGAAATCATTTTGAAGTGAGTCACGTGATCTTTTCATATCATGGTCACGTGATCACTTCATATAAGAGGTGTTATTACTATTTTAATTTTTATTTAAAAAGCTACTGAATATATTTCGCTGAATTTTTTTTATATATTTGATGGAACAACTTGAATATTACCTAAAATTTTCGAAGCAATTTGTGTATTTTAAATCCGCTTAAAAAATGTTTGAAAAATTAGATCCCATAGGGTTCAATGTATTTCATTTTTTCAACCCGGGTTCAATCCAAAACTAATTGGGTGATATTATTCATTTATATTCTCATAGGTCCTACATACCGTCTGAACAACATACTAAAATTTCATTTTGATTAACTCATTTTTACGGCAGTTATCATGCTAACGGGCAGACAGACAGACAGGCAGACAGAATGAACAAAGTCATAAACACTTTTCAACTTTGTTGTAAAGTGTTAAAAATGCGGCAAGAAGCACGTGCAATTCGACTTTAATTTAAATGAGTCAGTTTGAAAACCAGTATGTAAAAAGCATGAAGCCAGAAATCCTTCTTCTAAGAAGCTTCATGATAAAAAGGCACCCAGATATTTTGGTAGGCGGGGGCAGTTGCTCTGGGGAGGACAGGTGAAAACGAAAAGGCAAGATAATCCTTTCACAACTCACTCTTGTTGGTGATGGCACATTTCAGCCCTTCCCATTTCATCCTGCGTCTCTTGTTATTCCCATTTCGTCCTGTCTGCACCCCTCCTAATTATATTAGTAAGACTAATAATACATGGAGTGTTGAAGACCCAGACCGACCGACTCGTCAACAAGGACATGAGCAGCTGTGTGACACACCAAACCCTCATTTTACAGGGAACAACAATTCGCGGAATTTTCTGTTTGTCACCTTCCCCAAAAGAATGTGACCTTGAAGACAGTGAATGTGACCTTGAAGAGTTTGGCCAGTTTCAGAAGTTAGGATGCACGAATTTCTTCAGAAATTGTAACTCGTGGGGTACCCCCACGCAGGTCCTGTCGGGCCCCTATTCAGGCCATGAACTGGACCAGTGGAAAACCGATGCATGTTCTCTGCCCGTAATTGCAATTGGATGATTGTATTCATTGAAATGTTCTCAATATAGATTGGAATGATCTTGAACTAAAGCGATCCTCAAACCCAGTAAAAACGTGCTCAGGTGGTCCTGAAACATATTGGCATCAAAATCACGTAATCAAAAATACAATACTTTCTCTATACTATATTCTATAGTACGGGAAAGTAAATATTATCGAAATGTGTTCAGAAGGTTCTTGAAACATATATTGGCATCAAAATCTCGAAAATGAAAAGTTTCGTGAAAACGATGAATACATTCTCGATACGCTATTCTATGTGAAAGTAAGGATAGTCAAAACGTGTTCAGGAGGTCCTGAAACACATATTGGCATTAAAATCGCGGAAATCTGCGTAATAACGAAAATAACGCCAAAATTGAAAAAAAAAATTCAACATCTTAGAAAACGAATTTATTTTCTATCATTCAATTCCTATCTCTTTGGCGGCATTAATATTTTTAATGTGAAATATAGTGCATTTCACTGCTTGCGGGGCAGGTATACTTCTTTTTAGAGATGCGTGGGGTGTGGGGTGGGGAGGGCTAAGGTGTCATCAATTTCGTAAAGGAATCGAAATATAATTATTTTTCTAGTAATTCTGTTTTTATAAGTGGGTCTTATAAAATCTTTATATCATATGGATCTTATAGATAAGTCAGGGATTTTTTTTACTTTCCCTGCAATACATGGTAATGTATAGGGAAAGTATTGGAATCATGCCGAAAATCGCAACTCCGAGTTTTCGACGGATCTACACGTTTCGAGACCTCTAGAATACGAAAAAACTACTTTTAGCGCAACGTGTATGTGTCTGTCTATCTGTGCAATGTATGTATCCACTCTAACTCAAAAACTAATGGATCGAATTTCATAAAATTTGGTAGGCTTGGATGCGGCCCTGGTGCTGTCGGGATAAAAGAATCTGCCTATTATTGCGAAATGGTTCGCAAAAATTGGCTGTATCCACTCTAGCTGAAAAACTAATGGACCTAATTTCACAAAATTCAGTAGATGAGTCGCTCGTGGATTACCCTTGTGCTGATTAGATTTTGGTACGATTCGGAAAAAATAACCTGTTTTTTTTTTTTTTTGCAAAGTGGCCCACAAAAATCGTCAAAATCTAAAATAAGGAACTACGTATGCTTAAATGTATCCATTAAATGCTTGTTTTATGCGCAATGTTTAACGAGGAAAAGAATAAGACCAACCCCATTACACTAGGACTAGCCGTTCTCGAGATATTTTAGTTTTTCCGTATTTTTTTATACGCCACCTTTGAAAAGAAGTCCAGTTGCCAAATGAGAACGAAAATTGAATTAAAAGTTAATTAAAATAAAGAGAACGTAAATATAAATCTGCAGAGAAAGTGATGTGCTGCCCACGTCAGATTTTTATTTGTTGTTTTTTCACTGTACACATAATTTGTGCAGTGCGAAAACAAGAATTTGTGGTTTAAAAAAATGTTTGTATTAAAAAATTTTTAGTTGGACAATCCTGTATTAGAGCTTAGATTTCAAAGACAAGTGAGCGATGTTTCTTTTAGGCATACATCCGGAAGGGGAGAAGTCTCCTCTGAGACGATTATTCCCCCCCCCCCTCCCCCCCCCCCCACGAGATATTTTAAGTTAATCTAATTTTTACTTTCCCATCAATACATGTTAATTTATAGGGAAAGTATTGGAATCATGTCGAAAATCGCAACTCAGAGTTTTCGACGGATATACACGTTTCGAGACCTCTAGAATACGAAAAAACTACTTTCAGAGTAACGTCTGTGTGTCTGTCTATCTGTACAATGTTATGTATCCACTCTAACTCAAAAAATAACTGACCGAATTTCATAAAATTTGGTAGAGAAATCACATGTCGGTGACCCTGGTGTGCTGATTTGATTTTGGTACAATTTGAGATAAAAGAACACGCCCTTTTTGAGAAATGGTTCGCAAAAATCCCATGTATCTGCTCTAGTTATAAAAACAACTGACCAAATTTCACAAAATTCGGTAGATAAGTTACCTGTGGGATATTCAGATGCTAATTAGATTTTCGTTCGATTCTAAAAAGAAGAATCTGCATTTTTTATAATATGGACTCCAAAAATCGCCAAAATAAAAAATGCTTTATGTATGCTCATATATATCAATTAAATGTTTGTTTCATACGTAATTTTTGATGAGGAAAAAAAATACGACAAACCCCATAACTCTAAGGCTAACGGTTCCCGAGATATTTTAGTTTTTCACATTTCTGTTACGCCATCTTTGAAAAAATGTTCCATTACTAAAGAAAAAATATGATGTGGTCAGCACATGACTTTCCTTATATAATGCAATGAATTTACTACTTTTACAGTAAAAAAAAATAGGTTATTCTTATAGAAGATACTTATATTCTTTCCGAGATATTGAATATTCGTCAATTAAACGTCATTTTCATTGATTTAGCGTCATTTTTATCCATTTGGCGAGACTTTCGTTAATTTGTCAACATTTAAAAAATCGCCAAGTTGGCGACATCTCACCAAGCATTATGGACGAAGAAATAAGTTATTCTTACAGCAGATAAATAAATATTGGTGATCAAATACAAAAGTATTACTCAAAGTATCTTTTCTCATGAATGGAACGAGCTAGATCCACGAGAATGATGTCACCCAATTTATCGCATGATACTACATAGAAAAGTGAACAGGTTTCTCAACAGTTAATATTTGTTTTTAATTTATGGGATTTTTGGATAAATTTATTTGAAAAATGTGCAATATCTCGAGAACGGTTCATACTAGCGTTCTAAAGTTTATGTCCATCGTTTTCTAAGGAAAAATTACATAAGAAATGTCTGCGTAACTTTATTAAAGGTTTTGATTTGTTGATTATTTTTTTTTTAATTTCACTCGAAAATTTAGAGTGGTTCTGAACATTCGATTGTGTTCAAAAACAATACTAATAGGCTTCCAGTATTCACGGACTGTAACTTTTGTACCAAATTACATTCGAATCACTCCATTCGTTCGTGAGATATCATCTCCACAGACTCACTGACACAAACACATACTTCCACACACACAAAGACATCACCTAAAAATATTCGATTCGTGATCTGGGATGCTCGAAACGTCCTCTCCCGGCGAAAACTCGATTTCGAGTTTTCGACCCCGTCACAATACTTTCCTTATACATTATACTATGTATATAAGGAAAGCAAAAATCTGACGTGGGCAGCACATGACTTTCCCTGCAGACTCAAATACATTTTTTCTTTATTTCATTAAGAATTTATTAAATTGAGTTTAATTGCACAAAATAACACTAAATTTTCATTTTTAATTCAATTTCTGTTTTTATTTGGTAATTGGACATTTTTCCAAAGGCGGCATAACAAAAAATGCGAAAAATCTCATATCTCGAGAACGGTTAGTCCTAGAGTAATAGTTATTTTTATACTTTTCCTCGTCAAAAATTACGTATATAAAACAAGCATTTGAACATACTCTTCATTAGATTTTGGCGATTTTTGCGGACCATTTCGTAAAAAAAGGCAGGTTGTTCTTTTCCGAATTGTACCAAAATCTAATCAGCACTAGAGTATCCCACATGTGACTTACCTAATAAATTTTCTGAAATTTAGTCCATTTAGTATTTCAGCTAGAGTGGATATATGAGATTTTTGCCGGCCATTTCGCAAAAAAAGGCGGGTTCTTCCTTTCCGAATCGTACCAAAAACTAATCAGCACCAGGGTCACACCCAAGAGACTTAACTACCAAATTTTATGAAATTCGATCCATTAATTTTTGAGTTAGAGTGGATACATACATTCCACAGACAGACAGACACACACACACACACAGTCGTCACGCTAAAAATAGTACTTTCGTGTTCTAGAGGTCCCAAAACGTGTAGATCCGTTGAAAACTCGAGTTGCGATTTTCGGCATGATTCCAATACTTTCCCTATACGTTACCATGTATTGCAGGGAAAGTAATAAACAAAAATTGAATTAAAAGCGCAAATTCAGTGTTTTGTGCAATTAAACTCAATTTAATGAATTGTTAAAGAAATAAAGAGAAAGTGAATTTGAGTCTCTCATGTGCTGTCCACATGAGATTTTTTATTTATGTGGCAGCATTTAGATATATTTGTATAGGGCGAATAGAAAACTTGCCCCCCCCCCCCCCCTAAAGTTAAATTATATAGGCAAATCATAAATTTCATCTTGCATATTTTAAACATAAATCTCAGTTATAAATGTTTTAAAATGCTATACTAAAGAATGCACTGATATAGTGTTTTACTTCTAACACTATAAAAATTATCTGATGTGGGCAGCACATGACTTCCCATGCTGACTCATATTCACGTTCTCTTTATTTCTTCAATAATTCATTAAATTGAGTTTAAATGCACAAAATAACACCCACAATTATTTAAAATTAAACTGAATTTGCACTTTTAATTCAATTTTCGTTCTCATTTGGTAAGTGGACTTATTGTCAAAGGTGTCGTAGGGAAAATGCGAAAAAACCAAAATGTATATCCAGAACGGCTATCCTAGTGTAATGGGGTTGGCCTTATTCTGTTTGTCGTTAAACATTACGTATAAAAACAATAATTTAACTGATATATTTGAGCATACATAGTTTCTTATTTGCGGGCCATTTCGCAAAAAAAGGCAGGTTATTCTTTTTTTCGTAATCGTACCAAAATCTAATCAGCACCAGGGTAATCCACAAGTGACTTATCTATCAAATTTTGTAAAATTGTATCTATTAGTTATCAGCTGGAGTGGATACAGGTAATTTTTCGCAAAAAAGACTGGTTCTTTTATACCGAATCGTACCCAAAACTAATCAGCACCAGCGTCACACACAAGCGACTTATCTACCTAATTTTATGAAATTTGATCCATTAGTTTTTGAGTGGATACATACATTGCATAGACATACACACACAGACGTCACGCTGGAAATAGTTTTCTCGTGTTCCAGGGGTCCCAAAACGTGTAGATCCGTCGAAAACTCGAGTTGCGATTTTCGGTATGATCCCAATACTTCCCTGCAATACATGGTAATGCATAGTGAAAGAAAAAAATAATAAAAATCGTGACATTGTTTTGTTATTCGTGCCCATCTTTATACAGAATTTGGTTTTAATTGGAGCAATTTAGGCGATATTAAGAAATAATTATTGATGGCGATATTGAGATGTGCATGAGACGGAAAAATATAGTGTGTACGCGATACATTCTTCATAAAAAAAAATCACGATATTGTTTTTCACACACATGCCACAAACTAAATTTGTACAAAATTTAATTTTACTCCCTCGAGTCATTTTTATAAAACAAAAATCGGCTGTATAAATTCTAGACAGAAATTATTTTACATAATTCCGTCAGACAAACAGACTGGTGGAATGGTAACAAATGTTTCTCCTCAATCAAAACCTATAGAAAAAGGCCCATATTTTCAAATTTAGCGAAAATGAGCTTTCCTCACTTTCCTTTATTCAATAAAGTAAATCTTCATTCATTGATTTGACATATGTTATTTACTAAGTTATGTAAAATTTCAATAACGTCCTCAAATTTATCAAAACAGTCAAAGGAATGGATTAGAATACGCATCTATATATTTCTCTAAATAGATAAGTTATTTATCACTACTCAATTGTTGCCACACCAACTCACTACCCAACTGTTGCCACAATGCCAACTGTTGCCACCACAGACTAATATTATATTTCACAGACTATTATAGTATTCTGTGCTAATAGTATTCTGTGCTATTCTGTGTTAATATAGTATTCTGTGCTAATAGTATTCTGTGGTTGCCACAATGCCAACTGTTGTCCTTCTCAAACTCGAATGGCGGGGAATTCTCAGAAGCAGGATCTGTGGATTGGTAAAGTATGTTCAGATCACGTAGCATATTTGCTTCTTCAGCACTGTAACAGTAGCAAGCCCCGCCCAATAGAAAGCCTAATCTTCAAGTTAAGCTCTTTGGGTCCAATATTAGGCCTATATTTCATTCGTCTCCCCTCCCCCCGGTGAAAAGGTCTTAAAAGAATTACTACAAGTGGGATTGCTGCGAAAATTTTGCTGCGAAAATATTTTTGAAGTCCATTTAGCCCGCTTGAGTCGAGTTGGCTGGTTTGAAGCTTGCACAGATCGGAAACTGCGGAATTCATTGCCGTCTTACCTTAGACACTTTGGAATTGAAATATTTCAAGATATGGAAGTGGAAGTCGAAATGGCAGTGGCAGCCCTGGCCATAATTCGAACCGAAATAGGCAAGATGGGTGCTAATAACCTTGAGGCGGGTCTAGACCAGCAAATGGATTGGACCTTTGTCAGAAGAAATTTCGGCCTGATTAAAGATTTTACGCATACCGTTGTGGAACAGAGTTTCTGGATTACGTTCAAAGAACTGATTAAAGCCTTTGAAGACAATAAAGTAGCGGATCAGATTCTGATCTCGTACGTCTTACTGATAGGAAGCCTCATTCCGAGATATTGGAACAGCTCTACTGATAAGCTAAAAAGTGCTCTGAGAAATATGAATATGCCCGGGTATAAACCCCTCGATCATATTAAAATTCTGCGCCAACAGCCCTACCTCATACAAAAAGAAATTACCAGCCCATATTTTGACATCGTCTGGAGGGGATGCAAGGACGGGCATGAGTTGCTCGTTACGGCGTTATTGACATTTGGGGTGGCGTACGTCCCGGAATATGACAGTCCTAAAGGATGGATTGAATGTGGGCTTACCGCGCGCTCCCTGTTTAGGTGAGTTCTGATTTATCATTTTTACTTTCCCGTGCGTAGTATTGAGAAAGTGTTGTTTTTACGAAAATTTCCTATTTCGAGATTTTAATGCCCATATGTTTTAGGATCTTCCGAACACGTTTTGCCAATTTTTAGAGTGATAGCTGTATGTGGTCGATTTCTTGTGTACACGATATATCTTTGTATATTACATATCTTGTGTACTTGATATATCTTGTGTACACAAGTATTAATGGATTTTCACGACATTTTATATCTGGTTTTGTAATCCCAAAATTTAGAACTAAAATAGATTTTTTTTTTTTTAAATTCAAGCAAAAACTTTGAATTTTTTTCGAAATTTTATATTTTTTTAAACATAGCAGCATAGAACAAAATTTGATATAATCATGCATAAAAGGGTTTATTTATAGCTCAATTAAAGTTTGATTCATCGTGAAAAATAGCCGCGATATAATTTCTTTTATATTCGTAACGTCATTGGCCCACTTTGTGAAAAAATCACCCCCCCTACCCCCCCCCCCCACACACACACACACACCACCACCTCTGAGGAGGTGTAGTATAATAAAATGTATATTGAATGTATTATGACATTCGAATTCGAAGGAAGAGCAAGCACATCTGTGGTTTCAAGCATCATGGAACTCGAATCGAATGCTTTTGAGATTCTGTGTGTGATTAAGTCTGGAAGCAAACGAGGGTACAGATTGGATATAAAGAATTTGGATTTTTCAACTTTTTTTCGCGCGCCAGATGTGGCGCCAAATGGCCAAATGTGGCGCGCCTGCTTTGCGCAACATTTTGCTTTTTCTGGAAATTCTGGCAACCCCACCCCTTTTAGCTTTCTGATTTCGTGGGCTGCGGCCATTTTAGTTTTGTTTTGTTGTTGCTGTGTGTGTAAAAACGTGTCTGTGTGTTAAAAACGTGAATATCATACAGGAATTAAAGATGGCACATGCTAATAGATAAAATAATGTAGAAGCAGAAAATTTACATAGAAATAATGAGAGTTCTTTGATGACCGCAATGTGGAAACAATTATTTGCGCAATTTGGATATTTACACGTGTTTTTCTTTGAAAAGTTTTGGATTTCATTAAACCAGGTACTGTGTTTTGATTTTGTTTAACTTTCTTTAAAGTATCGTTTCTTTTAAATTTCTTCAAAGTACAAACTTTTAAGTATCGTTTTTTCTTAAATTTAGTTAAAGTACAAACTTTTTTCCAAGTATCGTTTTTTCTTAAATTTAGTTAAAGTACAAACTTTTTTCTAAGTATCGTTTTTTCTTAAATTTAGTTAAAGTACAAACTTTTTTCTAAGTATCGATTTTCTTAAATTTAAATAATAATTAACAAATCTTTTCTTAAAAGTATTGTTAATCATCGGCATTTTTAAGTATCGTTTCTCGTAAATTTAGTAATTTCGTATTATTAATAAGTATTGTTAATTATCGGCATTTTTATGCATTTTTAAGTATCGTTTCTCGTAAATTTAGTAATTTCGTATTATTAATAAGTATTGTTAATTATCGGCATTTTTATGCATTTTTAAGTATCGTTTCTCGTAAATTTAGTAATTTCGTATTATTAATAAGTATTGTTAATTATCGGCATTTTTAAGTATCGTTTCTCGTAAATTTAGTAATTTCGTATTATTAATAAGTATTGTTAATTATCGGCATTTTTATGCATTTTTAAGTATCGTTTCTCGTAAATTTAGTAATTTCGTATTATTAATAAGTATTGTTAATTATCGGCATTTTTAAGTATCGTTTCTCGTAAATTTAGTAATTTCGTATTATTAATAAGTATTGTTAATTATCGGCATTTTTATGCATTTTTAAGTATCGTTTCTCGTAAATTTAGTAATTTCGTATTATTAATAAGTATTGTTAATTATCGGCATTTTTATGCATTTTTAAGTATCGTTTCTCGTAAATTTAGTAATTTCGTATTATTAATAAGTATTGTTAATTATCGGCATTTTTATGCATTTTTAAGTATCGTTTCTCGTAAATTTAGTAATTTCGTATTATTAATAAGTATTGTTAATTATCGGCATTTTTATGCATTTTTAAGTATCGTTTCTCGTAAATTTAGTAATTTCGTATTATTAATAAGTATTGTTAATTATCGGCATTTTTAATTAGATATGTTTAGATTTCTTACGCGCAAAGTTCAAGATGGCGTCCGTTAAGAATTTATAAACACCGTACGCGTTGGCGCCAGTCTTGGCGACAAAAAAAAATGGCGGATTTAGCCAAATTCTTTATATCCAATCTGTTCGAACAAAATTTGGTACAAAAATTACAATCGGTGAATACTGGAAACCTATTGATTTTAAATGCAATCGAATATTTAAGAAAAATTCCCAAATTTTTTAATGAAATTAAAAAAAAAAAAAATCAGAACCTTCAATAATGTTAATCAAATGAACATTTCTTGCGTAATTTTTCGTTAAAAAAGGATTGACACAAACATTAGAACGCTAGCATGAACCATTCTTGTGGAAATATTGCACATTTTTCAAATAAATTTATCAAGAAAATCACATAAAATTAAAAGAATATTAAATATTAATAATTATAATGAAATACAGAGGGTGTTCTCGCATTTTTGTAACTATTTTGAAAACATATATACAGGGTGTCCAATGCCCCCCCCCCCCCCCCCCCCCCCATTTTGCCCAATGGCTTTTCTTTTTGGTGCCCAATTTCCTCAACCGTTAGTCAGAGATGTACTTCTAATTGCAAAAATCTTTTAAATTTCAATATCCATTATCTTAAAAACAGTTTAAATTAATAAATGTCTTTTTAAAAGAGATACGAAATATAAATTTTTATACGGCCCCCAGTCCTACCAGTTATATTTAGGAAAATCATCCTTATACAATTTCATGCAAAATAAAAAAAAAAAATCATCCTCTTACGACCAAAATTCAGATATGAAGCATTAAACTTTGACTTAAGGATGAGCGTCAGTAAATTTTCTGCCCTATCCGCGCTTTGTTAACTTTCGCGGCACACATATTTCGCCGAAATTCTGCTCAAACAGTTGTGAAATATTTTCTTATAGATAAAATGCTATGCTTAGATTATATTAAAACTAAATTTAATACCCAATAAAACATAGAATGTATGTTTTATTTTAATATAAAATATTTTTGGTGCTGCCATCTGTTGTCGTAATTTAATTCATATCGACTATTTTTATTTTTTAATGAACATTTTTAAATGTCTATTCCTTCTAATACGCTATTAAATACAACAACAGATCATATATAATGCCATAATCACGGAAACGTAATTGAACTTGGACTTGAAGACAAATGAACTTGAAGACAAAACTGCAGTCCTCAGTGATGTACATTCAGACCCCTTATCAAATTTATAGAATGATAAATTACCTTTCCGTGATTGTGGCATTATTATATATGATCTGTTGTTGTATTTAACACTGTATTAGAAGGAATAGATATTTAAAAATGTTCATTAAAGAATAAAAATAATCGGTATGAATTAAATTACGATGCAGAATTAATGATGCAGACGATAATTAAACTCTATTCCGACTTGATGCGAGTCAGGTTTTATAAATTTAATTCATGGAGAAAGTCAAAATTGTTACAAAAATGTGTGAACACCCTCTGTATGTCCACTTTCATATGCAATATTACGCAAGTTAACATAACTCTCCTATCTAGTTCATTCCATTCATAATAGAAGGTACTTTGTGTAATGTATTTTGACATCTAACGGTTCGCTAACAGTGATTTTGATATAAGAAATGCTCTTCTCGATTTGTTTTTAATGCTTGGTGATAACTTTGCTGAGATAAACGAAATATCAACAGAGACTGAAGAAAATATCGTCAAAATTGCAAAAATGAAGGCAAATTGATAAATTATTAAAATATTTTAATATATACTCTTGCTTAGTGCGGATGCTATAATATATTGATAATTGTTAATTTAGAGTTGTGTTTAATGTTATCCGAAAAACACCAAATGTTACAATTCAACATTAAAAACAGTGTGCCATATATCTTAATCAATTTTTTTTTTCATTGTGAAAGTAAATTCATTGCATTATATAAGGTCATGTGGTGTCCACATCAAATTTTGCTTTAATTGCTAAAATTTGTTATTTTAGATAAAGGAAATCATTTTTGTATAAAGTACTTCACGTTATATTTTTAATTCTTTTAAAACAGATAGGTTGAATCCATTGGCTTTTAATGCTTTTATGTGAACATCTTATACTCATGCTTAATTAGCTATCTTTTTGATATTTTTATAAAAATTATTTTCATTGAGTTCTTACTTTGCTTTTCTTGGATATATGGAATTTACCTTTACTAAATTAATATTGCACAACAGAAGGACTATAGCCAAGCGGAGGAGGGGGGAGGCTGAGCCTCCCCCCCCCCCCCCAAGAGGTATACTCAGCCCACCTGATAAAAAAAATTTAAATTTTAATAGTGGTATGAAATTTCATGTAACATGTCATCCAAAGATTGCACGAAAATCTGCTTTTTCAGATTTGCATTGTAAATTACTTTTTGTATAGTACAGCAATAAGAATTTTTAGTGGTTGAATTTCTAGTTATACTGATAATCATAAATTTACCTGCATATTTAATTTTAAAATATTCATAAACTTTCAGTTAGATATTCTAGAGTTATGTATTATTAACTGATAATGTATAACTCCAGAACTTGGTTATATAGTTATGTATTATGCTATTCCTGATAAGAGTTAATATTATATGATTGTGTTTAGTTATAATTAAAATACTCTTTTAATACAACAATTTATGTAATCTAAAATTTATTATTTTAGTGCATTTCTCTCCACCCTATAACCAATCTCTGCAAAAATTTTCTAGTGAGAGGTGTGTCCTCCTTATAATTCATTCCAGCCCTTCTTTGATTTCGTTTCTGGCTATACGGCCCTGCATAACAGTATTTTCTGATTTTATTAATTTGAAACATTTTTGTCTTTTGAGCTGACTTGCAATGATGTCTGAACTAATAAAAGTTGCAATGATGTCTGAACTAATAAAAGTTATTTTCATTAATTTGATTCTTATTTATTGTAGTTCAGTAACTTCATTTGAGTGAAAAAAAATGTTATGGGTATGTAACTTTGCTAAAGCACAATACCTGGAATATTTTACTTATTGGTATGAAAAAATTGGGGAAATTTGAAACAAAGTTTAGCTAGATGCCCTGTTATGTAACACCACTGAAATTTCCTATATTTCTGCATAAAAAAATGTATAATAGCTCAAATATTTCTCAAATTATATACCTGATCCATGACTTTAATTGCCATCCTCTGTATAGTGCATACCTTATAAACAAACAATTATTAACTGTTATCAAATTTCTTGTTTTCAGGGTCAACTCAACACCCAACATCTCCGGGGATTACATCAAGGATATTTTTAAGTCCAGCAATTTCTCCAAGGTGCGTATTTACGCCATCTTCAGAGTCCTAGAAATATTGGCTCAGACTTTGCAGGCAGAGTCTTCAAAAGATCCTAACCCAGCAAAGTACTTCCGCTGCTTCAGGAAAGTATTCCAGACCATCCCGGAGATTTTGGTTACAAGTCTTGAGGTAAGATTAGTGCTAGAAAAGGTGGCCAAAGGATGGGATTCATCAATGAACCTGGAATCCAAGGTTGAAGGATTGTGCAAAGCATTCGAGCTGCACTATCCGGACAGCATAAAACCGAAACAGCCCAGGTCACTGGAGGACATTTGCTTGATACAGGTGAGAGATCATTTGAGGATAGCAGGCATCTTTCCGTATGCTGTGCATCAATTGGATATTCCAAATAATTTGAAGAAGTCAATTATTTTAGAGGAGTAAATAATGGAAAATGTGAAAAAACAAATGGCTGAAAAAATTTTAAATGCAGGGTAATCGAAAAGTCACTTGGATTAAAAAAATAAAAAAGTAAATAAATAAAAAATAAAAAATAAATAAATAAATAAAAAAAAATAAAATAAAAAAATAAAAAATAAAATTGTATCAAAAAATTGAAATGGTAGAAATTTTTTTTGTTAGGTGGCAATAATATACCCTCAAAAACAACAGCACTGACTTCGTAAATAATTATATTTTTGCGCATATTTAGTGGGTAAAATGCATGCATGTATACATATTGTATTTTGTTATTAATTCTATATTTTGTTTTTATTATTCATTCCCTATTCACTATATATAATGTGTGTATAGAAATTTACTCCTCAGACTGTTTATTGTATCGTATGACTATTGCATTGTACGACTGTTTATTGTATTGTAATTAAGATTTTGGGTGATCGACAGAATAGCCCCCACAGCTCTTTTGGCATGAAACATCCTATAAGCACAAAGCACGGTCTGGTAGACCACGAATTTCCTTACATACAACCAGCAAACGGCTTTTTCAGATTCTGCATTTTGAAAGAAACAAGAAAGATCAATCATGCATAAAGCATTGATTACGAAACACTTTCCAACTACAATGCAATTTTATTTAAACATCTCTAAAATGCGATACATTCAGCGGTAATATTATCATTAGTATTCTCCATGTGAAATCAATGACTGTTTCATTCATATCAACTATATTGCAGACTCCAGCACTAAATAATTTTGCGTTAAAGAAATTAAGGAATTCTTATACAACTCATCTTACAGCTTGATGTGTTTACAATCTCTATAAGTGAAAATTAGGCTTCATTGTAAAAATAATCAAAGTTTGATGATCATTAAAATTCATATATTGTAATTGCGTTGTTTCAGAACATTGATGCACAGAAATTAAGCAAACAGAAAGCTGTTTTAGGACGGATTAAACAATAAATATAAATTAAAAAGAACTTTAAAAATCACGATATGGACACAAGATGGATGCCATATTTTATTTTGTAGTGGGTCGCCTAATTTCTTCATATAACATGGGTGTAATTAATATTTTAATTTTTATTTAAAAAACTGCCGAATATATTTTGCTAAAATTTGTTTCATATACTTTATGGGAAAATTTGAATATTTCCTAAAACTTTCGAAGCAATTTGTGAATTTTAAATTCGTTTAAAAAGTGTTTGAAAAATTAGGTCCCATAACGTTCAATGTATTTCACTTTTTCTACCCAGGTTCAGTCCAAAACTAATTGGGTGATATTATTCATTTATATTCCAATAGGTCCCACATATCGTCTGAACAACATACTAAAATTTCATTTTGATAAAGTCATTTTAACTCAATCATTTAAACTCAAATATATTGCAAATGCGTTGTTTCAGAATGTAGATGCACAGAAACTAAGCAAAAATAAAGCAGTTTTAGGACAGATACAACACCAAATATAAATTAAAAAGAACTTTAAAAATTATGATTTTGACACAAGATGGATACCATATTTTATTTTGAAGTGGGTCACGTGATTTCTTCATATAATAGGTGTAATCATTATTTTAATTTTTATTTAAAAAACTACTGAATATATTTTTCTGAATTTTTTTTTTTTTTTTATATATATATTTTATATGATTATTTGAATATTTCCTAAAACTTTCAAAGCAATTTGTGAATTTTAAATTCGCTTAAAAAATGTTTGAAAAATTGGGTCCCATTCCCATAGGGTTCAATGCATTTCATTTTTTCAACCTGGGTTCAATCCAAAACTAATTGGGTGATATTCATTTATATTCCCATAGGTTCCACATAAGTCTGAACAATATACTAAAATTTTATTTTGATAAAGTCATTCTTACGGCAGTTATCATGCTAACGGACAGACAGACAGAATCATAAACCCTTTTCAACTATGTTGTAAAGTGTTATAAATAGATATTTCATTAGAGCTTTTTCAATTGAATTTGCTGTGCCATTTTATTACGCATTTATCTTGAATTTTCATTACACATTTTTCACTAAACATTTTGCACATAATATTCGTATCTATATATTTATTTAATAGATTTGAGAGAATGTTTAAGAAAATGTGCTTGGGGGGGGGGGGGGGATGTTGTGAATTATTTATATTTGCAAATGTTCTAGAAAGCGTGCGTATTCATGTGGATGTAAGTGAAAATGAGGATATAAGCAAATTTACATAAAGGTTAGTTCTTTTATTTATTCATCCCATGTTTTGAAATTGTCTTGTATTTTTCCGTTTTTAAAATGGTTCTCTTTTTAAATTTCATTAAATTACAAAAGTACAATCTTTTATCCAAGTACTTTTTTTTTTATTTTGTTAAAGTTCTATTTTTTTTTAAATATTGTTTCATTTTTAATTTCAGCTAAGTATCACAAATTATCATTTTTTTTTTTGGGAGGGGGGGAGGGAATTTTATAAAAGTATCTTTCAAAGTTTTTGAAATTGTTTAAAATCACAATCTTTTAAATATAGTGTGTTTTGATATGTTTTCTAAAATTTTAAGTTTTTTATTCTGCAAAGTTATGGAATTTTTTTCTTTTTAGAATTCCCCAAAATCTTATTTTGTGATCTTTTTATGAGTCATTCACTTTAACTCAAACTGAATTTCACTATCATTTGAATTCAAAATTCTATTTCAGAAAACAGTAGAATACACCACTTTGGTAGGAGGAGCCTATTTTAAAACATAGGAAAATATACATCACTAGTGTGGAGGAATCAATTTCAAAACATGGAGAAATGTGCCAACTTGTCACATTTTTGTACTTTCGGGGAGCTATTCTATCGATATGGGTCATTCGATTTAAATTACCCAGAACCCTCAATAATATTTCAAATCATAGCCTATGTTCAAAAGTATATCAAATATAATTTGTTTTTAATCCGTCAGACGATCATTACAGACCTCTTTTCTATCAATCAAGGAACTGGTGTTTCTCCAGAGTGAAATAATTCTTATTTTAGAGTAATTCTTACGAATTTTCTAGCTATCCTTATGAAAGTGTCATTGACTAGTTTCTGCAGTGCAGTCCCTATTTCAGACAATTTAATAATGAGTTAAAATGAAAGGATAAATGAGCTAAAATGAAAGGATAAATGAGTTAAAATGAAAGGATAAATGAGTTAAAATGAAATGAGTTAAAATGAAATCAGTTAAAATGAATGAACAGATCTAGGTTCTCAAATGTTTTGATAACCTCATAATTGTTGCATTGTTGGGTGTTTTAGAATGGGCATTTTTTCTGAAACTCTCAAATGACACTCATAAGAATGGCTAGATATTATACTTTTAAGATAATATACTTTTAAATACAATATTAACAAGCTATTATACGTCTAAATATTTATATAATATATTTTTTATATTTATACAATTTATTTAATCTATAAAATACTCTGTAATTAAAATAAAATAGTTAAAAATACTTTTGCTTTGAAAAAATTTAAAGAAAATATTAGTGTTTAAAGATTGTCTGTAATTCAGAATGGATCAGACACATGTAAAGAATTTTAAAAATTGCAATATATATATATATATATATATATATATATATATATAATGTAAAATTAATTTAAATACTATGCATATAGAGTACTTCTAATAATCCAGAATTAATTATATATATAATATCTAGAAATAGATTTAGAATTACAAAAATATAATATTTTTGAAATATTAAAAACATTTTCAAATGCCTGCCTCCGGTGAAATGTCAACCTCCAAAGCTGAAGGTTTTGATCACAATAGAAAACATCAGATTTGTATATTTGTTGTTATTATAAGATTTACTCTGAAAAAACATCTCATGCATATACAGGATTTGTGAATTGCTTTGTGTAGTGCAAACATTTAAATCATCTTTTCAAAACCGGTAGATGATCAGACCAGTAGAGAAATCTTTACCAAAAATAAATAAATGGCAATATGTTATGTTTTTAAATATTAAATTGACATTAAATATTACAAATATTACATTTTTAAATATTACATTTACAAAAGAGTTTATACACATTAGTATAATGTATAAAGAAAGTATTGTGACGGGGTTGAAAATTCGAATTCGAGTTTTCAACAGCGCACATTTCAAGCATCCCTGATCACGAATTGAACATTTTTGAGGTGATATTTGTGTATGTGTGAGAGTGAGTTTATTTCATAAATTATATATTTGAGAAATAGCTGAAATATCAGGGAAGATTCAAAATATTCACAATAAAATATAAAACATATTACTTGTATTTAAAAATTACTTGTATTTAAAAATTCACAGAAATATTTATATTTTTTTAAAAAATTAATTATTAACATGCATTTATAATTTCGGTATTTATTAAATTTTAAAAACGTATTTCAGGTTTTTTTTTTTTTAATTTAAAGTTTATCTCTTTAAGCCATTGCCAGTTTCATCCATTTTTTCCATTTCTTAAAGGTTTCCCAAATTTACAGATTTTTTTTCTAAACATTTTAAACATATAATCACTAATTATTTTACAACCTTGTTTAAAATTGTACCTATGTTTTTCAAAAAAAAAAAAAACATTCAAGTGTTTCACATAATTCAAGTGTTTCACATACATGATGGGCGCGGTAGCCCATTGGTTAGCGCGCTGGAGTTGCACTCGGTAGGCCCGGATTCGATTCCAGCCACTGCCAAAACTGTCGCAGTGTTCATGCAGAGTACAATCACGTTAAACATGTGGGTCCGAAAGTCCTTCCGAGAGGTTGGTGGTAGGGGAAGGAGGGTACGGTCCCTGTGGATGCCTCCCCCACTGGCTTCCGGTCTAAATTGGGTGGCACTTCCCGACCGTCCAAACAGTTACCTTACACCTTTCTGGTAGGTCGGACGGTCTGGGTTTCAACAACAACAACATACATGACAATTTAATCATTCAAGATTTTTCAAATTTAATTTTTTAAAAATATTACTAATTATTTCCTATGTTACTTGACACCCCCCCCCCCCTCGTTTTAAAGTTTTCTAGTATGATCGTTTATAGACTGTACATATGTAAGTGGAACAATAATACATAATGTAATGTAATGATATTGGTTGGCTCGGAAAAAGTTCAGTTTTCGAATCTTCCATCCCCTCTCTTCGCAGAGAGCGTGGCAAGTGACTTTTCTCGAATACATTGTGGGTCCACTAGCGTCATATCCGCAACATATTCCAGAAATTATTTCTTGAATACGAATTATTATTATTTTTAATTTATTACGAAACAAAATATGTTATAAATATTTAAACAATTAAAAGCTAATTTGGCAAACCGAAAATTTTCATCTGCAATATGAATTCAGTTTGAACAAGGAATCGGGTACCCCGGCCTATAACTGAACAAAACGGTTGTAATGAGTTTTCATTCCATTTCTTTGCATGTAAATCATGCAAGATATTTGTTTATCGTCTGTGCGACTACGTCATTTGCAATCAATGTGTATCTGCACATTTATAAATCTGCAGATTTGTATGGTTTCTCGCGAAATTTTAATCAAAGATCGCGAATTTTTCGATGAAATTAAAGTCTGTAGGTGCCATTTCAGAACTGCGCATGCGCGTCTCAGAAGTTAATCCATTGAAATAATTGGCCAACTTAAATTTGATTTGTGAAATTTGTCGAAGAGATATCATACCCACAAACTCATAGATATCAATGAAAATATATCTATTTGCATTAAGGAATGCAACATGGACAACTTGCACGTGTTTGTAACATAAATCATCTTTTGTTGGTTGATCATGTACAGCTTTATACATTTACAGCAACCTTAAAATTTAATATATGAAATAAATTGCTTAAAATGGTTTACATTTTGTTTCATCCTTAAAAAGTGAGTTTTTCAGAGCTAGGTAAAAGCAGTTACTTTCTAAGTGACAAGACAATGTGCACAGTTTTTACTTGTATATCTCTAAATTACTTTACATAGTTATTTGCTTGAAATTTATGTAGTATAACTTCATGTAGTATACTACAAGAATCGGATTTTTCAATAAGCTAAAGGCATTTTGTAACCAAGTATTTCTATAACAATCTGTATCAATCTCAAAATTTTTGCAATCAAGATATGTTGACAAACATTTGTAGCCAAGTTTTATTGCAAAATTTACAACTTATTTATTTGTAACAAATTTTAGTGTTATTAATAAAATACATTTTGCTCTTGAATTAGTGTGAATAATTTAGAAATAGTTGTTACTTAAATTTCTTTCATATCCAATATCTACATAAGTCTACATGACAGTTAAACATATTCATAGTTCACTGGTTAGAAAATCTGTTTGAATTTCAAACGAGCATCAGTAGAATATTGTATTTTGAAAAATAAACCATGTGTCGTCCACTTCACATATATAAAAAAAAGGATTATTATCTCAGTAGGTCAATGAAGAGTTCAGACAACCCAAGCAAGCTTTTCAAATACCTGCTGGAGCACAAGTTCTTCACTATAGTACATGAGTAAATTAACCTCGTGATGCAGTGAATCAGGTTGTTCTGAAAAATACTAATTATTTCTTCTTTTCAGAACTACAGTTTATTATAGCGATTTTTAATTCACAAGTGAAAAAAAATTCATGTTTGGCTTCAGAGGAATATTGCCTTTCTCTAGTATTGAAGATAGAGCTGTGGAGTTGGCATCTTAAACTTTTGATTCCTACTCCTTTCTTTCCCTCACTTAATATAGATAGATTTTTAAAATAGCAAATATTTGTTTCTTAAATTTATTGCCTAAAATCTAATTTAGAAAATAATAAATTAAATATTCCAAAATAAAATTATTTTTAAATTATTTAGGAGTCTATATTTTTACCGACTCTGCCTACACCCCAAACTACTAACGACTTCGACTCCACAGCCCTACTTGAAGAAGCACTTGCCAGGGCATTATTTTCAGCCAGATTAAGAAGTCAATGTGGCACTTCAAAATGGCTTTAACAAAGAGGCCTGCCTTTCAGGTGTCTAGGGAGATTAAGCACATTACATGCTGTGACAAATAAGCAAATGTTAAAGTGATCGCATTAAAAAGTAGTGTACAGGCAACACTTTCATTGCCTAAGGTAAGTTTTCAGAAATAAAATACTATCCCTAAATTATTTTGAGTGCAATTCCATTTCTGATCACTCCTTGTAGAAACTTTTATATTTACAGTGTAGAACCAATAGTGGACATCATCCTAATAATATGGAGCCATTCACTACAAATCACTTTATATCAAGATAAATCATATAGTTTCTTAATATTCCATCATAGTCTGTTTAAGACCGAATGTCACTAGGTGACGTTCAATGCCAATATGAAATTACTACATGCTTAATTGAGTTATCAATTTATAAGGAACAAAATCCAGAAAGAATTTTTTTTTATATTTGGATGATAATTTCTTTCTTATAATCCAGTTTATCAGAATTACAGTTAATTATTCAGTGTTGCATCATTTGTTCAAATTTCTTTCCTTCGACAGTTTTAAACTATGTGTGTTTACATAAAAGCATATACACAATAAGCAGTAACTACATATATTGGTAAAGGATTTAAGGATCTTTAAAATTTAATTAACCAATTTAAGGGTGTAATACCTTAAAATATCTTTCCAAATTGCCAAACCCAAATGTGTATCAAAATCCAATGTTAGAAGCTTAGGGTAAATAAGACTGTAAACAAAAAATATCTTTAAACCCCTTGGTGGTCACTGATCTGTCAAAAAATGGTTAACTAACTTGCAAATTAAAGTCAATGTCAGCAAATGTGTCGCTGTCTCCCCCCCCCCCACCCCCCCCAAATCCCAACCACTAACTTAACTTTGAACAACGAGCCGATTCCCTGGCAAACTAGTTAAAAGTGCCTTCGAGTGTACTTAAATTCAAATCTTACGTGGAAACTTCACATTACTGAAACCTGCCAGAAAGTGAAGTCTGCACTAGCCCAAATGCGCCCTCTCTTGGCTGGAAATAGCCGCCTGTCCATGAGAAATAAGTTATTGCTGTACAAGTCCTGCATACGTCCAATTATAACATACAGGCCGCAACTGAGATTCACCTTAGGAAACAAGTTGTGCAAAATAAAGTACTTCATACGTTTATTAGGTTTCAGAGTTACGTCCGGCTGGAAGTTATGCACAGAGACCTCAATATTAAACTCTTTTTGGAACATATCCAAAAACTTGCCCAAAATTTCTTCAGAGATCTCAGTAGAGTAAATAATCCCACGCTAGATAGTATTCCCTGGTACACCTGAAGGCAAGCAAGCACCCTAAGGCGTTGACAGGGCCCAGCCCAAAGGATATGTTCTTCTGCCCTAAATGGAGTCATCTTATCTAGCATTGTTTTATATCTGCTCTACCCCTTTTTCAAAGAACTCTAGCTAACTCCGTGCCCCTCGCTGACATTTGGGAATTCACGACTTTATGACGACCCTTTTAAATTTAAATAGTGTAATTTACCCCCCCCCCCCCCCCCCATTCTCTCGTTCAAAGCCCTGTGCCCCTAGGGGCACTCCTCTACCCCCTTACCTTTATCTTCTCACTAGGTGCAAGTTTAGGCTCTAATTCTTTCTCTTTCTGCAAGATATGGAGAAGGTCCCAACTTCGGTTGACGATGACCCCCCCCCCCCCCCCCTCCTCCAACTAATAAACTTTAGATGTAAACTTTTTAATATATGATCTCTTTCTCGTATCTTTTTTCCTTTTCGCTCTAAGTTTGAAGGGGGAATTTTTCCCCACCTGGGCACTTCGTAAATCCCCCATCCTTGAGACAAATAAAACAATCAACAAATGATCTAAATACAAGCAGACCACATACAAACATCTAACATAATTATAATTCGATTATAAACAAAATTAAATACAAAGTACCGCAGATATTTTAAGATAAACAACACAAGGCTAGTAGGCAAAGGACATGGTAGAATGTTACATCACAGGATGAAGGGGAAAATGATGTTGCAGCCAATCACAGAACATTTAGTGTTTGAGTAGTTTTTATGTTTTTTTTTCATTTCTTAATATTTAATTTTTTTTAAACAGATTTTCACTTGGTTATTTTAAAATCAAAGAATTTTTCTATAAATGTGAAATTATTTTAAGAATTTTTAAAAAAATGTGGGAATTGTACATTATTCAATTATTGTAGTTTTGACTACCTAAAATAAAAAGCTAAAGCAAAATAATTAAAATTCAAAATAAAAAGGTAAAGCAAAATAATTAAAATAGAAAGCTAAAGCAACATTATTAAAATTTAAAACAAAGTTTCATTTCTAAATTAATGTGGTTTTATTAAATGTTTTGCATTTTCATTTTGCTTTAATGCATTTACTAAATAAATATAAATGTTATTTATTAACAAAGTGAAATAGCTATTTGGGATATTTAAAATCTGGTTAATATTCAAATTCAAGAAAAGTGTTATTCACCCATCTAGTAAAATTAACTAAACTGTTTGGAAAGTATTTATGCATGATACACATGTGTAGGTCTGTATTCTACAGCTCTAACGTCCACTATTGAAAGGGGTTTATATCAACTAATAGCCGCTAATTAAATTGAGGTTCTATTTCAGATAGATATTTAAATTCAATAAAGAAAGATTATGCAAAGTGTAGTTTAAGATAATTTAGAAGGCAGCATACTCAAAAATAAATCATAAATTTAATGATGTTTGTTTCAATTTGAAACAGCAATAAATTAGTGATGATACAAAACAACAAAATCTGTAGAATGGCAGAAGCTTTCTATACCAGTCCTGCTTCACAAGAGAGTTTATAAAATTGTGAATTTTGGTTTTGTAACAAACTTGTTGGACTTCCAACTTCTGCAACTTCTCCAGCATCCATAACAACAATCCTGCAATAAAAGAAAAAAACTGTATTAAAACAAAGTTGCATTTTACTTTATACATTATTAGGCTTACCAAGTAACTTATTTTCATAACTACAAATGGGAATCGCATGCAAGCAGGGCAATAGTTAGAAACTAAATCCAAGAAGGGGGGGGGGACTCAGTGGTGCTTAAGGAGAGACTCACTATAATTTTTTTTTAAATGTGCTGAAACATTAAATTAAATAAATTTATATTGTTCGACTAAAATTGTTTTAATTATAACTAAATATGGTACATTTTTTTTTATTATTAGGAACCACTATATGTTACTGAGTCAATATTTATATACTACAAAGCCAATTAATCATTATCTGTGACAGTTATTGTATATTTCAATCATTATAAATTACTATTATAATTTTTTCCAAATAGTTAATAGTGTAGCGACAGATAATAGTTGACTAAAAACCCATATAGCTACTATACTATCAATATTAATATATAATAATTACAATTAATGCTTATATAATCATTCACTAGGAGCGAAACTGCTAGTTAATTGAATGAAAATTCTAAGAGCTAACAATAATAATCAAATTATTAAAAATCCAAAAATAATAATTTAATAGTTAACATTAATCATCATAATGTAATAGTTAATATTATGCATTAAAGAATTTTAATATTAACTGCATCTTCAAATCAGTTAATTTTGACTTCATAATGTCTATACAAAAGTAATGCATAAAAAATTATCACAACATTCTTGGTCATATGTAACTAAAAAAATTGTAAGGCACCCATAGAAGAATTGCATTTGGACATTAACAGAATTTTAAGAAACAGCAAATTACATACGAATGGCATATATAAGTGATTACTTTCAATTAATTTAAATTTTTCTTTGACAATTTTGATTTAAAAATCTATCATTCTTATATATGTCATTTCTATGTTATCATTTCTACTGTTCCTTAAAATTCTGTTCATGTCCCAGTACAATTCTTTTATGGGCATCTCACAATTTCATCTTTAGTTACATATGACCAAGAATGCTGTAAAAGCTAATTTTTTTTTTTATTATTTTAATAACATTTTACTGAAACTTTAACTTAAAAAGATTTTTTTATAATATGTTATTCTATATGTATGTATTTTGCGATTTTATAGATTTTATAATAAATTTTTTATCATGTATCCAATCAAACTTTATGATAAATTTCATGCAAAATTTGGTTGAAATTCTAGATATTTCATGTCGCTACTAAAAATTCAATATTTTTGTCAGGGGGGCTGACTATCTTTTGGGAGGGGCGGGACTAGTCACTTTGACTCCTGCCTGACTACTGCTCTGCATTTAAGAGTATTCATACATGAAACTTTGTTAACAAATTAGTTAAAATATTGTCAACTTTTGACAAGCTTAAGATACGTGTGTCAACCCTATACAAAGACTGATATTCGCAGAAAATTTCAGTTCAGTCCAGTGAGTAAATTACAATGCACTGATCTTGCAAATATTTCCAGTGAGTTGTGAAATAGTGACTAGGTTGAGATGCAACCAAGACCGCTGGCAAGCAAGGCTGCGAAGTCGGAATGGGAGTCAGAGTCGGTAGCAGTTTGCAGTTGAATAGAGTCGATAAAAATATACCAACTCCAACTTCAAAATAAAACTTTTTAAAAATAATTTTATTTTGGATTATTTATTTTTAAATAGTTTAGGGTAAAAGAAATTAAAAAACATCAAATATGTTAAAAATCTATATAAAATGATAAAAAAAACATAGATTTCTTTCCTATTTATGTTGATATTGGAGTCGGATATTAGACTACAAGAGGAGTTGGAGTTGAAGGTTTGAGGTACCGACTAAACAGCCCTGCTGACAAAACTTTTTTAAAGGGCCATGCACACTAGTCATTGGACCGTTAATGACTTTTAGCACCTCATTAACCAAACATATTTAATTTGGTTAACCAATGTAAACAGTTTGGGATCAGTGCAAAGATTTTACCCCTCTACACACAAACGTAGTAATGGGAAGTAAGCACTCTACCTCTAATCCCTATATTCACCAATCCAACTCAAACACAAGGAATGCATGAATACCGTATACAGAAGGCAATAAATATGTCAAAAAGTTGTATCATCAAGGCCTCGAACACGATAACACCTGCAATGTTTGTCAAAGTACATGTTCTTTCTTTCTGGAATTCAAACATCATTGTTGCTAAGTGGTCACTTTGAACAGGCTGTACATTAGATTCCAGTGCATATAACTGTTGGTTACATTAGCACTCCTGAGTAAGGCAGGCATTCATCAATAATCATATTGTGCTAAATAAATGCCTTCTGAAAACAGTTTTATTATCGTTTGAGTTTGTTATCCTAATTTTTTTAATTCCCTGCAAGAGGGCTCTGCAATTCCTTTCATTCAATTGCACAGGGTCACTTTCTATATATAGACCTAATGTGTACATTCGTGCATGGACCTTCCTTACAAAGTTATTGGGGTGCTTAAGGGTTTTACTGAGAATCTTATACATAGTTTTGCTGTACAAAACAGATTTAGCAGACAAATTCGTAGGTTCTGAGCTGCTCGTTATAACAGAGTTCTAATGTATTTACTTTAAAATAACAAGTAATCAAAACCATCACATAATATACACTGCAATTTGTCAGCTCATACAGGCCAGTTTGTCGATCCATTTGCCAATTCACACTGCCAACAAAATCATTTATGTTTCTGCTGGTGTAAATGCTCTGTTTTTCTTATTCTGATAAAAGACACTCGTTTTGATTCCAAAACAAGTAGATAACATTATTTTTTATTTTATGCTATTTAAACAATGAAGTATATTTTATAGATAATTTTTTCAGTAAATAGAGCAAAATTTTTTAACAATAAAAATAGTTCATTTGTTTTCTAGAAACAGGCTGTTCACTGTCATAAGCAGAGCTATGAGAGAGCTAAGCACCCCTAAAAATTTCGATAGTGCCCCCGGTAATTTTGAAAAAATATATTATAAATAAAGTGATAAAATTTTATGGGGCTTTAGAACCCCCAAACTAAAGATACATCATGCTCAGTTTATGCACAATGTATATGTCAACAACTATGCATTTATTTTAATTATATACTTACATATTAATATACTTAAAATAAACCATTGCACAGTAAAATATACAACAGAATTATAATAAAGAAATGTAAAGCTAAATATAGAAAAATATCAATTTTCAACATACTTGTCATAATCCATGACGGTGTTTAACCGGTGGGCAATGGTTATGACTGTGTGGTCAGCAAAAGCTGTCTTGATGGTGTCCTGCACCAGTTTGTCAGTATCCATATCGACAGCAGCCGTGGCTTCATCCAGAATGAGTATTTTAGATTTCTTCAAAAGGGCTCTTGACAAACATACGAGCTGCTTCTGTCCAGCACTAAATCAGGGAAAAAAAATTAGATGTGTCCAACATATTACTTTCCCTATAAATTAACAAACTTTCATATTGTGGGAAAACATTACCACAAATTTCAACTTCTTTTGCAACCTGATGTTGCTGAAAATCAATAAACTTAAATAAACATACAATAGAATCCTGATAATCCGAGGTAATCAGGACCCAAACCAACTAAGATTCTGAAAACTCGGATTAAGCAGAATTTCAAAACACGAGCACGATGCTGATAAAAATGAACTGAAATAGGAATCAAAATGTCATGAAAATGATTTTTAATAATCAATAAAATAACATAAAAAATAAATTAAATAATGATTATAAGACTTACATCATGTTAATGATGAAAAAAATCATCTCATATTTTCAGTTTTGTCAAAAGAACAAGTGCTAAGGGTAAACACAAACTAAAAACATCTATGAATGACCCTGGATTCAACAAAACTTGGTTTACTGGGACTCGAGTTATCGAGACTAAATTTTGTGAAAATGTTTCCTGCGGTAAAGTAAAATACCTAATATCTTAAGAATGGCTCATGATAACTGCTAAAAGAGGATGTCCATTTATGTTTTCATTAAAAGTATTTTTAAAAAATTCACTCATTTCAAAATCGTAAACATATTTATTTTTTGCTTCTTCCAGTTTAGATTTTAAAAATATGCAATATCTTAAAAATGGTATGGTAATATTCTTAAATGATGTCATTCTCTTTTAAATAAAGAATTTGATATAAAATGACTACTTTTATAATAATTTTAAGCATAATATGTTTTTGATTTCTGAAATATATAGAGCTTTTTACTGGTCCAATATGCTTCAAAATCATTCTGACATTTAACACAATTCACGCCATTTAATCACGCCAAATTCCACTTGATTTGCTCAATTTGTAGAAAAGATACAATGCTTAAAGCCATCATTGAATAAATAAAATAGCTGATTTGTATTTAGAGATGCTCAAACTATATAGATTCTTTAAAATACCAGATTCTGATTTCTTACCCCATCACTATACTACATTGAAGGGACATACATATACTATATTGAAGGGAAAGTAAAAATTACAAATCAAGATTATGTTGATTCCAGGTAATCATTTCAACACTGGATTTGGTCGCTTTATTTTTAATTAGAGTAATTATAATTACATTTATTAATAAAGATTTTATGTACTTGTTTATCACCATATTAAAATATTCTGATAAAAATATTTAACTAATGAAAGATTTCAAATATGATTTACCTGAGATTGTTTCCACCTTCTTCCACAGAATATTGTAAACCTTCAGAAAGTCCGGTAACAAATTCTTTCAAGTGAGAATTGGCTAAACTTGCCCATATTTCAGCATCATCATATTCATCATTGGGGTCTAAATTGAACCTCAAAGATCCGGTAAACAAGATGGGATCCTATAATATAGAATTAATTTTAATAGACGGATATGATATCACTCTTTAATTCATTCCCGGGACATAATTCAAAAGTTCCATAAGATACAAAAAGAAGAAATAATAAATAAAATTAAGGACATAACGTCCTTAGACGAAAAGTCATTTATTAAAACACCTTATCATCATCATCATCATAACTCATCGTGCCAAAGTGGCACATAAGGCCTTCAGTTTGCGTCGGCACCCTGGTCGATCCTGTGCTGCATTTCTTGCTTCTGACCAGTAAAACATCTTATAAGATGTACAAAGTATTTAAAATTACCAGAGTGCTTTGGAGCATTAATACGCTCTTCATCAGTGGCTACATGAAAAGTAAACATGGAATGTTCATATATAGACCAGTTACACAACAAATTTGCATAAAAATATAAAATTTGTAAATGAACAAACTATTAATTAATACAAAAATTATACTTTAAATGGATTTCTGAATTCAATTAAATAAAATTAAGGACATAACGTCGTTAAACGAAGAGTCATTTATTAAAATATCTTATAAGACGTACAAAGTATTTAAAATTTTAAATACTTTGTATGTCTTATACGATGTTTTAATAAATGACTTTTTGTCTAATGACGTTATGTCCTTAATTTTATTTAGCTGAATTCAGATACGATACCAATTTTTGATTAGAAGAAATAATGTTTTATGATGTTGGAATGTTCAGGCATAGGTGTAAACCAGGATTTCAGAAAGGGGAGGGGGGTGAGGTTATTGTATTGGATTTCCCTTTCTAATATGAACCCAATAGAGAACAAATATATTTCTTCTACCAATCAGTGGAGAGAATTAAAATCTCTTCAAATTCTTACTGCTGACACCTGTATTCAATGATGTCTTGGTAAATGGCCCAGTGTTCATTATGGTGCATGCCTGGACACTGCTAGATTCCACCATTTTTGTATGCAGTACGTTTAAAAATTTATCAAGTTTGCTAAAATAGTGTCGCATTTAAAACAAATCATGCATTTTAATTGCAATCTATATTTAAAATTTTTTCTTAACATTTATTCAAACTTCAGCATATTTTTAAAATGGAGATTCAAAGTTAAATTGCTACTTGGAAAATAATTCTAAAGCAATATTACATAGTTAGAAATCAGCAGTAACAAAGCATCAAGAGAGCAAGAGAGACAAGGTAGAAAGTGTCTACCCAAATAATTTACAACCAAAAATTTTTATTTTAATTATATATTATTAAAAATAAATGCATAAAATATTTTCTGTGTAAATAAATTAAGGGATATGAAGACAGATTTTTGATAGACTGGCACCTGCGAGCTGGTACATTATTCAGGGGAAACATATCAGAAATGTCTCACATCATCCGAAGATGTTGCACTGGGAATGAAACTAAAAGAGAATGTGCTCTAACCATCTGTCATTTAACTGCCGTAGTCCAGGTAGATATATGTGCAAGTGATTTCTTAGAGAAGTGAAGATTCCTTTTCATCCTCCTCAGTAGGATTTTGCTGCTTTCTTATTCATTTCATTTCTACAAATATAGTGTTTAATGTCTAAGGGCTCTGGAGAGTCCTTTTAAAAGTGAATTAATAATTTGATTTAAGGATTCGCTAAATTATAGGGGTTTTAACATTTTTAATACATTTGGAATTTTTCTTTGTGAATCATAAATTGAATTTTTGACAAGTAAGTGGTATTTATGGTCAGTAGTATTTATTTTCTAACTTGTTTTCCTTGAATTTTATATACTAGTAAAAATAGAGTTCCAGTGCATCGTGTTTTCCAACATATAACGCTTTTGAAGCAGTTCCTAAGAGGAATGCAAAACCAGGTTACCACTGTAATAACAAGATTGAAAAATGTCAATTTATTTTCATTGTAAATCAGTCACTTTATTTAATTTCATTTGTAACCTTTTTAAAATATATAGCATGAAACTTTAATTTGCCAATTTTGGTCTCTGGTTTTATGTTTCCATAAATTATTTTACCACAATCCACCACAGGAAATGGAATTAACAAAAGAAGATAACCAATTATGATACCAATTTCAAATGAAATAATGAATGAATTTCTGCATTTAAATATCCATACAAAATGTCCAACTTTTACAGTGTTAATGATCAGTTACACTTTTAGTTTCTTCTTTTTAACACATTACAGTTAAAAAGGAAGTAATTTATGAAAGGAATGGATTTAGAAAAGAAGATGACTGCCTGGCTGTGCATGTGCAGTGAATTTTTTTTTAATTTTATCTGCAGTTTAATATATTTCAGTCCCTGTTGGTCTAATTATGTGATTGTCACTGGTGTATAGACACTTATTAACAAAGTTCGCATTGGGACCAAAGTGTCCTGTGCCAACATTTTAATAACCAGTTAATCAAAGTCAAGATTAGTTAACTGGTTGAATGTTCAATACCAAAAATAAAGCTTACTTGTGGTATTATAGTTAGTTTGGAACGCAACGCATGGAGTCCAATCTGTGAGAGATCGACATTGTCGATCAGTATTGTTCCATTAGCTGGTTCTACTATCCGAAACAAAGCAAGGGTGATCGAAGACTTTCCAGCCCCAGTGCGTCCAACAATGCCAACCTAAAACAAAAAATATTAAAGATCATTTTAAAACATGTATTTTCTTCTATAATCATAATTCATTTCAACAGTACTCAGTTTTATTTTTATTTATTGCAAATAGAAACAAATAAATAAATAAAAATCTGAAAACCTTGAAATTTTATATTTTTTTAGCATAGCAGCATAGACAAAATTTGACATAATCATGCATATCTATGGCTCAATGTTCACAAGACTTTCAATCATTATTGTGAAAAATAGCCACAATACAATCTTTTCTTTGTTCCGGATATTATTAGCTCCCTTGGGGTGCAAGTTCTCTACCCTACCCTACCCCCTGGGTACATTGTCAAGACCTTTTAAAGTGAAGGGTAAAACGCTATAAATGTAAGCATTTGAACTCACAATACTGATTTTTTAAGGGTTTTCTGGTAAAATTTGTAAAAATAAAAATTATTAATAATTTAGATTTTGGTACCAGAAAGTCGAGTATAGCTACAGTCCAATTAATTTTTCTTACAGTACATATTTCCTTAATGGAACGAATGGGAGATGTCCTAAAAAGGAGGGGAACTGTATCATAAATGTTTGCACTAAATTGTACGGTGCAATACATCGCTTTTCCCATGTTTTCTTAGTCAGACCATATCAGATCTGTTTTATATCCACTTTAGTTTAGAATATCGGGAATTTAATATACTATGTATTGTAGAAAAAGTAGAAAAATTGGAATATTTTATTGAAAAATGTTATATTTTTTCTACCCTAATCTTACCTTTTCATGTGCATTCACGCTCAGGTTGAGTTCTTTCAAAACTAAGTCAAGGCCTTCGCGATATCTTGTACTGTAGTTGTCGAACACAATCTCTCCCTGATCAGGCCATGAGGCATCAGGATCATTTTCAGGTCTATTCCATGGAGCCTAGATAAAAGTAAAGTGAAATATCAGAACCTGCTTTGCAACAAAATAAGCAAAGTATAGTACTAAAGTATTGTACAGAATTTCTAGTATTTTATGCTTAAAAATCTTTCTAAAACAATTAGATATCCACCCACTTAAGAGAAAATGTTTGTGTATGTATGCATCTGTATCGTCTGCAGCAAAAAATTGAAACTTCAGGCAATGGCGAAATTTGATACAAAAGTACTTCAGGTCCTCAGATGATACAGCTCAGCAAGATTTTTTTAAAAATTGGAATTAGTTTAAAAGTTATGAACTTTTAAAGCTGAAACCATTTTTGCCATTTTCCATTCTTTTGTTAACTATTTTCATTCATAACAACTGTAGATAAATCTTTAGCATGCATTCCAAACAGCTGTTGCTAAAGTAATTGGGTTTAAAATGCTAACTTTGTAAATTTAAAAGATTTTGTTCTCATTTTTAAATTTAGTTTTATATTATCATCACGCATATTGTGTTAAAAAATAACATAAATCTGATTAAAACTCATTGATACAACATTTAATTCATTGAATTTTACTTCTCAGACAAAAGAACATTTTTTTTTTTTTTTTTTTTTTTTTTTCCATTAATAATAGTGCTGTTTTGCTTTCTCGATGTGAGGTATTCTCAGAAAGCCACATAAAATATATTAGTTTGATAATATTAAATCTCAATAATTAATTATGTTAGAGCTTAGTTTTAAATCTATAATAATTTTGAGCTTGAGCTAATTAAAACCGTATTTTCGAATTGCATGCACCTCACATGCTTTTTTTTTTTTGTGTGAGTGTGTGTTATTGTTCTAAGAGAGCATACTATAGAAGCATTTTTTTTTTTTTTTTTTTTTTTTTTTAGTATTCACTGTACATTTAGAAGAAGTTTTAATCACAGGTTTACATCTTAAATCGCAGGCAATGCTGGATACATTTTCTAGTAATTAATAATAGATAATATAAATATAATTTTTTTTTTTTAACATCAAAAGTGCAGTCTTATGACACAAGATCTACAGTTTTAGGTATGCATCAACCCAAATATAGCATAAAAATTCAAAAACACTTGACTTTAAATGACATTAAAATCTAATGTCATAAAATTAATTTGAATTGCAAGGTAATTTGATCTTAAATTGATAAAGTCCAACAAAAGGTCTGAAGTGTTTCTTTTAAATAAATTGTAGTCCAAGTTCAAAAGGTAATTAGGGTTCCTTACTCAAACTCTCTCTTTTAATACCTTCATTATATAAAATTCCAACTTCCTGGCTATAAATATATTGAAAGCAGGCCAAAATTTCGAATCCGCATCATTGCAGAAGAATGTCGGGAAACAATGTTTTAAGAGGCTTGTTTTGCATAGCAGAATAATTTAAAAGAACAATTAGCATTTGCCGGTAAAGATAGGTGATTTAGAATGCAGTGCAGGTGTATTAGAAAAGGCCAGGAAAAAGTTAAATGGCCAAATCAAGATAAACAATAAGAATAATTAAGAATTTTCAAAAAAGAGTAAAGCATCAGAAATGTCAGCTTCATAATTTTGAGAATATTGAAGAGGTTATGAAATCAACACTACAATTTCAAATAATAAGTTTAATTTGAAATTTTACATAAAAAAGTATATTTATTTTAAGGAGCAGTGGCAGTTTTCGTAGCATATAGTTATGGTGGAATATTTAACACAAAACCATAAGCCCATAAAACAAATGTAAAATGATTCTAATAGAAAAGCATGAACAAGTGCCACTCACCTCTGGCTGTAAATGGCAGTACTCATCCACACGCTCAATAGCAACAGATTTGTTTTCTAATTCATTGTTAGTTCTTACAAACCACATCATTGCGTCTGTAACCTAAATATGAAAATTATTAACCTAGGCACTTTATTGTAATTAAATAAATACTAAAATTAAATTTGAAAGGTACTTGATGGGTCTGTTTAGAGGGAGTTTTCACAAAATTATTTTTTCCAATAAAGGAACCTTACAACATTCCTAATGCCAAAAATGAAACCCTTCATAAAATTCCAGGATTTCAAACCTATGCTCATAACATCATTTCCCAAAAGAGCTTTTCGTAACAAAATATTTTCTAATAGAATCTTAACTTTTAACAATTTTCTAAAAGAGATAATTCACAAAACATGAACAGTTGCAACAAACACACAAGCAGGATGGCAAATTAATTATTAATATGGGACGACAAATTTACATATTATAGAAGCATGTTTTGACTATGTAAATCATGCCAGGGATTTAAAACATTAATTTTGCACATAGAAATATATGGTTTGTCTCAATTGGGAAGTACAGATTTTGAGGTGCGCATATAATAAAAAAAAAAATTAATAGATTTTAAATTACTCCAAACCCCCAAAATCTTATAACCTCAGACAATCTATGGATATTAAACATGAATTCTCGGCAAAGAAAAAACAGTTTGTCTTAAACAGAAGGTCCAGATCTTGAGGTGTGAATGAAACTTTTAAAAAATTAAAAATTTTAATAATTTTTAATTTTTTAATGAACTGGCAAAATTAATCCAGACTTACACTCATTGCTTCAAAATTTGAATTCTTTTAGTTCAAAAATATAAATAGTGCAATAAAGATAACTAGTTCAGCATAGAAATTTCAACAGTGAAGATTGAAAAGCTATTAAATAAATTGACTGGCTAATTAAAGTGAAAATTTTAAATTACTTAATTTTCAAGTTATATGTTAAAATTAAAAATATAAACATATTTCATTATTGTTAGTATTACACCCCAAGGTCCTGATTCTAATAAAAAAAGAATCTGATGTGGGCAGCACATGACTTTCCTCATATAATGCAATGAATTTACTACTTATACAGTAAAAAAAAATAGTTTATTTTTATAGTAGATATTTATATTCTTTCCAAGATATTGAATTTGCATCAATTAGTCATCATTTTCATTGATTTAGCGTCATTTTTATCCATTTGGCAAGTTTTTCGTTAATTTAGCAACATTTAAAAAAGTCACCAAGTTGGAGACATTCCACCAAATTCGTCGCCAAAATCTTGCCAAGCATTATGGATGGAGAAATAAGTTATTCTTATAGCAGATAAATGACTATTGGCATTCAAGTACAAAAGTATTACTCAAAGTATATTTTTTCATGAATGGAGTGAGCTAGATCCACGAGAATGATGTCACCAAATTTATCGCATGCTATTATATATGAAAAGTGAACATGTTTCTCAATAGGAAATACTCTTTTTTTTATTTTGTATGACTTTTTGATAATATTTTGAAAAATGTGCAATATCTCGAGAATGGTTCATGTCAGTATTCTAAAATTTATGTCAATCGTTTTCTAATGAAAATTACATAAGAAATGTCTATTTGCATGACTTTATTAGAGGTTTTGATTTTTTGACATACACACACAGACATCACTTCAAAAATGTTCGATTCATGATCAAGGATGCTTGAAACATGCTCTCCTGTCGAAAACTGTAATTTGAATTTTCGACCCCATCACAATACTTTCCTTATACATTATTGTATATAAGGAAAGTAATAACAGAGATAGAACTTTTTAATAAAGTAGAAATTTTTTCATCCGATGAAAAGTCTTGAAAGTAAATGTTTTTGGAATATATTTCTTGATTTTTAGCCACTTAAGGTTTCTCAAAAGGCAAATTAATTAATTAGAAGTTAATTAAATTTTTAAATTGGGTGCTATTATCTATTTTAAAAACTGGTAAATTCTCTTATTTGCAATTAACTGGCAACATTTTCCCAGATTTACACCATTTGCTTCAAAACTTGAATTATTTTGGTCATGGAATCATAACTACGTCAATCACAATTATGGTACAGTCCACAAAATGCGAACGAATCCAACTTAATAGAGAGTGGAAAGAGGAAGGTCACAAGTATAGAACAGCTTTTTTTTTAATGAGACTAAGCAAAAAATTTTCTAAATTTATTAATACTTTATAATTTAAAATTATTAATACTTAATATTATTATTAATACTTAAATAAAATTATTAGTATTATTATTAATACTTATTTAAATAAAATTATTAATATTATAATTAATACTTATTTAATAAAATTATTAATACTTAATATATTTAAAATATATTTCATTATCAGTAATGCGACCAGAAATCACATGAATCGATAAAAATTAATAAAGTTAGAATACATATGTTTAATTAATTCATAACAGATTTGGAAAAGATTTTGAAAATCTAAAATAATGGGAATATTTTTTTTCCATTTTATTTTCTTCTATTCTTGATACAATTTAAAACTAAGAGTATATTCAAAAAGCAAGTAAATTGATGAGTTGGGAATTAATTAACATTTGCAGTGTGGCAGAGAAGCCTATATTGTACATATTATGCTAATACTTCAAAAGAAAACATACTTACACCTAGTGCATAAGTTACAACCAAACCAACAACAGATGCTCCTAATTCATGGCGGTTGTCAATTGCTAACCAAGAGGCAATAAGAATTATCAAGCTGCTAATTATGTCTAGCCAAACATGCAACCACCTGCAGAAAATAAAAAAATATTTTATAAATGGACAACTAAAAGTATAAATACTACTACAAATTGTTGAACTACTTGTAATTGAGTTTTAATTACAATAACGCAATTAGATAATTTTTATACAAAAACAAAACCATGCTCATAAAGCATCAAACATAAGCCAAGAATTATCAAATTATGCTAAAAAATTAGCTGCAATAACTTGATAATATAAAAACGTAAATACAGAAATAAAACTGTCAACCGGTTTCGAAGACGCAAAACCACCTTCTTCTTCAGGACTGACAAGAAGTATGACCTCATTTATTTAAGTCAGATTGGCAACTGAGGTAAAATAGGATATATAATTATGAGGAGAAAAGTTGTTACCGCACGGAGAAAACTCTAATTGGTTTGGTGCCTTTGCCAATATTTTCTACTTATTTTCTTGTTCGTATCTTTTGCAGCTGATTTAACCCTTATGATACGGTTGTCCCACCGATGAGCCAGTAGTGAATATTACTCACAGCCAGGTGGCTCATAGAGGAGTTGCCATGCGAATTATTTCTCAGGGCTGGTGTCTCAAGTTTAAGTTTTAAATAATACTCATTAATTTAGTATTTCTTAAGGTCACTAGATGGAGCCATGTGTCCACTACAGTTGAATTGAGTACAGTCTAGAATGTTGACCTTTGCTTTGTTCAAATGTTTTGTATTTTTACTTTCCTTATATACATAATGTATAAAGAAATTATTGTGACGGGGTCGAAAATTAGGGTAAGTTAATTTTATATGATATTCAAGTAATTTCTATAAGAAAATATAACCCGAAAAGTACGATAGTTATGTTCATGATTATTTAAGTATTCAGCTAAGGTAATGCGAAAAAACAAAACAATTGAATTTAAAGTTTATTTTATTCTATTTTTCTTTCAAAAGTTAGGCTTAGCTATGCAAAAAGCTCAGTCCTCTGTGTTCAATGTATTTCGACCCCGCTCCATAATGAGTGAGCATTCCAGATAGCGAAGCCCTGTCGCGAAAGAGTTAAACATCTCCTGTTCCTTTGCTACTATTTTAATAGATTTTCTCACTATTCAATTGTTTCTATTCAATCTGCTTTGTTTTTACTGCCTTGTTTCCTTTCCAGTCATTCCATATTTTGTGAAATTCTTTCTTTCTTTCCTCTATGGTTTTTATCATTTCTAGTATCCTGCCTTATTGGTTTTTCTTCTTTCATGTCTCTCTGTGGCGATAGCAACAATTTTTTGCGTATCTTCAGCCACGTATGTTATTTTATCGCACTTGCTGACCTGACTTGAATAAAGTCATGCTTATTGGTCTTGAAGAAGCATACTGTTTCATACATTCAAAATCAATTTATCCATATATTTTTATGTTTAGGTCATATTTACTTTGCCTAATATCCTGAAAAACCTATAGGACTTTCAATAAATTTTATTATTCATTAAAATAATCAAATTCAATTTAATGGAAATTGCTTAATTGTTAAGAGCAGTGATTCCCAACCATTTTTATTTAGAGGAACCCTTAAAATATTTTGCAAAATCTCAGAATCCCTATCTGGCTGAAACACATTATGTTCGACAGGAGCAAATTACAATGTAGAAGTGAAAAGCAGGAGGGTTAATAAATAATAATTAACTCAAATTCTCACTGAATCCAGAAAACAGGCTCGCAAAACCATGGTTGGGATTAACTGATTTAGAGAGATAACACATTACCCATTGAAAAGTAAAATTTCAAATATCCTGAGAATGGTTCATGCTACATCCAAAACAATGATGTTTATTTAGAAGTTGATGCGTGGATTTTAACCACACGTTCGGTCAGAACGCATAAATTAGTATGTATTATTTACCATTAAGGGTGAGCGTCAGTAAATTTTCTGCCCTATCCGCACTTTGTTAACTTTCGCGGCACACATATTTCACCGAAATTCTGCTCAAACAGTTGCGAAATATTTTCTGAAAGATAAAATGCAATGCTTAGATTATATTAAAACTAAATTTAATGCCCCCAAAAACATAGAATATATTTTTTATTTTATTCCAAAATATTTTTGGTGCTGCCATCTGTTGTCGTAATTTAATTCATACCAATTATTTTTATTCTTTAATGAACATTTTTAAATATCTATTCCTTCTAATACAGTGTTAAATACAACAACAGATCATATATAATAATGCCACAATCACGGAAAGGTAATTTATCATTCTATAAATTTGATAAGGGGTCTGAATGTACATCACTGAGGACTGCAGTTTTGTCTTCAAGTTCATTTGTCTTCAAGTCCAAGTTCAATTACGTTTCCGTGATTATGGCATTATATATGATCTGTTGTTGTATTTAATAGCGTATTAGAAGGAATAGACATTTAAAAATGTTCATTAAAAAATAAAAATAGTCGATATGAATTAAATTACGACAACAGATGGCAGCACCAAAAATATTTTATATTAAAATAAAACATACATTCTATGTTTTATTGGGTATTAAATTTAGTTTTAATATAATCTAAGCATAGCATTTTATCTATAAGAAAATATTTCACAACTGTTTGAGCAGAATTTCGGCGAAATATGTGTGCCGCGAAAGTTAACAAAGCGCGGATAGGGCAGAAAATTTACTGATGCTCACCCTTAAAACAATCTCCGACATTGGCCGTATCGAATAAAAATACATATAAATCAATTTAATGGAAAATGAGGGCAGCGGACATGATTTAAAACAATAATAATAATATTTATTAACACAATGATTATAATAACAATGGAATATTCTACTGACATCCCAATATAAGTATGATTAATATCAAACATCATCTCCTTACACAAAATTGATCCTGTTGCGAAAGAAAGGCTTTCAAAACGCGACTTTCAGAAATTACCCATTTAAACATATAAGAAAGGTTCTCCATGATTAACTTACATTAATATTGAAATCGACTCTTATCTAAACACAGGTTACTTTAATGTATAATTATTTTAATTTACACAAAAACTAATTATCCTGATTCCTGAGTATGAAGACTAAACCAATGCGGCGAGAGAGAGAAAAAGGTAAATAGCGTCATCGACACAGTATGTAAAATACATGCATGGCATACCTCCGTATCTCGAAGAAAAAGCCCGTCAGCGAGTCGATAGGCGAAGGGAGTCCGGCATCTGCTCCGCCGGTTGAGGCCCTATCTCCTCGCAATTAAAATATCAAGTCTTTTCCAAAACTTCTCTCAAGCAACTCTCTCTCTCTCAGACATCGGAAAATGTGCCCTCCTACACAATTACGCCCCAGGTCTGTTATTGGCTCCCCCACTGTAGCCCCTGGTATTTTGATTGGATATTCCAGAATTATATCCAGTTATTGGGTGCTGTAATGACAGGAGGATGGCGAGCACCCCAGAATTAATATGTTACAGCTGAGTCAAAGATCTCACGTACCCAGGCGCACATGCAGTTGAAATGGTCAAGGGGTCAGCTCTCCCCAAGAGCGCCCTGCTGTGAGCCCCTCTGTAACTGAGCGATCGCTGTCCATAATTCTCGGAAACATTGCTTGCTCACCATTTTGCACATATTGACCAAGGGAAATGTATAAATATTGTGGGAGTAGCACAGGGACCATCTTCATAGGTTGTACTCCCTCCATAATTCGCAATGTTCCATATTTGCCTTGGAACAGAAGTATTTACAAAGCATTTGATAAGTGAACATATTTAATTTTACATTTTAGCTAAAAAATGTACAATATCTTGCAAAATTGCAAAAGGTGCATGGTAAAATTCTGTAAGTGCTATTATTCAAATTTAAATACAAAAAAATTACTGACTTTTCTGCATATAATTTTTTTTCTTTTTCAAAAAAAATAATTGAAAAATTGTGAACATTTTCCCAGTTTCATCTTTCCAAAAATCAATAAGCCTCTGATGCTTGAAATAATAGTACCAAATATAATTTGCTCTATTTGTTCTAGATATATCATGGCTACAGTTTCACATACAGACATCATTGTAAAATTGGTTGATTAAGAGATACTCAATCCATGAAAATCCGAGAGTCAGACTTTTTACCTGATCACAATACAATCCTTTCGCTTCACTATATATTGTAAGGAAAGTGAAAACGCCTTTACAGAAATATGGCATAGTAAAATGGGAGCATCTTAAAGATAAGCAAAACAAAGAAATCATACCTATTACATGATATGGTATTAAAGTAGCAAGCTATGTTATTGTCCACATTTTCCTCTGACTTTTCAATGAATTTTTTCTCAACCTGAAAGGCTTTAATAGACACCACACCGTAAATTGATTCCAATAGATGACTGTAAATTGGGGACCTAGTTGTTGATTCTAGTCGCTGAATTTGACGAGATGTATTTAAATGCAGCCGCTGGAAATAAAGAGAAAGTTTTCCAGTTCATTTTATCGTTAAATTATTGTAAAAGGAACTCTATATAATAAGAGAAGTTCCAATTAAAAAAGAATATATAGTCAGTTTCTTTTATATCGGCAATTTTGACTCTTTCCCCTTAAACTGACCCGCACAGCACTAGCCTTGAGCGAGTATGTACATTTTCTCCGCTCCAGTTGAAACTAGAGAAGAATGTCCCCTTAAGCAAAATATTGTTCTAAAGTATACAAATCACGTTTTTCTTATTAAAAAAAATTCTTCTCTAATAAATTATACATATTAATTGTTTTAGATTTACTAGAAAATTGTTGAAATTTCAACTTTAAATATCTGGAACATAAGGCCATTGTAGTGATAAACAGAACAGAAAAGTAACCTCCCAAAATAGAGATCATCTTTGTCTTGGAGTGGCAATGGCAACTGATGTATTTTAATATAGGCCTATCTCAATCACATTTCTCAATGCTAAGGTACCTCATACCTATATATTTAGGAACCACACCAGGTTCTGTATATAGCAATGACCAATTAGGCCATGCTTTTCTGGTTAACTTACTACATTTTTGCATAGAAAAAGCACTGCCTTTTACATTTGAAAGATAGCAAACAGTAGCGAATTTTGATCCAGAAATCAGGTCATATAGATATAATAATCTCCTTTACTGCATAATCATTCACGCCACAATACTCAAAGAATTTAATGGCTAAGTTATGTTAATTAATAATGCTGCTGCTAGTGTGTTTATATATTGTAACTTAAGCATACATTTTATTACCGAAAAAAAATCATGCATCAAAAGTTCCAAAAATTTGTGTTTATTCCTTGAAAACTTAAATTAAAGTAAAACAGTGAATAAACTTCAAATTCTAAACTATTTTAAAACAATAATTAAAATTGCAAAAAGTTTATATCTCTCTATGTTAACCCATATTTCCTCATTGTCCTAAAAATAGGACAGCACACATAAGTGATCTTTATATAAATTTTTTGGCATATTTTAATTCAATTTAAAGATAATATATTGTTTAAGAATCATTAACTATATATTTGCCTTTGTCGTAAGTTTAAACAAATATTGTATATTTTTTTATTATTTTTTTTACATGGCGATTCTTGTAGATGTTCTTTTACATTTTCAACACAAGTTTTTTAAAGTTTTGAGCTTTAAGAAAAAACACAGTGTTACAAATTTTTAAATGCTGAAGATTTTTTCTAATTATTATTCTCATTGTAATGGTCTGACAGCATGCTACTAACAATAACCATACAGCACCAATTGCCACTGGTGGCAACCATAAATAGGGCCTGTTAATGCATGGGCCTCCGGGTCATGGCCCTGGGCTTCCAAATTTTTAGGAGCCCCTAAATTTTGTATGGGATAGAAAAAATTTAAACAAAAATAATTGTTTAATTAATAAAACTGTTAATATTAGTTTTTATTTTAAATTATAAAATATGCTAATAGTTTTAAATATTTTACATCCTTCAAAGCCATAATATATTACTTTATAATGTAAAACGTTTGAAAGTTCTTTATATGTACCAAAGTAAGAGCTGTGATCCTGAGCCCCCAAATTTTTTATATGTTGATGTTTTGCATGTGTTTAGTATGCATTGAGTACATGGAGGCCCCAAATTAGCACCAGAACCCCATTTTGGTTTGATCAGGCCCTGCATAATCCTTGAGTAAGACAAAATTAATATCATGGAATACAGCTTACCAAAAATATATAGTACATTACTCCTAAAGGCAAAAGGCATGCAAGGAAAATAGGCGTGTTGATTCCAATGACAATGAAGGTAGCTATATTGAAGAGTAGGCAGTTTATCCATCCATCAATCTCATAAATAAGGTGGATGTCTAAAGTATCCATATCAGTTGAAAACCTGGAAATAACATATACTTATTATGGAATATGGTAAATGATGCAAGGCTCATGCTTACCATTGAATTCCAACACTTTTTTCATGGGAAAAATATGTAGAGGGTGTTATAAATAAATTTTCAGGGGGTGGAGGGAGGAAAACAGTGGAACTTTGAGGTGGGGGGGGGGGATTACGTTGGGAACTTTTGAACATACAAAAATAATTAGAGCTTTGAATTAGAGTTTTAGATTAATTCACAGAATCCAAATTAACTGTATTAAAAAGATAATTAAATGGGAATTATGATGACATAGAGATTGAAAATTTAGGATGGTTAGATGATTCACTATAACAACAAAGAGAAATTTTCACTTCTACATTGCATAAAAATAGAAATTTTAAACCGAGTGTAGCCAAAACAGGAGAGAAAAACATAACACAGCATTCTAAACCAGGGGTGGCCAACCCGCGGCCCGCCTTGAATAATTTTGCGGCCCGCGAGATTCATTACAACTTTACAAAATACGATTATTTTGTGCAATATTTTTGTTTTTAGTGTAGTGTTTTGTAACAAATAAATCCCATAACTGTTTCTATTTTACACGTTGCTTCTGTTTTTATACATACTTAGAAGTGGGCAATATTGCATTTTAGAAAAATACAAAAAATTATTTGAAATATATTCATCTCCCTTTCATGTCGATGTCGAGTCGGCCCCAGAATATCTCCAAATGGAACTGATTGACTTACAATGCAATAATGAATTAAAACACAGTTTTGAAACATCAGAATCAAAAATAGATTTTTATAACACTTATGTCACAAAAGAAAAATTTTCCAATTTGAGAGATCTGGCACAAAAAGTTGTGAGCGCTTTTGGATCAACTTACACTTGTGAATCGTTTTTTTTCGAAAATGAAATTTATCGAGATCGACTTGCAAAAACTAAGTGAAAGAGTTGAGAAACAAATATCTCACTAATTAAATAAATTAAACATTATTCGATCATTGCATTATTATTATTATATTATCTATGTTTGTATACATGAAAAATAATGAAAACAATAATAATAATTCATTCTGTTTTAAATTTTCACTCCAATAAATGTTTGTAATGGGTCCAAATCTAATATAAAGATATATATTTTTATATGCGGCCCTCGGGCCGACGTGGTGGTCGAGTGGTCAAGGCATGCTTTTCCAAAACAATCGCTCGACCGCCATGTTGTGGGTTCGAGCCCCACGCAAGGCATGGATGTTGTTGTGTTGTGGGCGCAGTGTGTTCCGCCCCCCCCCCCTCTGGTGCGCCTGGAGCAACGTCCCTAGGACGGCTAAATGGATCACATATAAGGCCGAATGACGATGAGTCAAGTGCCTGGCCATTGGCAATAATATATATATATATATATATATATGCGGCCCGCGGGATTACAATGTTTTTCTGAAGTGGCCCGCAAGGTCATTTGGGTTGGCCACCCCTGTTCTAAACCACCATGCAAAATTGCAAATTATTTGATGCCATAGAATAAGCACTAGCACTTTTAAAGGCTGTTGTTAGAAACAGAAGCTACTTTTTTAATTAAAATAGACATACTTCTCGACTGTTCATTTCAATATAAACCCCAAGAATTATTTATTCCTTTTAGTCTTACCATAGACAATAAATCTTGCACTTAATGATAGACAGGAGTAATTTTATGTAATTAAGCCCACTCCCCTAGGCAGAGTCATGTAATCACCTCCATCATTCTCCAGAGCATTGATATAAAACCTTCCACAGTTCCCATAGCAACATAACGTCATGTCTGGAAGCAAATCCCATTCAGTTCTTTACCATGCAGAGAAATTGAAGTATCAGTGACAGATCAAACTTTAATATTGAATTTCCCTAATAAACATATAAGCACTAAATAAAGTGTATTAGGATCTGCAAATAATAAAGTAATAAATACGTATTTTCATTACTTTTCTTTGTGAAAAATTCTTTAAAATGTAAGATGGACCATTTTAGAATTTTTTGTTTCTTTGATATGAACTGCAGGTTCATTTCAAACTAATAAAAAAACACAAATCAATTTTCAATTCAATTAAAAATCAATTTTCAACTGCCAAACTACCTGCATTAAAAAGAGAATAATGTGGGCTTTTTGATGATGTGAAGACTGAAAATTTAGAATTATTGGATGATTTTCTATAATAAAAAAAAAAAAAGAAATTTTCACTTCAACATTGAGTAAAAAAATAGAAATTTTAATCCAATAGTAGCAATAATAGAAAGAAACATACATGGCACTGTATTCTAAACTATAATGCATAATTGAAAATCATTTGATGCTATAAGACCAGCACTAGCTTGACGGAAAATTTTAAAGGCCCTTGTCAGCAGGGATGGCAGCAACTGTAGCTAGTATTTTTTGTAATAAGAAGAGATAACATAAAATGTGATTATTTTTTATTTCAAAATATAAATATTTTTTAATTTTCATATATATTAAATAAAACACTAGTCTGAAACATGAGCTTAAAATGCATTGAGTACCACAGAGCTCAAATGCACTGAATAGCAAATTAAGAATGCTAACAGGAATAAACTCGGTTTGGCAATACTGAGCGCTACAGTGGGAGTAACTCTATACTTTGAGTACATTGGTGAGTTTTGCCATTGAGTAAAAGTTCTACCTGTTCACAATCCTGCCCATGGGTGTGACATCGAAGAAAGACATAGGTGATTTCAAGATGCTGTCCAGCATTTGATTGTGGTACAATTCAGAAGCCTTGGTGGATCCATACACCAGGAAGGCCGTCCCCAAAACAATTGTAAAAGCTGAAATTTGAAGAAAAAAGTTAGAAGAGAGAATAAAAAGAATAAAACTGATATGAGAAACAAATTTCTATAAAAACAAGAAGCCACTTATTTTGTCATTATTTATTTGCATCTACTTGATTTTATTATGTTAAATGAAAAATTAATAAAAACAGTATTAAACAAAATTCACAATTTTTCATGGGTGTTTTACAGTCCTCTAAATAGGTTTCAGAATGAAACAAATGTAGCTGGATTTCAACAAAGTTAAAAAAAAAGCAAAACTGGATTTGTTGAAGACAAAGCGGGAACAGGTCAGCCTTTCATTAACAAATCCAATTTCTCGAAAATGCTTTACTAACCTTATGCGGTTTATCATTGAATTGTTAGGGGTTTATTGTTATTTATTGTTGAATTGTTAGGAGATTTAGAGCATAGGTACTTCTAAAACTCTTCAATGATAATTTCATAAAAATGGCTAGAAAATTACTGCTCTAAAATAAAAAATTCTTTCATTTTGGGAAAACACCATGTTCTTCGGCAGATAAAAATCTGATATGGGCAGCACATGACTTTCCCTACACAAAGGAAGTACTGTACTTCTATCAATATGAAATAATGATGGACAAGATCCATGAGATCCATAGCACAATGTTTTTAACATTGAAAAGTACATTGACATTTGGCATTTTTCTGGACAACAACATGTAAATATTTCGCACAACTATAACTTAACAACTGGAAATATTGCTAATATCTGCTATGCAATATATTCCATTATATTAAAATATGTTAATTATTAATTCCCGAATTCAGAGTTATTCTCGCCAATTTGGAACCACACTGAAAAAGTCACCAAGATGGCAAAATTTCACCAAATTAGCAACCAAGGTTATCAATTTTATCACCAAGTGTTACATAATTAATGATACTTGCTACTATGTAACTTCTATATAATTTTTCAGATACATTTATTTGAAAAATTTGCAATATCTCGAGAATAGTTCAAGCTAGCTAAAGTTTGTGCCATTCCATTCAGAATTAAAAATTATGTATAAAAAAATTAATTATAATGTCCTGAATTAATTATAATGTCCCATTATAATGTCCTGAATTTTTCATGATTTTTTTCAAAAATTAATTCAAAAATTTGGGGGATATTCTGAAAGTTCAATCTCCTTTAAAATCAACAGGGTTCCAGTATTCATAGATCATAATTATCGTACCAAATTACATTCAAAACACTTCATTAGTGAGATATCCCATCCACAGACTTACGGACACACACACATATACATCCCCTCAAAAAATGTTCAAGGATGTTTGAAACGTATTTGTCTGTTGAAAACAAGAATTAGAATTTTCAACCCCATCACAATACTTTCTCTATACATTATGTATATGGAAAAGGTATAAATAGTTTGTAATTACTGATGGACATATTAAAAACAGCAGATGATATTTTCAGATATATATTTTTAGGGAACATTAGTGCCGGCTAACTAAAATAAATCTACTATTTCAGTTTCTCGGTACATCATGTGATTTCAGAATTTAATGCAAGCTACTTTTTAATCACCCTATGTAGTGAAAGTATTGTGATGTAAAAAATACAAACTTGTGTTGAAATACTTGTGTTGAAATACACCCTATGTAAAAAAATACAATTTATTTAACATAATTGGGATCTCGAGAAATACCCATGTTAAAGTGTTTACCTTGAGCAGCTCCAAAACCTGCATAACCAGAAAGACGATACACAGTTTGAGAAAAATCTTGGGTTCCATTCTGAACAGGATCAGCACTCCACTGAGCTAACCAAATAGCACTTCCATTCTGCAAATACATATAAAAGACTTTATCCAAACTACTTAAGTTTAATGGTAGTTATTATTAGTGTGCTTCTTCATCTTGATATTTGTTTAAACTTAGGTGAATATCATGTTATTCGTGGAAAATGCCTCATATTTTTAGTATTACATACGACATTTTTCTGCAAAGATTAATTAATAGAACCATCTTTAATCCAAAATGACGAATCCATTAGCCTTGTCCAAGAAATTTTTAATCATGAAACGTTACGTCCCATATGCAATCATTGTCTTAAGTTATGCTGTTTACATAGGTTTGAAAATGGGAGAAACAATAGCCACATAGGCTAATACACGAATGGTGACAAAAACAAAAAATCTGATGTGGGCAGCATATGACTTTCCTTATATAATGCAGTGAATATACTACTTTTACAGTAAAAAAAAATAGATTATTATAGTAGATATTTATATTCTTTCCAAGATATTGAATTTTTGGCAATGTGTCGCCATTTTCATTGCTTTGGTGTCATTTTTATCCATTTGGCAAGTTTTTCGTTAATTTAGCAACATTGAAGAAAGTAGCCAAGCTGACGACATCCCGCCAAATTTGTCGCCAAAATCACGCCAAGCATTATGGACAGAGAAATAAGTTATTCTTACAGCAAATAAATGACTATTGGCGTTCAAACACAAAAGTATTACTTAAAGTATCTTTCTTCTTTCTTCATGAATTGAACAAGCTAGATCCACGAGAATGATGTCACAAATTTATCGCATGGTATTACATATGAAAAGTGAACATGTTTCTCAATTGGAAATATTTTTTTTTTATTTTATATGATTTTTTGATAACTTTTTTGAAAAATGTGCAATATATTGAAAACGGTCATGTTAGCGTTCTAAAATTTATGCCAATCACTTTCTAATGAAAAATTACATAAGAAATGTCTATTTGCGTAACTTTATTAGAGGTTTTGATTTTTTGACGATTTTTTCAAATTTTCACTCGAAAATTTAGGGGGGTTCTGAACATTCGATTGCGTATAAAAACAATAGGCTTCCAGTGCTTACAGATTGTAATTTTTGTACCAAATTTCATTTTAATCGGTCCATTCGTTCATCAGTTATCGTCTCCACAGACTCGCTCACACACACACACACACACACAGACATCACTTCAAAAATGCCCAATTAGTGATCAGGGATGCTTGAAACGTGCTCTCCCGTCGAAAACTCGAATTCGAATTTTCGACCCCATCACAATACTTTCCTTATACATTATTGTATATAAGGAAAGTAACTAGTTTTAATGAAGTGTAAAACAAAGTAAACTAAATTATTGAATTTTATCTGCCATCTAGCAGATACTTTAGAAGTTGCTAAGTGATTCTAAGGCCCCACATGATTACGCAGTGTGAGAGTCACAGTTTGTTTATGGATATTTAACAAATTCCCTGATATCTAACACTCAGACAAATTTTCATATAAACTTTTAAAATGGTATATGTATCAACCACAAGTATTTCAAAAAAGTATTTTATATGGAGTAAAATTTCTTTTAATCGTAGATTTAATTTTAAAGCAGTTACAAGAGACAGCTGGGAAAAACATATAAACAAGACATACATAGACAATATACAGAAAACAGATGAGCAGGGGATGGGGTTTCTACATATTATGCGAAAAATTTACTTACTTCAAATACAGAGAACGCCACATAGCCTATAAGGGATAAAGAAAACATAAGCCATCCAACATGTTTGGTATAGTTCAAGTATATGCCTCGCTTTACCTAGAGAATTTCAAAAGTGATTATAAATAATAAAAAGCAGTGAATAATAAAATAAAAAACTTTACCATTTAAAATAATGACACATAAGAAATATATTGGGTAATAACTGTGGCTTTAAAAACATTATGGTATCTCTTAAGTGACTTTACATAATTCAGGGTGAAGGCAGTTAAATATGTCAGGGCAAGTATTGAAATTAACTAGGTCAGCCATTTGTGTTTTAGTGAATACAATCACATGTCAGAATCAACGGCAATGAGTAAGCTGATGTTTTGGCAAAAAAGGTTACCCTAGTTTATCTTGCCCCAAAACCTGTTACCACTGGAGTCATGCAAAAAACTAGTTTATAATGAAATTATGATGAATTGTAAAATAGACCTGACAATTAAATCAAGAGGCAAGGTTTGGGAGAATATCCAAGATAGCTGGAAGGTGTTTAGCAACCAACCTCACAGGGAGGCAGTGGCCAATTTCAGATTGAAAATGGAGCATGATTGCCTGGCCTTAATAAGATAGGAATCCCCCCAACGAATGTGTGTCCCATTTGTAGTGCTGATGTTATGAACTCAAGTCACCTTTCAGTGTGCCAGAGTTCAGATAAATATTCCCAGCAGCAAGGTGATGTTTGCAGACTGTATTGGGAAGCTAGAACTTTTATGAACTGTCCCTGAGGTAGTGACCCATTCTCTGGCCTCTTCTCATTGAGCTTTGTGTTGTTTGTTTGAATTGTAATATTCTTGTTTTGTTTTTAGTTAGTTTTCTCGGTTTTGTACCTTTGTATCATTATGAGATGCCAGTAATGGATTGATTTCCAATAAAGCCATATGTAACAACAACATGTCAGCCATAGTTTATTTGAATAACAGACACAGCCTGGCACAACCTTGAAAGGGAAAATAAATCTCCTGCAGACTTCTCCTGAGCAGAATGCTAATTTTCATTATCTATTTTGCATTAATGCTATTTTGCATTATCCTCTTGCATGAATTAAAAAGAAAAATGTTATACTTTTAAATATACAGAGTTCCTATGAATCAAAGATATCCGAAGATGAATTCACATTTAACTGCTATCAGGAGAGGATTGTTATATAGGTTTTCCCCTTTTTGAATTTTATTATTTATACTTTAATTATTATTACTAATTTAATTATTATTCTTTAAGTTATTTACATTATTTTTTTACATTATTCTAAGTTATTATATTTATTTTTAACCTGTGATCGTATAGTTTTATTAAATCAATAAAGTTTACTTTTATAATTATTATTTATTTGTTTACTTATTTTATTACCTACAGCTTGGTCTGTGCTCAACCATGTTACACATTTAAAAACATCTCAACATAAAACTTCTAGAAGTACCACTTACCTTTAAATGATTAAATAGCACAGCCAACACAAGTCAAGAATGACACTCAATATTAAATTTAAAAAATTAACTTTTATTTTTCAACAATTAAAATTTAGGTTCTTTAAACAAACTTTGACCCATAGTGGCCAAGGAAAAACAGATAGTACATTGCATTATTTTATTATTAACATCTATTAAATTTGGAATTCAAGAAAACCCTAGAACCAATTAAAATTAACCCAGGAAACAGAATCCACTCTGGTCTGAAGATCAGAGCTTGGTCTGCCTGAGGAGCTGTCCACCCAAACTTGAATTTGAAAATAAAAGGAAAATATTAAAAATCACATTTCTCTTCATTTACATTACAGCAATACAACTTTGTTAAAAATAGACTAGTAACTCATTTTAAACATTTTTCTTTCTAGATACTAAATCTTTCTCGGTGCTGACACTTAAACAAATTATTTAACTACCTTTTCTTCTTTGGACTTAATCACGTTAAAAATTAAATGACACTGCTTGCACGCACACGATCACTGAGGGCTTGCACACTGATCTTTGAACACTAGCCCTGTTCACACTGGGCTCCCCCAAGACTTGAACACTCACAAATGATGGCATGAAAGTAGGTGATGCCCGTGATGAGTGATGACCATAAAGCGGTAACACTGAGCAGATGATAGGGCAATTGATATTGCCAGCGCAATTAAGAGCGCTCACAAATGATGGCATGAAAATAGGTGATAATCTGTGTTGACCATAGTACGGTGGCAATGAGGTAGATGATAGAGCAATTGATACTGCCAGTGCAACTACGAGCGCTTCCCGAAGAGGGTAGTCCGTGGTTCATAGATCCAGGCCACCTCTTACGTTCTGTTGATACTCCGTGGCAGTTGTCCAAATATGAAGCATGCCCCTGCGATGTCAGGCAATTCTGCATCATTATAAACATACTTCTGGCGACCGCGGGATACGGGCGCCCTTGCATGGGCCCGTTCCACGGAACTTCAAAAGCAAAAAAACGCCTCCTCGCTCTACGCTGGTCAGGAATCGGAATGTCCGGCAACACGCTTGCCTTCCCAGGAGACGCCAAACTTGGCGAGCGAAACTCTGCGCTTCGCGCCGAGCGCCCACGCATACACTGCGGAAATAAAAACGCTGTTATGCCAAGAATCAAAAAAAGGATAACTTCCGCCAAGCGGCAAGCGGCCGCGAAATGGCAACCCGCCAGCCCCACCGGATGTGCTGGCACCCTCCTCTTGCAGGTGTTTTTAACTGATAAGCGGGCGAAAGCCAAATTTCGTCTTAAAAAGTGCCTTTTTTTCTGCAACTCATGAATGAAGTGAAAAGAAGTTAACAGCTGAAAACGAAGATTAAGAATTAACAAAAGATTATTTACTGTTTAAAGGCACATTGCGCACAATTTTGAATAATAAAAACCTTAAAAAGATAACAAATTACGTTAAAGGGGAAATAAATCGCCGAAATATTCCAAAACAACAAATAAATTTAGAATTTTGAAGGGAAAGGGGAAAATAACGAATTTTAAGCTATTATCAATTTTGAACTATTAATTAAATTTAGAACTGTAGAATCTCGGCATAACAGGATCCAACAAACAAAATTGAGGAGCCACACAACACGAGACTACTTTGCATGAACTGTTACTCCTTTTGATGATAATAACAAATATAGTCAACAAAATTCTTTTTGCCCCTATGTCACTTCCCCTAGGAGGGAGGGTGATTTGGCGTATAGATATTGGCTCTGTAGGCTCTGACCCACCTCCTCTAAGGGGATATACAAATTCTGAATTGTCCCCTGGGTGTAATATCCAGGGGTTTATTAACCGATTCTTCCAGATGGTGGAGAGGAACTGTGTCTTTGTGGCCAGTTTCCAGACCCATTAACGATTGGGGTTGAGACATGGCAAATTGTCTTTCCAGACATGTGCCGTGGGTGATTTAACCAATCTCGTTCCTCTGTTTGTGGCTTGGCTGGGAGAGATAAAACCCTTTTTGCCTCCTTTTTCCATCAACATAAACCAATAGGTTGCCATGGAAGTTTCATCTAAATCCCTTATGTTAGAAAACTTGCCATATGAGCCTTTTTAGATTCTGTGATTGACTCAGAAAATCTAAGAAAAGGTCTTATTGACTAGGAATCACAGGCAAAAATGTCCACATTGCCAGTCTCATGCAAGTGCCACACAGATGCAAAACTGTTAGCCAAGAGTGGAAATTTACACCTACAATACTTCAAAAAGTGACAAAATATTGCAATTTAAATAAAGTTCAAATCTGGATTTCTAAGAGCAAACTATTCCAAAGTGGTTCCCAAGCTGATTAAACATGAAAAGAAGATACACATTACATAATAGAATATACAATACTGCCGGATACATGAATTAATTTAAATGAATAAAATTTAAAATTTAAATAAAAATCTGAGTTGTGAAGCAATACTGGCTTCACACAGCAGTTTGAATCAATTATCATAAATACAAGCACTTTAATATTTAAATGAAAGAAACTTAATGCCTGACTTACTCCTCCTTCTTCCATTTTTTCGTCTTCAATTAGTGCAGCTTCAGTCAACTTCATCTCAGAAGGTTTGGCCCAGTCTTCACTGATGGTTCTCCTATAAGCAGCACTTTCACCCTTCTCGACTATCTTGGCTAATTCAGAAGATGGCCTGCATAAGCAAAAGCAAATAAATGTGCAAATAAATGATACGTTCAATTAAAGCAAAACTGCATTATGTCATATATGTACATATTCCATACATATTCATGCAGAAACATTCAAATCTAAAGTAACAAATTTATCTAAATATGACATTAGTATTTAACATCTTAATGTCACTAAAATATATACTCATTCAATAAATTCTGCATCACAACAATAATAATTAAACAAGAAAGATTCATGCATGAAACAATGATAACGAAACACTTTCCAACTGAAATGCAATATTATTTAAACATCTCTAAAATGTGATACATTCAGCAGTGATATTTTAAAAATTATCACAGTACTACAATAATTTAGTTTACTTGGAAACTTCAAAAAAAGCAATGTTATAAAATCGTCTACTTCTCTATGTAAAATCAATGAATATTTCATTTATATCACTTATATTTCAAACTCCAGATCTAAACAACTTTGCATTAAAAAAATTATGTAATTCTTATACAACTCATCTTACAATCGTGTGATTTGTTTACATTCTGCATACGTTAAAATTAGGCTTCATTGTAGAAATAATCAAAGTTTAGTGATCCTATAAAATGAAAAATATTGTAATTGCGTAGGCACAGAATTTAGATACACAGATAATATGCAAAAATAAAGCGGTTTTAGGATGGATGAAACACTAAATATAAATATAAGATTTCCTCAAAATTCACAATTTCCACTAAGTGAAAAATCAAGAAAGATCAATCATGAATAAAGCATTGATAATGAAACACTTTTTCAACTTCAATGCAATTTTATTTAAACATCTTTTCTAAAATACGATAATATTTTTCAAATTATCATCTAATGATTTTAATTATGGAAATTACACTGGTTTTATGGAATAAATGGGTGAAATATCTGTGGAATAGAACAGCACCTGAGTTATTCAGTAATATTCAGATATATACATGAACATTTTATGAGAATTTCATCTCTCTATATTAAGTTTGGAGTTATTCTACGAAGGCACAAAAAGACATCAATAGGGGGAGGAGTATGGAAAAAAAATTCCTAAAAAGATAAAAAAATCTCATACAAATACAATCATTTAGTATTTACTATGCCTGAATTTATTTCATTTTAATGTTAAAATTTAACAGTAAGTAATAAAAACAAAAAAGATCAATCATGCATAAAGCATTGATTATGAAACACTTTCCAACTTCAATACAATTTTATATAAACATTTGTAAAATGCGATACATTCTTTGGTAATATTTTTAAAATTATCATAATACTACATTAAGTTATTATATTTGAAAATTTAGCTTCATCGAAAAAAAATGAACTTCATTCAAATAACGGCACTGTAATATAAATTGCCTGGTTTAAGCATCTCTAAAATGCAATACATTCTTCGGTAATATTTTTAAAATTATCTAATACTACAATAATTTATTATATTCATATTTGAAAACTTCATCGAAAACTAATGAACTTTCTTCAAATGAGGTCATCAAAATATAAAACGCCTGGCTCTCTCTATAAAAGCAGCATTTCATACATAAACTTTTTTCCATTCCTTTCATTCATCACAATACTATAATAATTTATTCTATTTAAAAACTTAAAACCTTATTTAAAAAATTTCATCTTTCTGCCTATTGTAGTTTTTGAGTAAAAGGCATCCCGGGAAGTGGGATATAGTTAAGCCTTTGATTAGCTGTTTAAAAATTGCTGTTTACTTGTTATTTATGCAAAGCGTAGTGAGCATGCACGATTTAAAAGTCAGCATTTTACTCTGCAGTTTGTTTCAATTATTGAAATTGTGATTCTGCACATCTGCGTGCAATTTCACGTATATATCCAAAATTTAATCTTCCTACCTATAGTAGTTTTTGGGTAAAATGGATCCCAAAATTCAGGCAAATGTTGATTTTGCTTCGTTAAGCATTAAGAATGGAGAATGGACTTTGCTTTACTCATTCAGAATAATAATAAATAAAAATAAATTGTAATTTATCAAGATTATTAATCATTGTTTTTTTAATGCCCCTTGGTTGAATTGCTTTTGAAAAATACAAGTGTGGGGCTGCAGATCCTCGATGGTGGTGGATAGGTTCGAACTCAGAACCTTTAAATTGTTGATCCAGCGCTATGCCATCAGGCTCAAAAGAATTCTTCTAGGAAAAGGGAATAAATGGGAATGTCTTCGTAGCAGTGTCAAATCTGGGTCACCAACTGTGGGGGGCTGCATATCCCCAATAGTGGGGGATAGGTACAAACTCTGAACCTTTAGATTGCTGATCCCACACTATACCATCAGGCCCAAAAGAATTCTTCAAGGATGAGGGAAGGAACGGAGATGTCTTTTGTAGCAGTGATACAATGCAGCCCCGCCACACAAGCCTGAAGATAAAATAATTTTGACATATGTGATCTGTAGTAGAATTTTTGTGCCTGCAGAAAATCTTAATATGGCAGAATTTAGACTAATACAGGAAGAAATTTGATTCTTACTTGTCTCCAGATTCTTTGTCATCCAATCCTGCATGTGTTCTGATAAAATTCAGAAAAGTTCCATTTCCATCCATCAGTTCTTTATACGTTCCGCTTTCAATGATTTTTCCTTCCTCCATTCGGATTATCAAGTCAACATAAGGTAGAACAGATATGTCATGACTAACAAGGATCCTAGTCTGGAATGTGAAACATGAAACAATTACAGTAATTTAAGAAATAATTTTTTCTTTACAGATTACAGTAATTGTACCTAATAACTAAATACAATAGGCTCTTCTAAAATTACATAAAATAAAATATGTTAAAAAAAATCTGTTTAAAAAAAAGCAAAATACTAACTAAAATGCTATGCTTGGTGACAAATTTGGCACGATATCACCAACTTAGGGACTTTAAGGAAATGTCGCCAAATTAATGATAAATCAATATCTCTAAGAATTATATGCAATTTCTTTGACAATCAGCAGCGCTTTTGAGGCAATATTAATTCAATATTCTTGATTCAAAATAGAAAGTTCCCCTGTTTGTAAAATAGATATGTTTTGTTAGAAGGCTTTTGTAGAAGTTTATTTTGCAAATATTAAAAAATCTATTAAATTTTTTGAGTTTGCGAAAGTTATATGAAACATCTCAGGTTATTTGTTAATTAAAAAAGAACATGGTTTTAGGTCAAGTATTAGCTTTGAAAGGTATATATACAGGGTATCCAGTGCTATCGGTGCCCAATGGCTATTTCCTCAACCGTTAGTCACAGAGACACACTTCCAATTACAAAAATGTTTTAAATTTCAAAATATATTATCTTAGAAACAGTTTAAATCAATAAATGCATTTCTGAAAAAATACGAAATATAAATTTTTATACAGTCCCCCAGTCTTACCAATTATATTTAGGAAAATCATTCTCGTACAATTTTATGCAAAATAAAAAAAAAATCATCCTTTTACGACCAAAATTGAAAGACTTATAGCTGCTTAAAGTTGGAGCACTTTTTGTGCTGAGAAATTGTCAATACGGTCTCTGATTGGTTGGTTGCCTGGAGAAATAGTCAATACGGTCCCTGATTGGTTGGTTGCCTGAAACGGGATATTTTTATGCATGGAAAAGCGCCTTAAGTCATAAAATTTAATGCTTCATAACTCGATGAATTTTGGTCATAAAAGGAAGATTTTTTTTTTTTTTTTTGTATGAAATTGTATGAGGATGATTTTCCTAAATATAATTGGTAGGACCGAGGGACCGTATAAAAATTTATATTTCGTATTTCTTTCAGAAATGCATTTATTGATTTAAACTGTTTCTAAGATAATAGATTTTAAAACTTAAAACATTTTTGCAATTGGAAGTATATCTCTGTGACTAACAGTTGAGGAAATAGCCATTGGGCACCGATAGCACTGGACACCCTATAGATGAGTTTTCACATTTTAGTAATAAGAAGATGAGGTAAAGCAGATATGTCATGGGTAACAAGGATCCTGGTCTGAAATATAAAATATGAAAAAATTACCATAATTTATGGAATAAACACCAAAAAACCATGGAATTTATATATTCAAAAGTCTATTTAGAGTTGTCACTTACACAGAATTATAAAACTATCTAATGTTTTCAGGTTAGTAATTTGCAATTTTTCAGCTTTATAAAATTTTACAGATTCTAACAATTGAACCCAATAACTAAATACAATAGGATCTTCTACAATTGAGAATATAAAAATAATTATCTATAGAATTACATTTGACAAGTAAAATACTAATATAAAAAAAAAGTTTTTATTTGTCTGTTTATGATGCTTGATAACAAATTTTGCCTAATATCACCAACTTGGGGATCTTTAGGAAATGTTGCCAAATTAATGATAATTTAATATCTCTGAAAATTAAATGTAATTTTATCACTGTTGTTTTGAATTTTTTTTTTTATCAGGTTTTGTCACATCACGTATAATAATATATACTTACTAAGTATGGATTTGGAAATGATAGTGAGGCAGAATAATGCCATGTTCCTAAAATAGTATTAATCGGTAGAGATACATGTGTTCGAAGATTTTAGGAGCTCAAGAACTGCATGCAGGCAGATAGGAGGAATTCTTATACAGGGTGTCCCAAAAAGATTGAAATGCGCTTTAATTCTTTACTTGTTGGAGATAAGTGGGCAATGTAAATTGCAAAAATGTTGAAAGTAAGGTAGGAAATAAGACTACGTTAATGAAATAGTCCTCCCATTAATTTTCAAAAAGTTACACTTTTCAAATTTTTATACAACCCCCTTAGACAAATTGGGTCAATCAGAATATTTTTATTTTTAATGCAACAAGATCATTAAAAAAACCCCGCATATCTGTATCTTTAAAATCAATTAAATTATGATAAAGGAAAAAATCTGACTTATGTCACTTTTCCGTACCATGTGAAAGGCTGTTTCATCAGTGAAAATAGGGATCATAAACAAATTGACCATGGAAATTGTTTAGATCAAAAATATGTTAATATGTGTCAAAATTTTTTATCACAAATGCATTGAAATAAAGCATTACACAGACAGAGATCATATAAAGCAGTGGTACTTACTAAGTGGTTGAGTATCCTATGTATTATCATCCAGTTTTATCTTTTTTGTGATATGTCACAAATTTACATTTCTAATTTGATATATGGTCCCCATTCACAATGTTCAATTTTCAATTAAATATAACTCACTCAATTTTAAAGATACAGATATGCGATTTTTTTTTTTTTTTTAATGATCTTGTTGCATTAAAAATAAAAATTTTCTGATTGGCCAAATTTGACTAAAGGGATCGCATAAAAATATAAAAAGTGAAACTTTTTGAAAATGAATGGGAGGACTATTTCATTAATGTAGTCTTATTTCCTACCTTACTTTCAACATTTTTACAATTTACATTGCCCACTTATCTCCAACAGGTAAAGAATTAAAGTGTGTTTCAATCTTTTTGGGACACCCTGTATACAACTTTATGCATCTCATCATCATAGACCTAACATCTAGTTTGTGATACATAACACTGTGATATAGCCAAGGGAACTGTACAAGAATTAATGCTAATAACAATATTTATATTGCTTGACTTAATCAGTTTTAAATTATTTCATTCTGGATATATCTTATAGTATAATATAAATCTTAATAAAAGAAAATAACTGTGTGTGTGACTTGTAGTAGGAAATTTAAGAATTGTATGGCCATAAAATTTAGTACACAGGTACTTCAAGAGAGAGAGAGAGAGAGACTTGGGAAGGACCACCTCAACATTATTTTTTTTTAAATTTGAATTAGTTTTTTTGTTATTTTATGTTTTAGCATTTTCACACAAATTGATTCCTTAACAATCAAAAATATTATCACAAGAGTTTTCGCCTTGACACCAGAATAATAGAAGAACGATATTTATTTATTTTTTTAAATATCCAGTGAAATTTGCATTTTTTTACGTTATCTGACATATATATCGTCGCATTTCCCAAAACACAACGCATTAGCACAATTCCATAATTTGGCTAAAACTTCTGTATGTATCTTCGGATTCTAACAAAGAAACAAATTTTTGATTTTATAAGTAATTTTAACTTTAGTGATTTATTAAGCGAGTGAACCTGTAACATTTTCGATGCTTTATGTTTTCTATCACAGACTAGCATGGATATTTTCTTTTGCTTTCAGGATTGGTGGCATTTTATAGATAGGGGAAGGAAGGGGATAATGTGGAGATGAGTTCATGTCATGGAAATTGCTTTCTTTCTTAACGCTTTACAACATAGTTGAAAAGTGTTTATGATTCTGTCTGTCTGTCTGTCTGTTCACATGATAACTGCCGTAAAAATGACTTTATCAAAATGAAATTTTAGTATGTTGTTGAGATGGTTTGTGGGACATATGGGAATGTAAATGAATAATATCACCCAATTAGTTTTGAATTGAACCCGGGTTGAAAAAATGAAATATATTTAACCCTATGGTGCATAATTTTTCAAACATTTAAGCGAAGTTAAAATTCACAAATTGCTTCGAAAATTTTAGGAAATATTCAAATTATTCTATAAAATATATAAAAAAATTTCAGCAAAATGTATTTGCTGGCTTTTTAAATAAAAATTAAAATAATATTTACACCCATATAATATGAAGAGATCATGTGACCAACTTCAAAAGGAAGTATGACATCGATCTATTATACCCAATGTAAAAATCGTGGTTTTTAAAGTTCTTTTAAATTTATATTTAATATTGCATCCATCCTAAACCCGTTTTATTTTTGCGTATTTTCTGTACATCTATATTCTGTGCCAATGCAATTACAATATTTTTGAGTTTAAATGATTATCAAACTTTGATTATTTCTACATCGAAGCCTAATTTTAATGGATACAGAATGTAAACACATGATTATGAGTTGTATAAGAATTGCTGAATTTTTTTTCACGCAAAATTATTTACTTAACTCTTGAGTCTGGAATAAAAGCATATGAGTGAAATATTTACTACTTTTACATAGAGAGCCCGATGATTTATATTTCGACGATGTTATTTGAATGAAGTTCTTATTTTTATGAAGTTTAAGTTTTCAAATATAATAAATTATTGTAGTACTGTGATAATTTTAAAAATATATCAGCGCCGAATGTATCGCATTTTAGAGACGTTTAAATAAAATTGCATTGAAGTTGGAAAGTGTTTCATAATTAATGCTTTATGCATAATTAATCTTTCTTGTTTCCTAGTTTACTATTTTTAGTATACATCAAAATGAGTTTTAGTGTTTGCATTATTTATAAGTAATGGATGCCAGGCAATGCTGGTAGGAAATACATAGTTACCTTATTTTTGAGAAGTCCTTGATTTCCAACAACATCATTGAAGAGCGCCTTCCGTACGTGTGCATCCACAGCACTCAGGGGGTCATCCAACAAATATATATCTCTGTTCTGGAACAGAGATCTGGCTAAACTGACACGTTGTTTTTGACCACCACTTAAGTTAATTCCCTAAATTCAAGAAAATTAGTCAAGATGGGAAAAAGGGATAAGAAAAATAAATAAAAATATTTATAACTATTTACTTTCACTTATATACTGGGTATAAAGGAAATGTATGGACCAAACCAATAACAAAGGAAGTACTAGAGTGATCATTTATCTATTTTTTGTATGTATTGGAAACCTCTATGGTGCTACACGATGAGACAGTTCTAGGAAGATTGGCCCCTTTTTCTAGGATATACAATGGAGCTATCTTGCTTCCTGTTAGAAATAGGGAGAAAAGTCAATTACAATGTTGCTGAGTGGCATTTTTGTCCCACAGTAGAAGCTGAAAAATAACTCTCTGAATAACAATTTTATTAATCTGCATGTAACTGTGTAAATATAGAGATATTGGAAAGAAAACAGACCGGCGACATTTCATTACACGTATGCAAATATGCATTGCTACTAAAGGTGAATATTTTGCATTTTATGTACAATAAAGTCAATTTTATTCTGCCGCATTGTCTAAATGTTCGACTTTTTTTTTGAGGGGGGAGTTAGATTATATACATGAGTTTTCAGGATTCCTCTTAATTTTTTGGAGAGGAACAAAATTGCTTAGTACTAATTTCGCAACTTTGTAATTGGCTTTTCTCCCTTATCTCTAACAGGAAGCAGGATAACCCACAGTACCCCCTAAAGTTATTGCAGTATCTAGCGCAATTTTGGTTTCCTATACACCCGCATAAAAAATATATGATAACCTTAATACTTCTCGAATTATTGGCCTGATCTATGACATTCCTTGACACACTGTACAGCCATATTTTATTTAATCTATATTATTTTTAAAACATATTTTCACTCTGCACCCCACATATTCTATAGAGCAAAAATACAAACTACATAATTAATTAAGGGAGATATGTAGCCTGTACATGTTAGTAGTATATTTATTTTTTCAGAATTCCATAGCTTGTTTTTTAAAGTTTTTGCTAATTTTTACAATATTGTACTTCTAAATGGCAACAACTGGATATGATTTCAATCAAGTCTGTAAGAGTTCATGGGCATCCATAGAACATTTTTGTGGGGGGGGGGGGGGGCAAACAACTGACATCAGTAGGGCAAACTTATAGATAGGATGTACAACATCAACTAGCCTGATGTCTACTATTGTGACCTTGGATGTCCAGAGGGGGGGAGGCAAGTGCTCCTCTTGTCCTCCCCTATGGGTGCCCTTATAAGTGTTGCCATATGTACAAATAACTTTCATGTTATTCAAAATATTTGCAGTTAAAGAGCATTCATTATTAAAATGGATCAATCCCATTATGACATCAACACTATTCAAGCATTAATAAAAAGTTCACAAGTATTTGAAGTAGGGGAGCATCATCTATCAATGTCTAAAAAAAGGGAAATAAAGTTCATTTCTCAATATAGTGGCTATGCAATGGCATTTGAAAATCTACAAAAGCATTAAATTTTGACACTGTTACAATCATGTACATGCCATTATACTATATATAAAAATCAAGTTGTTCAAGAGTACATATTTTAGGTTATATCCAATATCTACTACTGAAATATTCTATTGTTCTGAATTATTCTATTAAATATTCAATTTTCAAGTCTTTTATTTCTGCTGTATTGAATAAAAAGCATCTGAAATCTAGGGTTTAAGTAATATAAATAAAAAAGAATTTGAACAATTATAGATAAATTAATACTGTGGAAACTGGTTACAATGAACTCTCAAGGGATGATTGAAAGTGTTCGCTAGAGTCAAAGTTAATAATAGGCAAAACAGCGACTCCTGCAAGCAAATATACTTTTAGACATATTTTGCAATGCATTAACAAATATGGTACATAATTTCAATATAAGAATTTCACTTGCATTTACTGATTTATAAAGTAATCTTTTTTTTTTTTTTTGCTGCTTATGCTCACAAAAAATAAGTTATAAACAGTTCTGTGATGTTCTGCAATAGAGTTTAAAGAAAGAAAGTTTATGCCTTTCTGTAACTTGTGTATACAATCTTTCTTGTTCTTTGCATGAAAAATAATGGGGAATTTATGAAGGAAAAGAAAATAGTTTTGAGTTACCAATAATTTTAATGAAAAGCATTATTTAGTGAAATTTTTATTAGAATTTGGTTTACTATAGCTGAAGGTATCCTTTGCATGAGTTTACTAATTACATAATTGCACTACATGCACTACATAATTGCACTAAAAGAACTTTTCCTGAGACTTTTATCTGATTTATCAAATGTAAGTAAATTTTACTCAACCATGAACTCTGGTTATAAAACATTAATTTACACCACATATCTAAATTTCAAAACATTTTGTTAAGTTTTATAGTAGTTATCATTGACAATGATGAAGGGTGCAGAAAAACACAATTTCAATTCATTTGTGGTAAACAACAAACTCAGACTGTGAAACATTAATTTACACCACATATCCAAATTAAAAAAAAAAAGGGTAAATTTTAGAAGAGTTATCATTGGGCAAAACAGGCAGGTAGACGACCAGAAATAAATCACATTCAACTGAAAAATAAGAATCTTAGTCACTTTGCTCCTCACTTCAATTATAATAACCTGACTAGAACAATTGGAACATGAATGCATGAGAAAGTCAAGTGGAGCTTGTCACTTCAGATATTTTTACCTTTTCCCCAATTTCAGTTTCATCACGTCCAGGCAAAATTTCCAAATCAGGTCTTAAGCAACAGCAATCTAAAATTCTCTTATACTTTTGTTCTTGCATAGGCTTTTCAAGGAGAATGTTATTCTTCAGCGTACGGTTCAAGATCCAGGCCTCCTGAGGAACATAGGCTAAGCTGCCCTGAAAGATAAAAATGTTATTGCTTATTCTCTGAGGTATGGAAGACACAGACTGCCTGACTCGTTCTAAAACATGAGCAGTTGTCGGAAGCTCTGAGGTGTTGAAGACTCAGACCACTTGACTGACTCGAGGGTTTTCAGTAGCCGTATGAGTGGCCAGGGGAAGCGCTGAGGTGTTGTTGATGAGATCCAGACCATCCGACCTACCAGAAAGGTGTAAGGTAACTGTCTGTATGGCCGGGAAGAGCACCCAATTTAGATCGGAACCCAGTGGGGGAGGCATTTACAGGGACAGTACTCTCCTTCTACCACCAACCTCTCGGAAGAACTTACGGACCAACATATTTAACGTAATCCTACTCTGTGTGAACACGGTGGTAGTTTTGGCAGCGGAGGGAATCGAACCCGGGCCTACCGAGTGCAATTCCTGTGCACTAGCCACTGGGCTACCGTGTCCCTAAGCTATGAGGTGTAAAATAACTTATCAATATAAGATTATCACACAGTAAACCCAAAAATTAACTTTAGTGGTGATCAGTTAGCTCTTGCACCATTCCAGCTTGCAATTCACTAGCAAGCATTCCATGACACATATTCTGAATTGGATCCAAAAGATATCTTTCAATCTAACCATTTAGTGTTGGACTACAGAGTGTGAGATCTACCTCCATGACCACAAGCTGGTCCCAAAAAGTATGAATGCACCTGTGGTGCTGCCACCTAGTGAGCAGCTAAGCGATCATGGTTGTAAAGATTGCCTTTTGTGAGTTTGTCACTACTTTTGAGATCAGCTCACAGTAATAGGAGTAGAATATACAACCTATAGTGTGGTAGCATAACATTTAACTATTAGACCAAAAGATATTGCGGCAGCAAAGCCATCTGATCAAAGATGCTTGGAGCCTGTACCCGAATTATAAGAATAGAGGGGGAGCTAGCTTTTGCTCAGTGATTATAATGTCGGTCTTGTAAGCAAAGGGTCCCTGGTTCGGGGCCCGGCGACGCTCAATCGCCACAATGAGGACTGGACGTTTGAATCACGCAACCTTCCTCTCCAACGATCTCACCATCTCAACACGAGATGGCAGCACCACACGGAGTGAGAAGCCTTGACACTCCCTTCCTGGTTAACCATGACTGACCACCACGCCCGAGGCGATACGCCTCCCGGCCTTCATCATCAGCGGAGGGAGTGGCAGCAAAGACATCTGATCAAAGATGCTTGGAGCCTGTACCCGAATTATAAGAACAGAAGAAGAGCTAGCTTTTGCTCAGTGATTATAATGTGGGTCTTGTAATCTAAAGGTCCCTGGTTCGGGGCCCGGGGAAGCACAATCGCCACAATATCTTCAGGTCCAAAAGTTCAATTCCAGGTGTGTCATAGAATAGTAGTTGATTAATTTGCACACTGGAATGGCACAAGAGATGGTTACTACATATTCTAACAAGAAGATACCACTCCACAAACCCTGCAACTTTTTAAAGTGAAATAAACCTAAGGCTTGATATTATAAAATTTAGAGATGTACAAATAAAGTATTTTTCTTTAACATGGAGCAAATATAAACTATATACATAATAAATACAGTAGACTCTCTCTAATCCACACATCTTGGGACCAGAGGTTCTGTGAATTATAGAATTTTGTGGATTATAAGTCATTGCTGCATAAACTAATGTGCAAAATTGAGACAGTGGTACATTCTAAGTTATTTAATTAAAAATCACTCTACGATACATTTAAAGCAAAATTAGCTAATTTTATAAATTCTGCTGCTTGTTTTTAAGATTTTCAAATGTAGATTTAATTGTCATTTAAGGATTTTTTATTTAATTTTCTTATAGTCTATGAATAATTATTATTTCTTGCTCAGTAAAAAAACTTTGTTTCTGTATAAAGTCAAGGTATTTATATCTCAGAGCTAAGCCCTGCTCAAAAGTAACTTTTTCTCCTTTATCATTAGAATTAGAATCAGAATTAACTTTTGCAGAATTTAATTCACTATTGTAATTTATTGTAAATTTAACTGTTTACACCAAAACTGTATTGTGGATTATAGGCATTTGCGGATTAAAGGGTTACGAATTAATGAGAGTTAACTGTATTTATATATCCCACAGCTAAGCCCTGCTCAAAAGTAACTTTTTCTCCTTTACCATCAGAATTAGTATTATATAGCAAATTATAAGGTAGCGGATTAATGAGAGTTAACTGTACTTATACAAAATAAAAATTCCTTACCTTCACATCAATTGAGCCAGCTGATTTTTTCATCTCTCCTAAGATTGCTGAAAGTAGCGATGACTTGCCGGATCCTACAGGACCAATGATTGCTATGAGTTTTCCAAAGGGAACACTCAAATCTATATTCTGTAGCTCAAAGTCAGTTTCCTTAGACCAAAAGAAAGTTGCTTGTTTAACAGTCACAGCTTCTCCTGGAAAATTCATATGTTAAACATGAAAAACACATAAATCATGACAATGGTTATAAATGAATACTATATATATATTTTATCAGCATTTCCTGTCTTTTACTGTAAACCAGGAGGAAATACATTTAAATTTAAACAAATTACATTTCATTTTGATTAAATAGCATCAGGGCTTGACTAATACAGGGGTATGTGGGGTAGATGCACCCCCCCCCCCCCCGGGGTTAGAGCGACCCCAAATTAAACAATTGCAACATTGAAAAATTAACAACTACTTCCTGAAAAATATGGCATCAAAATAGGTTTTCTCATCGAAAAGATTGATTTTAGAGATATATAAGACCATACTAATTCAAGATTTAAAGTATATTGGCTTCTTGGCTGCTATCATGAGAAAGTTGCGAGTAATTTAAATTCCATTAAAATAAATAGAGCTCAATTTTTTATACCTTTCTCTAGAATGCAATTATGTTTTGAAAAAAAAAAAATTTCTGGCCATTTTATATAGATATGTTGAGAGGTGGAGGTGGGGGGGCTGAAGGAATGTCTTCCCTGGGTCCTAGTTAGGCTAAGTCGGACCCCCAAAGTAACATTTTAAACTGAAAATGGTATAAGCAAAAAAGTATAGGTTACAACTATAGGTTACAATATAGGTTACAACTTCCATCTATGTAATGTGTGTTTTCGATATGAAACATCGTAGGGCATGGGACAGAGTAAATTAATAAAAAAATGTAATGGGGATGAAATGAAATTATATAACGGAAATGCCACTATACTCATTGACATCTGTGCTATACAAAGTCAATACTGCCCAAACTCAATATAGAACACAATATGTAATTATTTTTATAATTATATATACCTTTTAAGTTATTCTGGTAGAAAAATGTAAAAACATTCAAAAATTTTAGCTTATGTGGAATCATTCAATATTTGTAAAAAAAAAGAAGTTGACTTACTAATATTACCAAGTCTCACAAATTCAGTGTGGCATCTTATTGGTTTGAACTGCTGCAGGAACGAATGCAGCAAGTCAAACAAATTCAGAAAAAAATTTGGTAATTGTTAAAAGTTTTTAATAGAAATCCTAATTTTTACAAGTTACAAATTCAGAAGATCCACAAATTTTTAATGTGAAACATTTTAAGGCACAGAGTAAGGGTTCAATCATGAAAGAAATGTGATGGAGATGAAACGAAAATATGTAACAGAAGTGTCACTATACCTTTCCCCGGGTATACTATACCATCATCAAACATTAATCTTTTCCCATTCTAAATATGAAGAGTGGGTTATTATAGTGTTGTGTTTCACATCAATTTATAATGAGTAGCAGAGTTACTCACTATTTTTTTCATATCTGTAAATCTGATTAATTACTATCAGAAGATTTTCTACAAAAAAATCTAGTTAGATATAATTTTACATGTAAGTTTGCCGCTAAGTTACCCACATACATAAATACATTAAGATCTTCATAAATTTAACTCATATATTCACTTTGAAATTCTATTCCATTTATTCAAGCTGAAGTGCACTAGAATAAATATAGATAATATCAAATTTCTACGAAACTAATATCTCAACAACACTTCTTCACGGCTGAAGATTCGAAACATGGATGTATAGAAAAGAATAATACCAAATTTTAAAAACCCAGATTTCAAAATACGCTTAAAAAAGGCTGCTGTTAATATTACATTAATATAAAATTTTTGTATAAATATAGCATACAATAAATTTTAAGAATCAACCAATTTTGAAGGCAATAAACCACCTTCTTCAGGACAAACTAGAAGCACAACCATTCCTTACTTTCTGTTATTCTTTCTTTCCTCCATGATTTTTGCTGTTCATTCTTAGTATCCTGCCACTCGTTTCATGCCTTCATGGTTTTACCTCTCTTCATTTCCCCTCACAGTGATGGCAACTTTTCTCCTGACGTCAGCGACGTATATTATTCTACCACAGATGTCTGACTTGTTTGAATAAGTGACATTGTGCTTCTTGATTGTGCTGAAAAAGAAGGCTGTTTTTGCCTTCGAAACTGGTTGATTCTTAAATATAAAAATATAAGTGGGTAAGAAATTGAATAATATTTTTATTAATATCTTGCACATTAAAATATTTACTTGCTTCAATTTAGAATGTTTACAATATAGAATGTTTACAATTAGAAAAATTTTGACACTAAAGTAAAAAACCCTTAAACTTCCCCTCTCCCTCCCCAAATGCACATCTTTACATTTTCTCTAATCTGCATATGAGAAAAGCAAAGATACTAAAAGAATATTTCTTACCGTCGACAGGATTACTGCCAACTATGTGTTGATCAGTCTCTTCAGCGGAAAGAAATGTTTCAATCCGCTTGATCGCTGTTATTGTCTGTACAAATGAAAAAGAGAAAATATATTATTACACAAAGAAAATAATAATACTGCTCTTCTATACTTCACTACAAAAATTTTACAGGGATGAGATGATGAAAAAATGTTTATTAAATGTTATTAACTAATAATATTCATCCATGGACAATCCTTGAATTCAACAAAATGTATGTATCCTCTAGAATCATGGATGTATACACATGATAAAAAAGCAAGTCCAAGTTTCTGGATAACTTATGTTTATTCACAAGCACAAAATAAACAGGAACAGTATACAATCAAACAGCACTTAAATGCTCCACTAATTTCACAGAATAAGTGATAATATTCTCAAAATGTTGATGAAAGTAATTTTAAAAAACAGCGGCTACTCCCCCTCCCCGATTACTTTTCTTGCAGAATCCTCTTGGTGCCCTATCACAACACTTTTCATTTGCATATACTATGCATTCTAGGAAAATTAAAAATATTAACAAGCAAATCATCTTTAATATATTGCATGAGTTATATTTTCTACTAAAATTAAAGACATTGTGCCCAGCTTGAATGCAATGTTCAGCGAATCTGCAATTAATTAAACAAAACAGAAAGCTATGGAAAAACATACATTCATTCATTAATAAGTAAAATACACTTTGAGCGAAAGATAAGTTGAACCTCGATCAATGTAAATAAGCACAAATAACACAATAATGTACCATACAGATGTTTCAAAGATATGATGGATCCCCTTAATCAGTGTAAAAGAACAGAAAAACCAAAGTCCAAAAAAAGAATGGGCAAAAGTTAGCCCATTTCTCTTTTCATATGCTACATTACTTTGATATTTGTGCTTAAATATTTATTAGCTTATTTTCATGAAATATTACAGAAACAAGCAATATACTATTACCTGAATCAATTCCGATATTGAATCCGGTATTTCAAAAAGTGCAAATCTCAACTGGTCGAGTAAATTCAATGATACAAATGCTCGTGTGGGATCTAAAATGTTCTTGGAGTCAACTAGAAGAAAAGTAGTAAAACTTGCTATGGAAACCTTGAATAGAAATAACAGTGTTATATTCAGTAAAGGATAAACTATACATATAATCAGTTATTTCTTGAATACATTTCTTCTATTTTACATAACACAGCATGTAAAAATATATAATCACAGTGGTTCATAGCAAATATTTATAAATGGTTCATAGTAAATCAATTCATATTATAAGCTTTCTAATTTAATAAAAAATTCATTTTTCATTACAGATAGTAATCCCAAGATCCAAGATTCTGAGATTCCATAGAAATATTTGACCCTCATCAGTCTCAAGCCCTGATCCTTGATCTAGGACTGATCAGAGCCAGTCCCTGATCAGTCTGTAAATCTGTATCTATGAATACACACTTCTGTAAAGAAGTCTGTATCCATTCTAACTCAAAAACTACCGTATATACTCACGTATACCTCAAGAAATTTGTGACAAAAAAAAGCTTCAAAGTAGGGGGCTGTCGACTTATACACGGAGTCTAAAACATATATCATAGGTCTAAAAGTTCTTTTTTCCCAAGAGGCATGAATTTTCAAAAAGTTACAAAAGTTATTTCTACTTGGACGACATACATAAAGAAGGAATAAAAAAGAAAACATGAATACCTGGAAAATGCACAGCATATGTACAAACGAGTCGAGACCGGGAACTCTGAATGAAGAGACCAGTGTTGCCATTCGCAAAGAAAAAATAAAAAATGATCTACTGTTGCCATTCGTAAGAATTAAAAAACAATACAGTGAAAAGGTAAGAAAAAGTAATAATATACAAAGAGCGCGACTAAAAGGTGGGGCTAATAATAGTAATGCTGACGTGGAAGAGGATGTAAAAATTAAAGTATTAATAATAATACAAGAGAATGAAGATGTCTGGCTAATATAAGATACTATGAATAGAATTATAAGATACTATGAAAAGAATTATAAAAATCCAGCTATTCTAAATTTTTTAACAATACCATTTACTAAATAAGAGGGATATTTATATAAATTGCTGGTAATTTTGAGATTATTTATATGCATAGCATGAAATTTTTTTATCTATAAATTCTAAAAAGCTGATTAAGTATAATATTTCTAAACAATTGAGTCGAGTTACAGGAATTAAATGGTAAGATTTTATTAATATTAAAATTATAATAGTCTTTTTTATCATATAAATTTGTAACAATTCTATTAGAAGGATCAATAAAAAGATTTAAATCCAAAAAATTAACATTATTACTAATAGTAGCTTCATTAGGAATTAATTCCAAATTGTCTGGATAGTAATCTATATCTATGAAATAATTTTCTGTATGTACTAAGCAAATCAGATCATCAACATATCTGTAAAAAGTATAATCTATTGAAGTAAATGACTTTTCAAAATGATAAAGGTATAAATTAGCTAATATACTGCTACTGCAGCCACCCTGTGGAACTCCTGAGACTTGTAAGTATAATTTATTTCCTTGAAAAATATAATTATTGAAAATAACAAAGTGAAGAAGTTTAGGAAAATTTATAAAATTAATATGATTTGAAAGATTAGTAATATAAGCATTATATAGAGCTAAAATTACATCATATAGATCAGATATCTTAATATTATTAAAAAGATCTTTAAAATCAAAAGTTTGAAATCCTATTATTTTTCTAAGAGATGTTAATTTATTCTTTAATTCTTTACTATTATTTAGAATAAGGTAATTATTGCTAGTCTGGCAGAAACTATTATTTATTAGATTTAAAGAATTTAGTAATAATTTACTCGCAGTAGTAGAGTAAGTATTATGGCCACTAGTTGCTGTTCTAAATTTAATAGGATTTTTATGAAATTTTGGAATAAGAACTATATAAGGAAATTTAAGATATTTATATTTAATATTTAAATCACTATACATATTGATAATTTTCAATTCAATACTATTGATGGAATGTAAATCATGTATAAAAAGACTATTATTTTTTAAATAATCTAACAGAAATTGAATATAAAATTTTTTACTGATAATAGCATAATTATTAGAGGCTTTATATATATATATATATATATATATATTGGATTTTCATAAACAATTTTTATTATAAATATATATATATATATATATATATACATCATATATATTTTTAAAAATACCGTAGCAAACTTCGTGTTAAAAAAATCGTGTTACAGCTTCCCACTTTTTTTTCATTGGATCTTCAAACATTTTTTTCTTATATATATATATATATAATAAAAATAGTTTGAAAATCCAATGATAGAATAGAGAGAAGTTGCAACTCAAAAAACCCCAACATTAAAAAATGCCTAACTAATAAAAAGTATCAAACAATGAATCATCAATCATGTGGAAAGTAAAAGGCAAACCTCTAGTCATCAAACTGAAGAAAAACAACAAACATTAATGGAAAGAAATCGGTGAAAGAAAATCAAATAAAATCTAAGCATTAAAGCTTACACGTGGACAAGCCCTAGGCATAAACAAATGAATTGTTTATTTCAATACAACTCTTCATCAAGTCCAAGTATTTCATCAAAATGAATGCAAAATGCATGTTTCTGATATCAGTGATAGATTATATCTATAAACACTGTTAACTTGGACGACATGCATAAAGATTGAAAAATGATAGGAAACAAGAATACCTGAAAAAACGCTGCATATGTTTGATCCATTGCAGCCTTGAATAAAGAGACCAATGTTGCCACTTACAAAAAATAAAAAGTGGAAAATTGCTGCTGCCAATCGCAATTGAAATATATATATATATAAATATATATATATATGATTCTATAATAAGATGGTTTGTTATACGGAACTCCTTGTTTTTAAATAAAATTTGGTAAAATTTTACAAAAGTATTTTACAAAAATGTTAATACAAACATTATTAAATGATAATGACATTTATAAAAAAGAAGGGTTGATATTTATAGTTAAAAAAAATTAAAGCTACATAAATTAAGTTTTTTTTTTAATTAAGAAAAAAGATATAAACCTTAGAACAATAGAGCCACTGCAGTAGAAAAAGCTCAAACTGGAAAGTGTTAAACCTCATGGTGTAACAACTTCATCTCACAGAGCATGCTGCACACCAAGCATTTATGAATGACCAATGGGAAGAAGAAAAAATTGGATTTTTTCATTTTCTGTACAACTTTTGCATGCACAATCTCTTTCTATTGGCTCCATGAGTACAATGAGCACTCATAAAAATGGTCGAAAGCTCAGACAGTCTGACTTGTCCTTGGACATGAGCAGCAGTTTGGACGGCCGGACTCATAAAATGGCATAAACAAGGCATAATTAAATCTAAAAAGCCCTACATGTGAATCAAGTAAATACAAATTATATTTAAACAGACAAAGAATAGCAAAACTAAACTTACAAAGATTGGAGCACAGGTGAACACAAAGGTCATAACAACGTAACAGAGCTGAGACAGACGAATCAATTTAATTTCTTCTTTCCTCGTTTTCAGAACTTTTGAAGAAAAAGGCACTTCCCAAGCATAGAATTTCAAAATCTAAATAAGAAAAGCACATTAGTGTAGCAAACAAGAATCTCTATTTATAATAATAAAAGAGGATGTCTGCCTGTTTGCGTTATTTGTAGCGAAAATTCCAAGAGAAGACATGAAATTTGGTGCAGAAGTACTTTAACTCCTGAAAAAAAACCAAATTGTCAAGATTTTTTTAAAACTCGAATTTATGAACTCAATAGTTAAAATTCCCCTGTTCCGATACAATGACCAATTTTGTTGATTGTACCATATTGCACATTGTTTAAACCAAGTGCTAAAATGAAAACTATTTTTGGATTTTACATACGACTAAAAATAATAGTGTCAACCAATTGTGAAGGCAAGAAACAGCCTTCTTCACCAGGATACACAAAAAACACAACCAGACCTGGATACCGAGGTCCGAGATTGGCCCAGGCAAAGGGGGCATGATCAACCCTTTCAACTTTGGCCCGTCATACACATTATCAATAAGGAAAAAAAATTAAACTCAATTAGCTCAGATTACCATCAAATCTCCAATGAGCCAGCTGGCTGAAACCTCAAGTCTAACTTTCACTCGTGAGACTCAGCAACTTTTTCAATTGCTTTAAATTTTGCTGATGACATTATCTATAGTGTTATTTGAAAATAAAAACATCATGGTTTGAATTTTTATACTGTATAACTTTAAATTTAAAATATTCTGATAAATATATTTGGTACTAAGAATTTTTTTATATTTTGAGTGTTCTTTCAGACCGAACATAAATTTTAATTAGATTATTTTCCATATTTCATCAAATTTTTACACTATTAGAAAGCACATAATTGTTGTTGTTTTTTTTGTGATGTGTCTTTTTCTAATGTTTTATTAATTTGCTTAGAAAATAGATGCTTATTAGTTGATTTCTGAAAGATAATGTAATGTCTTAAATTAATAAAATATTTTATTACGCTATAAAATTTTGCCAACCAAAATCCTTCTTCTACCTTCAGCCAAGTGAGCTACTTTACTGCAGATGCCGAACTAGCTCGAATAAGTGAGGTTACACTTCTTGTGTGCTCCTGAAGATGGTGGTTTTTGCCTTTGCAATCAGCTGATCCTAAATTTTAGTGTATGTTGTATCTATGTTACTGTGAAAGACCGAAATTGGAGAATGTCGACTTTCACCGGTGAATGTCAACACATACCAAATACGTCGGTGAAAGACCGAATATTTGATTATATTCTTGTGCATTCGGACAATCACCGGTGTATGTCGACAAGCACAGACATGCTCTGGTGGAGGTCGAAAAGAGAAGCCGAGGTCAACAGAGAGGCGACAGTCTGTCGCCAAATCCTTTGTTCTGCTGCGGTTAAAGTTATGTGGCATGTATTTGTTATACTCTGGAACATTACTGTTTGTCAGTCTTATGCAAGGTTTGATGGTGCGCGCAACGTTTTCGGAAAATTTTATTTTTTTATCCGATACCCTAATTTATATTGAATGGATACTGCAGTGAATCGTGATCTTTTTTTTTTAAAAGTTAAATGCATTAATTGCGAGTAAACGAGAAGACAATTGTTTTTATTTTTCTCAAGAAAAGTACTCTAAAATACTTTCTGAAGTGATTTCTGCTAAAACTAAGTGCAGCACACCTTTGGATTACAGACGTTTAAGACGTTTTAAAAATTAATGATGAAGAGAAGTTAATTGTATCATTAAAACCAGGAGAAACGAATATACAGTATTATGTTACCAATGATGAATTGTTCAGTATACTATTTGAAACTCACACCAGAATAGACCCCGGAGGAAGAACACGTATGCTTAAAGATTTGCAAGTTAAATACAAAAATATTACATATGAAGTTGTAATGTTGTATTTAAATTTATGTACACAATGTCAAATGAAACATAGTGCACCTAAGAAAGGTATTGTTGTGAAACCAATGGTCAGTTCTGAGTTAAACTCTAGATGTCAAGTTGATCTGATAGACCTGCAGTCACACAGGGATGGTGAATATAAGTTCATATTGGTGTATCAAGATCATTTAACTAAGTTTGTCCAGCTACGACCATTGAAAACTAAGACAGCTGAAGAAGTAGCGTATCACCTTCTTCAAATATTTTTAGCATTTGGTGCTCCAGCTATATTGCATTCAGATAATGGTAGGGAATTCAGTAATCAAGTCATATCCGAACTATGCGCTATGTGGAAAGATGTTAAGATAGTTCATGGAAAGCCTCGTCATAGTCAAACACAAGGCTCAGTTGAAAGGGCTAATCAGGATATACAAAATATGTTAACTGCATGGATGAACGATAACGATAGAAATAAATGGTCAGATGGTTTGCCCTTTGTTTAGTTTGCCAAGAACACTACATACCACGAAGGAATACGCCAAAGTCCTTATGAAGCCATGTTTGGCATTAAACCAAAAAGAGGCATAGCATCGTCTTTTTTGCCTGGTGAACAAATTGCAAATATTAAAACCGAAGAACAACTCGAAGAAATTACTAATACTTTTGAAACCGAAGAACAGGTTGAAGAAACTGTTAATACTTTTGAAGAAAATTTGAGCAATGGCCATACCGAAAACCATATTCCAAAGAGAAATATTGAAGAAGACCTGCAACCTACCACGTCTTCATATCAAGCCCTGACTGAACAACACGAGTTTATTTCTATAAAAAGATCGGCCGCGAAAGAGAATCTCCCACTTCAAGCAACGAAAATGTTACAAACCTCAAAAAAAAAATTTCCTCCTGCTCAAATTGGTGATACCGTACGAATACAAGTCCCTGATGTCGACCGTGGTCGTACAGATGGCCGAAATGTGTTGGCAGTTGTTGTTGGAATAGAAGACTCTGACTTTTATAAACTAGCAAATAAAAATGGTACCATCAAGCAGCTTTATACCCGTAATCAGTTCGTAATTTGTAAAGAAAAGTTACTTTCCATAGATGAAATTTCTTCTCAAGAAATGTCGCTGAGAGAAGTAGTTGCAGCTAATTCGAGAAGTGGAGGGCAAGGCTATACACGCTGTCATTGCAAAAGGAAATGTTCCACAACTAAATGCAGTTGTAAAAGCAAGGGACTTTTGTGCAATTCAAAGTGTCATAAAAGTTTAAGTTGTTGCAATAAATAAGATTTCAGTCACATAATTAAGTAAGTTTTTTATTGGTATTATTTTATTTTCTTATTTAGAAAATCACTGTTTGTTTTAAGTTCAACAGATTATTTACATGTGCTGTTACTTAAGCTTTCTCCTATTTTGACATATACGATATAAATGCAAAGTTCTTTATTGACTAAACTTAAAACTAAAATCTTAATGCTTAACACTTATCCAAGTACAACTGCTATCATTATTTAGAAGGCAAGTAATATCGAGCATCCCATCTTCTTCTCTGGCTAGAATCTAAAGCTACATGTCCAAAAAAACAAATCCCGGGCTGCCCTTTAAATCTACCACGGCATTTAAATTCTCTGGGGTTAGTCCCGCAGTTAAAACTCCTTTACAGAGTGACGAACCGCTCCTCACTGTGATTGGCCACTCCTCTCAGCAAGCGAGGCGAAAAAGTTACGTCACCCTTGTGACGTTTTTTCGCGCCTGAAACACGGAGAAGAGAATGCAAACCTCCGACATATTCAACATTCACCATTAGTGCATGGTGAATGTCGACATTTGCCGGTGTAAGTGAGAAATAAGGATATTTGGCAAATATTTTGGACATACACCAAGCGACTATGTGAATGTTGACATTCACCGGTGAAAGTCAACATTCTCCAAATTTCGGTCTTTCACGGTAACATCTATATGAAGTTTCAATACTTCATATAAATACAGTTTATATTAGTTTTTATTACAGCAGTTTTTGAGCAATTTTTAACATTTAACTTGTTTTAGGCAGACCTTTCTAAAATATTAATGAATCAAAATGTTAGAAACAAAGAAATTTCATACTTTGATGCCATTAAGAACTTCATTTATAACCTTGAGGCGAAGATCTTTAGCTTCCATTTGTCTTTCCTGCATGATGAAAAGCATCTTTAAGTTAATGATTATATTAAATACAAAATATTTTACTATGTATAATATAAGGTTCTCACAGAAGTACATATAAAGTTAAACTTTCCCAGAAAATTCTAGTTCAGTTCAATTTTACCTAATTTCATGCTACAAAAATGGTTACCTTGAAAAATATATTTTATTGAAGCGAAGGAAGTTCTGGACGTAGCTTTCTTAACGACTCACATCTGATTGCATGCATTTCGTTGGACTTTCATGGATTGCATGCATTAGGAGTTTTATTGACATGGTAAAACTAAAGCAATTCAAATAAAATTTTGCACATCACTTGAACCAATAATCTTTTAGGTCATGACAAAGCTCAAATTTTAAATTTGATTTATGTATTGAGATATAAAAGGTCAGATAGTATTAAAGTCTATGCAGAAAAACTATTTTTAAATCATCATACACGAAACATAATTTTCCATTTGTTTGCTATAACTCTCAAAATTGTGCATGTTACTAGGCTGTCTTGTACATTAACTATTTAATATTTTGAGTTTTTTACCATTTTCATGAAATAAAAGTCGTAGTTATTAAATATGCAGCTAGATGCCCTGCTTCGCTTCAGTTTCAAGTCAAGAAAGACAGCTCAGTATTATTTATATATATCACTGAAAAAATTCATTAATAAAAGTCAAGTATAAGAAATAAAATTGTCTAACATGCGTGAGGTTTCAATTCAGATCAGAATACAAATATTTATATTTTACTTAATTATTTTCAAATCAGTTATATCTGAATTTTTACTAGCCATTTCTAGAATATAAAATTACAGCCTCCCTTGGAAAAAAAACTGATTCATTTTATTTTGAGAATCAGTCGAAATAAATTCTTAACCACACCTCTCGATATATATACAGGTAAGGTATAACTGCCTAGGAGTTTTGACACTTCTAGTCATAAGTTTGCTTCTGAGTGCAACAAACTCACATATATTGAAAGTTACTTACTGTGAACTTTTCGCTCTTCCTTGATGCATAAAACAGAAGAGGAATTAAGAGTGCTACCACTGCAACACCAGCTAAACAGGATGGTCCCAGGTACTGCCACATAAAAGCAACGATGCAAACTATCCTTATTGGTGATACAATCAACACCGATGAATACAAGGCAAAATTTGAAATTCTCTGCGTATCCACAGAGATTAAGTTTGTAATGCCTCCACTTGTAAAGTCCTTGCGAGCGGAACTTGCTAACAATAAGTTCTGAAATAAGAATCTATGTTAATTATCATATGGATTCTTATTTTAAATAATAAAAGGCATAACATTAGCTGCAAAATTTTATAGAGATACTTCTAGACAAGTCTCGGAACAACTTGGAGCATTTTTTGCTTAATTCACTTTTGATTTTCATTTATTGAATACTTAAACTGAATTTTGAATAATTTTTACACCAATCCATTTGTAGACATTGGAAAAATTATCACAGATTTTTAATCTTAACACCACAGTAAATAATATAAAACTCTTTTTAATAAACTTTAATAAGCATCTGTAACATTTTTTTTTTCAATTTTTAATAAATTTCTTTAAGAATTTAAAATTTTTGTAGTTTATGGCCCCATAGCAGACAGACATGTATCTGGTATAACTGCCTAGGCACCTATATGTCTGAATGTACATCAGTTTCTCTGTACTATGGTACATGTACATGCATTGTGGTACCTCCTCACAATGACATATGTGAACATAGCAGGATACATAGCAGCTATTGAAAGCTAAGAGCAGAACTGCCAACCTCTCACAGCCAAAAAGCGTGCACATGATAATGTACGTGTGGTATATTTCAACCATGTAAATTCTTGATAATAAGGCTGTAGGGATTTTTTTCCCTACATCAAAATTCTATTGAGAAAACAATTAAATTATTACAATCCACAACAAACATTTTTATGTTGTTAATTTTTAAATTAAACATTTTAAATTTAAATAAAAATATTAATTTTTTAGTAAAATGCATCAATATAAAACAATTAAAAAACTATAATGCACAACATGGATTTTTGCTTTCTATTAAAAAGAAAGGTAAAGACACGATTTTCACATATTACAACAACATTAATAAATCTAACTTTTAATTAAACCAACATATATGGCTGACTTTGCCTTTTTTAAAAACCCAGACGAATATTTTTTTGCTGGAAACAAGGTTCAGACATACAGGATTTTGCAATCAAAAGTGATTCAAGTGTTGAAGTGCTCAAAGAGCCTCTTACATCAGTTTTATTTCTCCTTACTAAACTAAAAACTCTTTCGCAAGAGGCATTGCTATGAGGTTAAAATGCCTAACATGACTTTAGAAAGTTTGCTACAAAGAAATTTGCCATCAGACTTCTTTTCTTTTGATAATAAATTCCATTGTTCACTAATACTTTTACTATTTAAAACGTTATCTGGTAAAGTTGCAATTTGAAAATTTAGAAATTCACTTTCTACAACATCAACAGCTACAGAAAATGTTCCATTCTCACATCTTACAAGGAGACATGGGAACATATCTACTAAATACTGAATTGATGAAAAATTAAACTGCTCTCTTCTAGAAATATCAGCAGCTTGGACATGATTTAAAATTTCCAGATTCCATGGAAATTTAGAAACTATATAGTCACAGCCAGTAATAAAATAATTTCTAACTTTAGAAAAAAATTCTTTCTGCTCCCCAGTGCTAACTGTTTTAACCAATTGTCTGGTTTCAAAACCAATTGATAACTCTTTGTTTTTTTTTTCTGTTTTTCTATTTCATTACATTTAACATAAAATGTTGATTTTACTTGCATAATAACAATTACCTTTACAAATTTAATTAAGAGTTCAATAAAAAGACATTCGATATCAGATTTGAGTGTATGCACACAAGGTTCCTCCTGCTGAAACATTATATTGTATTTTTCAAAACCTTGTAACATGACAAACAAATAATGCATAAGCATGATTCACAGTAGAACTTAATGCAAGGAAAATTCTCTCTTGCTTATTTAAAGCATCTCTTGAGAGACTTTTTACAGACTGTTCTTGTTGCTTCTTTTTAATTAGATGCGCTAAAGATTTTTTATCATGTTCAGTGTTAACTGCATTCATTTTAAATTTCTTATTAACAGAAGTCAAATTAACAATTTTCCTCTTTAACATTTCGTTGGGTTTACAACTTTCCGATTTTGAATTATCAAGTTTTGGGATGGTATATGAAGAAATTCTTGGGGAGAAACCAATTTTTTTTTCACTTACATTAGAACACTCTTCTTTGAAAAATAAAGTTAAGCAATGCCACTGCTGTAATAATCTCTCAAGGCATCTACTAAGAAAAAGCCACTGAGTGCAGCCATGTCTTAAAATCTTTTGTGTTTCAACATCACACAACTCTTGAATTTCTTTTAAAACCTGTTTCCTTTTTAAAAAAATTTCTAGATAATAATAAATGTCAATTAAAATTCATGAATTAGTATACATAAGCTTTTGGCAGATTTTTGTGCTGCCAAATTAATCAAATGGCATAAACATCCAAATGCAAATAAATTTGGCTGCTTACTCTTTAAAAATACCGAAATTCCTTTTCTCTTGCCGATCATAACAGCTGCGTTATCACATGATAGAGCAAGGCAGTTTTCCCACGGAATTCTGTAGCATTGAAATTCCTCATTTATTAATTTGGCAATGTTTTCCCCAGTAGGGGATTCCATTAATTTTGGCAAAGACAACAGCTCAGTTTTTACTCCATTTGATGATTCTTTGAAATACGTTAAAACGATTGGATATAGTTGATCATCGCCACAATGACTCCCATCAGTAGACACGGTAAATGGATTTTTAGTAGCTGCAATTATTTGTTTTTGATTTTCACTGGCTAGTTCCTTAATAATAAAAGCTGTTTTTGTTCGCCCACAGGAATAATGCTTTGCCTCTTTCAAATCCGGGAACATCGCTTGAAATAATAGGCGAGCATGGTCTGCAGTAGCTAACGGAAGATTATGTTCTAAACTGAATGAGGTGAACATAACTTCCGCTTTCGTAGTCTGCAATTTTTTATTCACAGTTAAAAATCCATTTATAGACTTTATAGATTTGGAAGTCTTGAATTTATCCACGTGTTTGGCCGTTTTTGAATGTTTAACTATGTCTGCACGTCTGCCATGAGAAATGGAGATATCACAGTTACATACAACACAAAAGGCAAGAGATGCACTTATTCTTGATTCTTTGATAAAATCAAACTCTCTGCAATACCTTTCGAAAAACGTTTGAGATCAGGCATTCGTCTTTGTAGGCATCATTCAATTAATTAACTATATAAACTAAACGGAACTCAGCAAAAATTTAAAACAAGCATCGGGAGAAATCAACAAAACAACATGTGCTCCCTCCGCGCATGGGTTTTTGCAGATAACGGGAACAGCTACCAGTGTTGCCAGGTCTTCGCCAAAACTCCCGCACAAAAATTGACAAAAACTAGTCCAATGTTAAATGTTGCCAGTTTTTGCTGAATGTCACAGAAACCAGTTGGGTGAAAATATCATTGAACTAAGCAAAAGCTGAAAGTAGCCCAAAAATTGCAACCCGCACGGCATTCAGAAAAATTTTCCTCCAACACTTCGCCAAAACTAGCTCAATTGAGAAGGAAAATCGCGAAACTGGCAATACTGCAAATGCGCGTCTACATTCCAGCGCCGACCAATCAGTAGCTTTAAATATGACGAGAAAGAATGGGAAAGCCAAATGAGTCCCAAACAGAAAAGGAAAAGAGACTGGATTGGTCTATTAGTTGCCGGTGTATTTTTGTTTGTTTCCATTGAAATACCAAAAGGCAGGGGAATTTGTTAGAAATCAAAAGCCTCTCGAAATTCCCTACTTCAGTCTGAAAAAGGGAAAAAAAAGAAAAAAATAGTGGAAAACGTAATTTTTTTTTTAAATCGTACTTTTGGTGGCAAAATCGTATTATCGTACTGCTCGTGATTTATCGTACTAAATACGATTAAATCGTAACAGTTGGAAGGTCTGTAAGAGCTTTTTTTAAAAAGCAATCGGGCTCAGAATAAAAAATAGCTAGTAACTGAAAGAATTGTTTAGTATACAAATACAATTTTTGGCAGATTTGCTTCAAATTTGGTATGATTATTCCTTACATTACTGCGAGTAACCATGTTTATGGTCCAGGTGTTGGTGCGTTCTTAATAAACTAGTGGATCAGACAAAACTTTCCTTGCAAAATATTCGGGCATTTGACCTTTGAGCTAATCTATATTCATTTCTAAAAAATTAATTTTATAATATATATATATATTCCATTCACATCTGGACAATATAAACAGTATAACACTCAAACTTAATCTAAATCACTTCAGCAGTTTTTGAGATAATAGAGGGTCAATGATTTTGACAAAATTCCATTTTGTAGCAAAATTATATACATTTCTCAAAAATTTATTTTTCTGCATTCACATCTACATAAAATACCAAACTTGCCAAACAAATTTAGTCAAATTGCTTCAGAAGTTTTTGCGATTACGAAGGGCCAATGATCTGACATAAACCTACAAAATCTTTTTTGGTATTTAGGGACCCAAGATCGGATCCAAGATTTTCTATTCTGTGGGCGTTACAAGATCTGTTAAGACAAAACACCACTGTTTATATATGCAAAAGGTTTCATATAATCAAAAAATCCTTTTCTGTTCAGGATCTCAGTTGGGGGGGGGGGGGTGGACCAGATCATCAAGTCACCCCCTGAATACGCTTTTGGAATCCCCCCCACCAATGTATCTACCTAAATACGCTTTTGGAATCCTACCAATGTATCTACAGTGAAAACTTTGCTTAAATCATTATCATCATACTCTTCTTAGATTACATCAGTTAAAGTAAAAAGTTTCCTTAATCTACCCATCAAGAAAAAAGATACAAGTCACAATCCCTATCACCATACTTTCTTCCAGCTCTTAGTTTGAGGAAAGTAAAAACAGTTTATTTTCATTAAAATTGCATTATGCAGATGATTTATTTTATTAAAATCCTTATTTATGTTAACAAGGTTCAAATATAAAATTCAAAGTCTATATGTTTCATATACAAATTCAGTATTTCAGAGATTTATATGTATTGCATTTCTATGTATATTATTTATGTATAACTATGTATGTCTTGTTTAGTGTATTGTAGTGTATGTATCTTTCTGTATTGTTTTTTTTTTATTTTTACCCTACTATTCTTTTGTAACTGTTCTACACACTTTAAGTGAGCTAAACGGCCTGGGTAATAAATAAATGAAAAAGTATTTAGCATTTAAAAAAATTCAGTATTTGATCTACTGTGGAATCCCTTAAGAGTACTGAATGTTTTGAAGACAAGTGATTTATTCGATTTCTAGCCATTGGTTAGACGGAAAGGAATCAATAGCAACAATAATAAAAAGTTTAGTATAATCATGCCTTTCTTTATCACGTTTTAAACCCAAAGATCTCAGGTCAAGAGGTTGTCAAAATATTAATAAAATACAACTCATTAATGTAATGCTTGCTGATTATTCTTATATAATCCTTAAAAAATAAAATGTTACCCTAATAACAGATCTATGCTAAATAATGCATCCTTGCTGATTATTCTTATGATATAATCTTAAAATGTTACCCTAGTAACAGAAATAAGTTACTTTTATTTTGTTGGCTAGTAGTTATGTCTGACTTTTCATGGAAGAGAAATTGCCATTGCAGTGTTACCAACTTTTATTATCCAAAACATATTAATTAGTCAAATGTGCTGATAAAGCAGATTATTTAAACATCATTTATTTGATCTAAGTAATAATAAATATGTCAGATTTAGTAAATGGATGGCATTATATTACTTTCCTTATATACAATAATGTATAAGTATAGTGATGGGTCGAAAATTCGAATTCGAGTTTTCAATGGGAGAGCACGTGTCAAGCATCCCTGATCACGAATCGAACATTTTTTAAGTGATGTCTGTGTGTGTGTGTGTGAAAGTATGCGTGTCAGTGAGTCTGTGGAGAAGATAACTGACGAACGAATGAGCGGATTCAAACAAAATTACAATTCGTAAACACTGGAAGCCTATTGTTTTTAAACGCAATCGAATGTTCAGAACCGCTCTAAATTTTCGAATGAAATTTTGAAAAAATCATCAGAAAATCAAAACCTCTAATAAATTTAAGCAAATAGACATTTCTTATGTAATTTTTCATTAGAAAACGATTGCCATAAATTTTAGAACACTAACATGAACTGTTCTCGAGATATTGTACATTTTTCAAAAAAATTATCAAAAAATCATATAAAATAAAAATAAAAATATTTCCTATTGAGAAACATGTTCACTTTTCATATGTAATACCATGCGATGCATTTGGTGACATTATTCTCGTGGATCTAGCTTGTTCCATTCATGAAAAAAGATACTTTGAATAATACTTTAGTATTTGAATGCCAATAGTCATTTATCTGCTGTAAGAATAACTTATTTCTCCATCCACAATGCTCGGCAAGATTTTGGTGACGAATTTGGTGGAATGTCACCAACTTGGCGACTTTTTTAAATGTTGCTAAATTAACGAAAACTCGCCAAATGGATAAAAATGACACTAAAATTTTTTTTTACTGTAAAAGTAGTAAATTCATTGCATTATATAAGGAAAATTATGTGCTGCCCACATCAGATTTTTTTTTATTGTGTTTTATTGATTAGTGCCATGAGGGAAAAAAAATTAGAATATGAAAATTATTGATATTTATAACTTTTTAAGTAACCTGTTCTATTTTCACAAAGGATTTTCAAATTTATATATATCTTATTTGATTTATCAGTTCTTGCAATGAGATGAAAAAACATTACAAACTATTGATATATTTAATCATTTCAGTTAATTAAGCTGTGTTATTATGGTTAAGGATATCATAATCAGATATTTCCTTGTATAACTTTTTAATACTTCCTTGAAGAAAACAAGCATAAGAGAATTAGGTGACTAAAATTGTTTCGGGGACATTTTTTGAGCCCTCTTCCTCAAAAACAGTGTGTGCTCTTAGCAACCATTAAGAAACAACTCAGACTTGCCAGGCAAAGTAAAATTTGACCAGAGCAAGAACATCCAAAGCAAAAAAGTGGACTATCTGACATTGAAAAAGAAACCCAACCATAAACATATCTACATAGGCTGAAAAAGTGGTCACCTGCCTTTACACACAAGAGGGGAGGGGGAGCAATAGCCCAGTGGTTAGAGCATGGAAATTGCACTCGGTAGGCCAGGGTTCGATTCCTACCACTGCCAAAACTGCTGCCGTGTTCATGTGGAGTACGATCACGTTAAACATGTGGTCTGTAAGTCCTTCCGAGAGGTTGGTGGTAGGTAAAGGAGGGTACGGTCCCTGTGGATGCCTCCCCCACTAGGTTCCGTTCTAAATTGGGTGGCACTTTCCGGTCGTCCAAACAATTACCTTACACCTTTCTGGTAGGTTGGACGGTCTGGGTCTCAACAAGAACACAAGAGGGGGGGTCTGGTGGCTCAAATTGCGGTTCAAACCTTAGGGCAAGTGGGGCAGACTGGATTTTCAACACAAGAGGGGAGAAGGTGTTAAAAAAACTAAAAGACAGAAGTAATATGAGATTTAAAATAAAACAGAGAGAGAAAAAATTAAAACCATTAAATTACTGGTAAAAATGAAAGAACTGTGAGAAATTCGAGGGAAGAGGAAATAGAAAAACCCTTGCAAAAAAAGAAAGATAAAAGATAGCAAATTGTAAGGGAAGGAAGTTCCTTTGTTTTATTTTGAAACTTATTTCAATGATGGTTTTTAGCTCTACTTCCTTAAGGCAGGGGCAAATTATCGGTTCATATTGATGATACGTTGTTGGGTTTTGCTGTCAATGGTGGTTGATATCACCTTCTAGCAAATTTTTGCTTTAGGTGACTTTGCTCTGTTCGAATTTTTCTTTGTCTGCAAAGTCACGGTTGTTTCTTAATGGTTGTTAAGGATGCCCACTATTTTTGACCCAAATTAGAGGACTAAAAAAGTCTTTGAAACAATTTTAGTCAACAATTCTCCTATGTCTGCTTTCTTCAAAGAAGTATTAGAAAATTATGTTCTCACAAGCAACAGTTTTATTTATAGTCATTTCTTCCTGGATTTAATTTACTTTTACAATATAATAAAATGATTTGCCGAAATAAGGTTTGCTGTTAACTGTTTTGCTTTAGGCATGTGAAGATCAAATATCATATTTTTTGTAAAGTGGTTAGCAGTGGCAGTAGCGGAAGTCGGGATATTTTATCCTTTAGATTTTTAGTGTTTAAAAACATCTAGACTTTAGTCATAACAATGCCATCCATACAAATTTATCAAATTAAAATATGTATCAAATCAAACAGAGAATTACTATAATAACAAAGGAATGTTCAAAATTACCTTTCGGAAAATAGCTGAAGAAAGAACAGATTTTACTTGTGCTGCAGCACAAAGTAAGTACATTGTACTATTATTTTGAACAGTTTTAGTAAACATAGAAGTTATAAATATAGTTCCACAGTAGAAAAAGATTCTCCACTCATAGTAATCATCCTGAACAAACCCAAGGATTCGGCTGAAATGTAATAAAAAAAAATATAAAAAAAAATACAACACTAACTCAAGTCACAATAGAAAGGATGTTTACTTTTTAATATGGAATGTTTAATAAAATTAAAATTTTTAAACTTGCACTTAGGGACAGATGAAAACCAATTTTTGTCTCCTTATATATATATATATATATATATATATATATATATTAATAAAATTATATTATGAAATTCCAAAAAATTAAAATAGCAAAAATCAAATGTGTAGGCGTGCAAAACAGTATCAGTAAATACAGCATCAAACCGGGAGTCATAAAACAACACATACTGAATTCAACATACATTAATAAATGGATGATGAAATGCAAAAAGTAACGACAAAAGGCTTGAAAAGTAGAACACTGAAGTATTTGGAAAAGGAAAATTAATTAATGAATAATATATCTACCAGAAACGTCTTCAGGGGGTACATTCTAGACAGATAAATCCGTTGTTTCTATGATTGCATAAAAACATGTAGTTAAAAATTTATGCAATTTGTGCACAACAACGGAATAAACCGGATCCACAGAAAAGCAACACAAGAGGACAATATTCATATACATATATATATATCCAAAAATTTGGTAGCATATTACCAGTGCAAAAACCAGCATCGGTGGCAATGGAACGCTATTGTTAGAGCTTGTCAACATGGTACAATTGAGCAATAATAGGCAAAAAAGCTTGCTTAAGACCACAATTCTCACATGTTCACATGTGTACATCATGGTCTCACATATGACCACAAAAGTAAGTCCAACTTTTTACTTTCTGAAACAGTATTTTTCTGTATAAAGAAAATATTATTATTTGAGGATTCTTGTATTTGACAAGTAAGCACAGCTACCAATTATTCCTGTTTTACTTGCATACTTCCAGTTTTTCTTCCCATATCTCACTTTTTTTCCACCTACATTTCACCCAATACAAGTAAATATAAATAATTGTGAATACGAGTCGTGACTTGCTTCAGGTTCTTTTCCCCATGTCAAGTTTCTTCTAATATGCAGTAAAAGAAGAAAAAGGAATAGGTCAAAAACCATTGCAGTCTAGACTGGTGGTACTGACATAACATGCTTCGGTGGTAAAGGAAGCCAGGCATATGCTCAGGCTAGGCCGGCCTACTCTGAGAGTGATTCTATTTTTAGAACTATGCTCACCAACTACAATTGTTTAATAATTGCAACATGCTAAAATAATTTCAGAATTGAATGATGTCAAAAATGTATTAATAGAAGTTAAGGGACTCATATTCTATAAAGAATTTGAGTTTATTTATTAAACCGGCTAAAGGTAGTGAATATGCTTTTGCGCAGTCTGTTTCAGTTCAAAATATTTTGTGGGAAAAGTTCCCAATCATGCTGTACAAAACTAATGGAAATGGTATTAATAAACAAAAGGCAGACGTTCGTGAATTTAAAATAGAAGGAGTTCCTCAAGAAATTTAAGAAAATAAAAGGATTGATATGCAGTTGACTTTGATCTCATTCATAATGGTTGTAACAAGAAAAAACACTCAAGGCTGTATGCTGTGCAAAAGAAATACTTACTCAGTAGTGTCCCCTTTAATTGGAGATTTCACTGATATAATTTTCGTACCTCAATTGTCTATGTAGGTGCAATATTCTAAACTCGAACAACAGATGCATACTGACAGATTTTATTAGTAAAATTATATAACCTTGCTTTTGAATTTATTTGTAGAACATTTTAAGCATAAAAAAGTGTAATAGAATAAGTTAATAATTGTTATTCAAAATCACTTACTCTAATAATAAAGGAGGCAATAAAAGAGCTGCTATAAAGATAATTTCTAAATATAGACCAGCTGTTAGCCAAGGCCAAACTGTTTTGAATAAAGTCCGAGAAAGGCTGGCCTTCTGAACATCAGATGCAACACTGAAAGAGAGAAAAGAAAATTGTCATATATATATATATATATATATATATATATATATATATATACACTAAAAAATGTACCCAGCATTATTAGAGATTTAAGAAATGCAAACATTTGATAAAAATTACACATGAACATACAGTGCTGAAAACACCGGTTCTCGTTAGATCACCGAAGTCAGGCAGCATCGGGCGTGGTTAGTACTTGGGTGGGTGACCACCTGGGAACACTGCGTGCTGTTGGCACTTTTCGGGTGCGGTATCCCGGTGGTTTGCGCGCTGGATTTGCACGCTGCCACAACTGCCGCCGTGTTCATGCGGAGTACGATCACGTTAAACATGTGGGTCCGTAAGTCCTTCCGAGAGGTTGGTGGTAGGGGAAGGAGGGTACGGTCCCTGTGGATGCCTCCCCCACTGGGTTCCGGTCTAAATTGGGTGGCACTTCCCGGCCATCCAAACTGTTACCTTACACCTTTCTGGTAGGTCGGATGGTCTGGGTCTCAACAACAACAACATGAACATACAGTCCCCGGCCGTCCAATTAGTTGCTCATGTCCACAGGATGAGTCGAACGGTCTGGGTCTTCAACATGAACATACAGCCTAGCCGCCCAAACTGCTGCTCTTAGTCTACGGATGAGTCCGATGGCCTGGGCTTTCGACATGAACATACAGCCCGACCGTTCAAACAGCTGCTTATGTCTCCGGACGAGTCAGACAGTCTGGGTCTTCAACATGAACATACAGCAAATTCTCAAAAACTAAACAAAGCTTTTATGACAGATCTACTTACAACAATAATAAATAACTTGCTGTGTGGGTGTAATATGCATACAGGGCATATACAATCCAAGTATATGACCTTTGTTAGCTCAGGCTAAAAATTAGTTTTTAAAACTAAGCTCTAGCATAATTAGAAGCTGAGATTCAAAATTATCAAACAAATATATTTTATGTTGCTTTCAGTGTACCTCGAATTAAGAAAACAAACCAGTGCTATAATTAATTGAGATTGCAGGAAAAAAAAAAGGGAGAAAAATAACTTTCAAAGTGCACTTTTTATAATTTTTGGTCCGCCATTTTTTTCCTTCAATATTGTCAGACCTACTGCCTTAACTACTGAACCAAATTTAATGAGTGTTAGCTCACTTTGTGTGTGTTCCAAAGGGACATACAGCTTATATAGGGCATATCAAAGAAGCTTATTTAGGTGTATTAAAGAAGAGTATAATGCCCACATTGTATAATTAGAATGGCCATGCATAGAAAAAACAGCACAGAAATTATTTTGGTTCAAAACAGGTGATTAGGAAATTGAGAGATGTTATCTGTACCTGTATTATTTATATAGTAGTCACTAATTTCGGACAGTGCAGAGTAATTCGTTCTATTTTAAAACAATAGGGTCAATTTAATGTTCTTAATTTATCCCTGGTGAGCAATTATTTATATCATCTTGTTCAAGGGTAAAAGTTACTTCATTTTTGGTTACTTCACCAGCTTTGGTCACTTTAAAAGTGTGATTTACAATATAGGATATATTCATTTTTGCAGAATTTAAATATAAAAATTATCCGTTTTTTATCTTATTGAAATAATAAAGAAATACATACGAATGGAATTTCCAATGTGTAGAAAATATGTTATATAAATAGGAAGCTTTTAACTTCACAGCTAAAGGTAAAAAGTCTTTCACAGTCAACAACCTCTTCAAACCTATATAAACATATCTGAAAAAAAAAATTCTCATTATATACTTGACAATATTAAAATTTATAGAATGAAATACATTTGTCAATTTTGATAGCCATGTTATAACAAGAATTCAAAATTTCTAAAACACAGGATAAAAGTTCATATCTATGCACATAATTTATTATATATATATATATAATTGAAAGTCATTCATTTGTTCCATACATAAATCCATAGTTTTTAACACTTTACAACAAAGTTGAAAAGTGTTTATGACTTTGTTCATTCTGTCTGTCTGTCTGTCTGTCTGTCTGTCTGTCTGTCTGTCCGTTAGCACGATAACTGCCGTAAAAATGAGTTTATCAAAATGAAATTTTAGTATGTTGTTCAGACGGTCTGTAGGACCTATGGGAATATAAATAAATAATATCACCCAATTAGTTTTTTATTGAACCCGGGTTGAAAAAATGAAATACATTGAACCCTATGGGACCTAATTTTTCAAACATTTTTTAAGTAAATTTAAAATTCACGAATTGCTTCGAAATTTTTAGGAAATATTCACATTATCCCATAGAATATATAAAAAAAAAATTCAGTAAAATATGTTAAGTAGTTTTTTAATTAAAAAAATTATTTAATATAGGGAAAAAAACAAATTCAATTAAATTCTGACTTTGGGATATCTTCCAGAAAGAAAAGAGAGAGATATTATATAATAAATATCTCTCCATTTGTTTAAACGTTTTGCATATGGGAGTGGCTTCATATTTTAAAATAAATTTGGTAGATAACAATTTTTCATTTTTTTTAAATTTTATATAACTCTTCATGATAAATTTAATTGATGGCATTTTAAATGCACTTTCCTACGTCCTAGAGAGTTAAAATTTGGTACACAGCTTAAATTTGTTGAATATTTTATTCGACAAAAATTTGATGGATCTTTAAATATAGATCATACATTTTTTTCGAAATGGCCTGAAAATAATCCCCGTTCACTTCTATAAATCATTGGTGTAATATTGTTAAAAATTCTGATGTGGACAGCACATGTCTTTCTCTGCAGACTCATATTCGTTCTCTTTATTTATTCAATGATAATTTGAGCTTATCTGCACAACATAAGTATTTTAAATGACATTGAATTTACACGTTAAACTTAAATTTGGTTCTCATTTGATAGCTGGACTTATTGTCAAAGGTGGCGTAGCGGAAACGCGAAAAAACTAGAATATCTCAAGAACGGCTAGTCCTAGAGTAATGGGGTTAGTCTTATTCTTTTTGTTGTCAAAAATCACATATAAAATAGGAATTTAATTGATATAATTGAGCACACGTAGTCTTTTATTTTTATATATAACGATTTTTGCTGGCCATTTCGCAAAAATAGCCCGTTTCTTTTTCCCGAATCTTAGTAGAATAACCTACAAATGATTTATATACAAAATTTTGTTAAATTTGGTATATAAATCACTTGTAGGTTATTGAAATATTATACTCCAAATTTTGTTAAATTTGGTTCATTAGTTTTTAGCTAGAGTGGATAAAGGCAATTTCTGCGGCCATTTCGCAAAGAAGGCAGATTCTTTTATTACGAATCGTACTATAATCTAATGAACATCAGGATTTCCCACAAAAAACATGCCTACCAAATTGTATGAAATTCGGTCCATTAGTTTTTCAATTAGAGTGGATGTAATATCCACACAGACACACAGAAACATACACAGATACACCCTTACACACACAGACGTCTTCCTAAAAGTAGTTTTTTCGTGTTCTAGAAGTCCCAAAACGTGTAGATCCTTTGAAAATTCGAGTTCCGATCTTCGGCACGATTCCAATACTTTGAGTACATACACATACACATATATATTATCTGTGTATTATCTGTGTATCTAAATTCCGTGCCTATGCAATTACAATAGTTGTGATTTTAAATGATCCCTAAACTTTTATTATTTCTTCAAGGAAGCCTAATTTTAACATATGCAGAATGCAAATATCTCAAGCGATTGTAAGATGAATTACATAAGAATTGCTGAATTTTTTTCACACAAAATTATTTAGCTCTGGAGTCTGGAATACAAGTTATATGAATGAAATATTCATTGATTTTGCATAAAGAATCAGATGATTTATATTTCGATACAGTTTTAAATATTTAAGTATAATAAATTACTGTAGTACTGTGATAATGTAAAAGATATTACTACTGAATGAATCACATTTTAGAAATTTTTAAATGAAATTACATTTCAGTTGGAAAGTGTTTCATAATCAATGCTTATGCATGATTGATCTTTCTTGTTTTTTCTTTAATTTGGTACGGTTATTCTCTATTTCATTGTGAGTAACCCCGTCTATGTTTTGAGTTTCTAAAACCAAGGGTTGTCAAGGTATTGGATAAAAAAGACAAAATTAAACCTTCCATAGAAATAGCATTATGCAGACGATTTTTTATTCTGAAAATTTATTTGAAGAAAGTTATTCATGTCACTCAGCAATGGGCTGTTTTAATCTACTGTGGCACACAATTCTTATTCAATTCATACGATTTAAATAATAAAGAAATTATTAAAAAATAACTTTTATAAATGAATGATATGATTGGAGTTTATTATGGGCTTGGGATACAAGATTAAGGGAATTATTGATATTTTCAGTATCAAGTCATCTGTTTTATTTAGACAAAGATTTTTCAAACTCATATTTTCTATTATGTTTAACCGATTGAAATGGGATGAAAATGATACGTCTTCTACCATTCTTGAATCTCCATTTTGGTGCATGGTGACAAAATGTCATATTTTGTTTCGTAAATCTGTTTACAAATGGGATAAGGATGGTTTTATTCTTCAATGCATCTGTGCAGGTAATTTTGTATAATGAGAACAGAAATTATTTCTTTATATTACATTTTAGGAAAATTATGCTCTCTTTTAAGGAAAAATTAAATTAAATATTTTAATATAATTTTTTGAAGAACAATATCATTTAGAATACTACTGGATATGGATATATTTTAAATCATGAGCAATGCTGGATACATCTGCTAATATTCAATAACAGCTATATGTTTTTATATACTACAGTCACATGCTATAGTACAAAAAAAAAATAGTAAATTCTAAATATGTTGAATTATTTGAAGAACAATATAATTTAGAAGTCTACTAAATATGGATATATTTTTAATCATGAGCAATGCTGGGTATATCTGCTAATATTCAATAAGAGCTATATGTTTTTATACATATTACAGTAATATGTTATAGAATAGAAAAAAAATAGTAAATTCTCAATATGTTGAATTTCAAAGAGTCGAGGAAAATAATTCCGCATAACTGAGGCTTCACATGTCAAACTTGGGTTATACCAAATTTATTTCCAGTTCTTTGAACTTGCTTATTACTAATAATATTTTTCTCATGCTTATATTTCAGAAGAAATAATTTATTTTCAAAATTATGGCGACTTCTACAAAGAACAATAATTCCTCATTATACTGGTGAATTAAAACTGTATTAATGAAAAAAAAAAAAAATCATGTATAGTCTATAACTTTAGAGATCTTGGAGAGAAAAGAAGTAACATGAAAGGGATTAAATTGAAGAAGCAAGGCATGATAATCACAAATTCCAATAATAGGAGACATCCCAAAGTAAAAAACATGTTATCAGTTTAGCAACAAGGTTTTAGTTTGGTTAAAGGTGAGCGTCAGTAAATCTTCTGCCCTATCCGTGCTTTGTTAGTTTTCTCAGAACACATTTTTCACCGAAATTCTGCTCAAACAATTGCCAAATATTTTCTAAAAAATAAAATGCAATGCTTAGATAATATTAAAACTAAATTTAATACTCAATAAAATATAGAATATATTATTTATTTTAATCCAAAATGTTTTTAGTGCTACCATCTGTTGTCACAATTTAATTCATACCGATTATTTTTATTTTTTAATGAACACTTTTAAATGTCTATTTCCTCTAATACGCTATTAAATAAACAACAGATCCTATATAATAATGCCACAATCACGGAAAGGTAATTGAACTGGGAGTTGAAGACAAAGGAACTTGAAAACAAAGCTGCAGTCCTCAGTGATGTACATTCAGATCCCCTTATCAAATTTATAGAATGAGAAATTACCTTTCAATGATTGTGGTATTATTATATATGATCTGTTGTTGTATTTAATACTGTATTAACCCTTTCGCGACGAATGGCACGCCCAGGTGCCAGATGCGAACATGCATTCAAGGACGAACGGCACTCATTCGGGTCAGAGGAAATTTTACCGCAAGCGGGTAGTGGCACGTATAAGTGCCACTATGCAGAACGTTTTAATTTGTGAACTAGATGGCGTTACTTGTCCATGGAACTAACTTCAATGCATTTTGCAGAGGCATGACCTTGGCAGAAGAGGATCGAATGAATTATTTCTCCATTTGGAGCGGTGAAAATCATTTTGTAACATAAACAAACAGAGCAATTCTCGTAGCATCAACAATTTTATAATTGAGTTTCGGTTTTTATTTTTATTTTAGCGTTATGATTTCGTTGGTGAATCATAGGAATATAAGAGAGTATTTTTTTTTTGTTTGGGTTTTAGAGGCAGTGAAATTATTCGCTTATTTCGGATAAAATAATGGGAGCAACTAACGAGTATTTTGTATTCAGATTTGTATGAAAATTATACATCAAATAGAACATAAATATTTCTTTTATTCCTGTAAAAAGTAGATTTCTGTGTTGAATAGGTGATTTTTAGTGAATTTTTTTCGAGAGTTAGGCTTAGCGCAAAAAATGCGCCGTCCTTTTCGACCAGTTCGGAAGCGAAGCGCATCGTCCTTTGGGTCGCGACAGCTCCGGAATGCCGCCGTCCCGAAAGGGTTAAAAGGAATAGATATTTAAAAATGTTCATTAAAAAATAAAAATAGCCGGTATGAATTAAATTACGACAACAGATGACAGCACCAAAAATATTTTGGATTGAAATAAAAAATATATTCTATATCTTATTGAGTATTAAATTTAGTTTTAATATAATCTAAGCATTGCATTTTATCTTTCAGAAAATATTTCGCAACTGTTTAATCATAATTTCGACGAAAAACATGCTCACCCTTAAGGCTCATCAGCACAGAATAGATATTCCTATGATAACAAGAAAATTATGCATTAATAACTTTTTTTTCTGTTGTTCTTTACAATACCTCCCATCAACAAGTTTAGTGATTATAAATCCGATCTTGCAATCCCATGCAGTTTGAGATTAATATTTTATAAATTTCATTTGCCTGACAGATTCCGTTCAAAGTTTGATCTTTCAATGGTGTTAAGTTGAAAACACTGTGATAATATTTTTGATTGCTAAGTAAGAAATTTATGTGAAAATTGCTCAAAATTGAACTTCATAAAAAAAATCTGATGTGGGCAGCACATAACTTTTCTTATATAATGCTATGAATTTACTGCTTTTACAGTAAAAAAATAGGTTATTCTTATAGTAGATACTAATATTTTTTCCAAGATATTAAATTTTCATCAATTAGTCTTCATTTTCATTGATTTAGCATCATTTATATCCATTTGGCGATATTTTCGTCAATTTGGCAACATTTAAAACAGTCGTCAAGTTGGCGACATTCCACCAAATTCATTGCCAAAATCTCACCAAATGTTATGGATGGAGAAATAAGTTATTCTTACAGCAAATAAATGACTATTGGAGTTCAAATGTAAAAGTATTACTCAAAGTATCTTTTCTCATGAATGGAACGAGTTAGATCCATGAGAATAATGTCACCAAATTTATGGCATGATATTACATATGAAAAGTAAACAACAGTTAATATTTTTTTTTAATTTATGGGATTTTCTGATAAATTTATTTGAAAAATGTGCAATGTCTCAAAAACAGTTCATACTAGCATTGTAAAGTTTATGTCAATCGTTTTCTATGGAAAAATTACATAAAAAAATGTCCATTTGTGTAACTTTATTAAAGGTTTCGGTTTTTTGAAGATTTTTTCAAAGTTTCACTCGAAAATTATGGGGGGTTTCTGAACATTCGATTATGTTTAAAAACAATAGGCTTACAGTATTCATGGATTGTAATTTTTGTACCAAATTTCATTCAAATCGCTCCATTCGTTCGTGAGATATCATTTCCACACACACACACACACACAACCACAGACACACATCATCTCAAAAATTTTCGATTCGTGATCAGGGATGTTTGAAACGTGCTCTCCTGTCGAAAACTCGAATTTACATTTTCGACCCCGTCACAATACTTTCCTTATACATTATCATATATAAGGAAAGTAATAACCAAAAACCTATTTCAAATTTCAAGAAATGAATTGGAGCGTGGCTTAACTCAACTTTCTCATACCAATTTCAATTTTTTTTTCCCAAATTTTCCAAGAAATTTTTTTAAAAATTAATATCGTGAGTCCAAAGGATTACAACTATAGCGTGTTACTCTTCACATTAAAGGGCTTAAAATCTTTCGATTGATACCATACTTAAAAGTGTACCGCAAGGGGGGCGGGGCTAATGACATCACGAACAAAAAAATTGTATCGCGGCTATTTTTAACATCATTGATTGAAACTATGAAGTCAAGTGATCATTGAGCCATAAATAACCCCATTTATGCATGGTTATGTCAAATTTTGTCCTATGCTGCCATGTTAAAAAAATAGAAAATTTCGAATAAACTTCGAAGCTTTTTCTCAGAGTTTTAAACATTCTATCTAGTTCAAAATGTTTTGATAACAAAGCTGAATATAAAGTTTCATGAAAATACATTAATATTTGTGGCAGCTACCATGTACACAAGGAATCGACAGACACACAAATATCACTCTAAAAATAGTCAAAATGTGTTCAGGATGTCCTAAAACATATATTGGCATCAAACTCTCGAATTCAGAAATCTTCGTGAAAACAATACGTTCTCCATACTATATTACATACTATGACAAAGTAAAAATTGATCAATGGTATCTTGGGACCAGATTTGAACTATCACTATACCGAATTTCATAGCTGTGGTTTGCTTAGAATTTCTACTATGTTGCTCACAAATGGACAAATAGACATCTTTTATTATTACAGATGCATAAATTTGATTAAAAAGTTTTAAAGGAAATTAAAATCTGTAAATAAAATTTAAATTTGATTAATATGCAATTACATAATCACAAAATACTAACTTGGTAAACCAAAGATATAAAACACCAGATATAAATGGCTCTTCATCTAAAGGATTACCACGCTAGATGAAAAAGAAATGCAAGAATAAGTAAAATATTAGTAAACACATATATATATAACATAATACAAACATAAAAGACAACTGTGTGAAAACTTTTTAATTTCTCTATAATATTAAAAAATATCCTGTGATTTTTGCAAACAGTAAAATGTACAGTTCTGAGATTTTACATATAGACTTTTATGAATCCATAGATGTGCAAGATGGGCCTAGAACTTTGATTAGGTTTTAGTTAATTAAGCATTAATTAATAAAATTTTGCATTGCCTGTATGGGCAAAGATTTAATGGGTCCAGCTGATTTCCAACTTCTTTATGATTAGTTGCTAGCAAAAACATCAGAAAGATCACAAAAGACAATGTTATACCACATTAACACTAAAATGCCTTATTGTCAATTTTTATAAACACAACATTTCGCAACTATTGTCATGAACAATTACAATTAAAATGTAATGATTATTACAGTTAACAATTATATGTCTTAGTGCTGATTCTTATAAATAATGAAAAGCAATTTTTCATGATCACAATTGTTATAATTTTTAAACCAGTTATATTTTAAATTATATATTTACTTGAATAATAATACAGCTCAGATTCGGTTCCTTACATTATTATAAAATTTCACCTAAATGAAAGCGATCTAGAATGAAAATCGAAAATGCTCTGGAACTGCTAATAAGCTGTCAGGTTTAGTTACAGAGGGCAAGCATGTGCACCTGCAAAGCGACAAATAGGAGGGGGGGGGGGGGTACTCTCTTGTAATGCCAGAGAGATGAAAAAGCTCACGAAGTGAGCTCTGGGTATGGGTGAGCATCTGAGAACACATGGTGGAACCCCAATGGGTGTATTACACCTATATAGCAGGCAGATAGAAAGAGCTCAAGGTGTGAACCCTGAAGATGGTGAGCATCAGCAAGCATGGGCAGAGACCCATTCTACAAAAAGTGAAAACTGTCTGAAAAAAAAAATCTTTAATGGATTTGGAATGGTACATGGGTCATTCCATGCCAAGTCTTCCATGCCATGGAACTCACCACCTCAGAATGTTATGAAAATTGGCCTGAATATGCTATACTCTACTGGTTTGTTAAAAATACAAAATTTTAGCTATCTACTTGAAATAGTTTAAAACATAGAGGTCCTTGAAGTTTTATCCTCCCCCCCCCCCTTCACTCTGCCACTGGTTAATTAGTTATAAATATTAAAATATGGTTTCTAAACTTTACTAATTGCTTTTTAAAATTAATTTGGGTTATGAATTGATTCCTTTGATTCAACTGATGTAGTCCAACTCACAGAATTTCAGAATTGATTATTTGAGTTGGATTTAAATATTTCTGGCACCAGAACAGGTACATCTGATTGAAAAAAGGGAAATTTGAACACTGGATAAAATATTTAATATGTAGTGCATAACTTTGTTGGAATACACAACACATCTCTTGGATACTGGTGGTAAAAAAACTGTTCGAGGTAATTCAGTAAAAATATCTTACATGCTCCTTTAAAGAAAATTATTGAACTGCAAAACTACAAACTGAACTTGAAATTGAAAAATGTGAAATTCAATTAAATTAATTAAAATAAGCATGTCTGAAGATATAGAAAAAAAATAAGGGAGCAGTCATGAGAACAATGACTAGCAAATTAATAAATAAAACAGAACATTTATTAAATGAACAATCCACCAAACTTGATTCTTTAGAGGAAATAAAATATCAATTAATTATAAAGGCTAAAACCCTCAAAAGGTTAGACAATGAAATTGAAGACTTAATTGATGTGACAGAGTTAGAAAATGAAATTGAAAACTCTGAAGAATACCAGAAAAAAGGTTATTTCTTGGAATAGTTGAATATCCAAATGGATACAAAAATGTTGGAATATTACTAAACAGGCTACCCCCCCCCCCTTCAAATGTAAAAATCATGATGGGACAAATGTAAAAGTTAAACAAAAATAAGACTCTTAAAGTTGAAAATAGACAAATTTTACAGGGATTCTAGCCAATGGTTAGCATTTTGGCACTAGTATGAAAGTGCCGTGCATAATAATGAGACAATGTCAAAGATAGATATGTTTAATTACTTAACCTTCTTTTTAGAGGAACTGCAGGTAATATACCCCTAACTAACGAAAACTATAATGTTGCTATAAAACTTCTTGAAGAAAAATTCGGAAGAAAAGATTTATCAATTTAGGCTCACATGGACAAATTTATTACTAAATTTAGAATCAGCAAAAAAATTTTCAAATATTATCGCATTGAGGAAATTTTACGATAACTGCGACATCCAAATGTGAAATCTTGAATCTTTGAATGTAACATCAGGTTTATATGAACAATTACTATGCCCAATACTTCTAAAATCATTTCCTGACGACTTAGCCATCAACATCATTGAAGAAAGTTTGCATGTTTCGCAAATCCAGCATGAAAGCTAAAATTGATCAAGAGTTTCAGAATTTAACTACTAAAGTAAAAAAGAAATAAACTAAAAACTGAAGGAATATGCACTTCAGTTTCTAAAAAACTTTAATTTATCTGTATATTGCTGGACAAAAATAAAACCAAACCCTGTGAAATTTGGAACAGCTCTAAATATCGTAAATTGATTTGTGAAGCTCTTCCAGAAAGTAATTTGTCTGAAACATTTCATCATTGTTCATGGTGGGGTAGTGTGTTAGAGAAAGCATTAGTGCCATCACCAGCTCGCCAAAAGAGCGATCGTGGTCCGCCACACTGACCTTTCCTATTGAAGCACATCTGAAAAGAAACTTTAGCAGTTATTAGTCTGAATCTAAAATGTTAAGATGTATATATGTCCATCCAGTGTATACAGATGCATACAGATAAATATCTATGTATCATAGAATAGTAGTAGTTAAAATATAGTTTTTAAACTTTACTAACTGCTTTTTAAATTAATCTGAGTTATGAATCAATTCCATATTTTTAATCACAGTGAACTGATTTAATTGATGCAAGCTAATTCAAGGAATTTAAGAATTTGATAATATGAGTTGGATTGCAATGTATTCTTAAAACTAAAGTAGGTAGGATATTCAAATTTTCAGGCTTTTCACAGTTCTAGTTGATGAACTTTAATGCCAACTTTCATCAAAGCCCAAGTAGGTGGGGTTCATCTTTGAAGCAAAGTGGATGATTTGACATGGATTGACCCATACTGGACATGTTGACTACCATATCAGTCACCTATGATGACTCATACAATTATGTTTTTGGGAATGGAGTGGGACATATATAGTTGACATGATTCTTGGAGTATGAATAGTCTTACTATAGTTTCTGAAAGTTTTACTATGTATATCTGAAAGTTTTACTATATATGTATAACTAGTAGCGAAGCGTGATGGGAATCTGGGGAGGCAATGTCTACTTAAACAACCCACTACCAAGCAACTCTCACTTTAATTATACGAGGTAGGATTCAAAAGTTCCCGGACTGAGTCTATAACTTAAAAAATATTATCAATTAAAATGCTGAAACACATCCTCTTTTGAAATAAGACCCTTGCGCAACAACACACTTTTGCCATCGCTTGTAAAGGTCATCGAAACACTTCTGGAATCCATTTTTAGCCATGTCCTTTAATTCAGCCTACGATGCACTTTTGACTTCATTTGCGGATTGAAATCGACGACCCTGCAAGTGACTTGCCAGTTCAAGAAGTAGGCAGAAGTCATGGGGACGAGATCAGGGGAGTAAGGAGGATGTGGCAAAACAGTTGTTTGTATTTTCGCAAGAAAGTCCACGATGAGGAGGGATCGGTGTGCAGGAGCGTTGTCATGCAAAAACACTCATGACTGCTAAGCCCACAGTTTTAGTCTCTTCTTCTGAATCGACTCACACAAACGACGCAGGATGTCTACATAGAGTTCCTTGTTCACAGTGCGTCCTTCAGAGATGAATTCCAGATGCACAATGCCCTGGATATCAAAGAACACCTCTAGCATGACCTTCCCTTTAGAGCAATCTTGGTGGAATTTCTGCTTGCATGGAGATTACGGTGATTTCCACGTTGCTGATGCTCTCTTGGATTGTGGGTCATATAAAAAACACCATTTCTCATCTCCAGTAACAATTCTGCCAAGTAGGGAAGTATCTTTGTCAGCAGCCGAAATTAAGTCTCCCGCTATTTCCATTCGAATTGCTTTTGGTCTTCGGTTAACATGCGGGGAACAATGTGTTGACCCTTTGTCAGTATCCGTTGACATGTGGCCTCGGATATCCCAACAGGTTCTGCTATTTCTGCTACTGTTTGCTGCCGGTTCCCATGTACTGTCGCAGAAACCTTTTCGATGTTTTCAGCGGTGAGGGAAGTCTACAAAAGGCCAACGCGTTCGTAGCCTTCTCTGAAATGTTGATGCCACTCAAAAGCTCATGTTCGCGATAATGTATCACTACTGTACACATGCTTCAACATTTCATAAACCTCCGTAGCACTGTTTCCCAAACGAACACAACATTTGATATCAATTCTCTGCTCAATAAACGCCATTCTTTTCAATCGCCGGTTACTAAATGCATCCGTCTACAAAATACGACGCCATGGCGATCCACCGACCACGTGATTTGGGTCAAACCAATTTTAGAAGAGGGGGGAACGTAGTAACACAAACGTTATTGTTGTCACTCTACTGCAAATATTTTTTAAGTTATAGACTCAGTCCGGGAACTTTTGAATCCTACTCTGTACATTAGAGGATATATTTTATGCCCTTATTAAGTTTGGTGAAAGAATAGAAAGAAAGAATTTGGTTGTGAGTTGTTTTTGTAGACACTATCTCCCCAGATTCCCTTAATGCTTTGCTACTGTGTATAACTAGGATTAGTATGACTCAAAGCAATAATTAGAATTAGCATGACTAAATACAATAATTAGAATTAACATGACTAAATACAATAATTAGAATTAGCATGACTGAAAGTAATAATTAGAATTAGCATGACTGAAAGTAATAATTAGAATTAGCATGACTGAAAGCAATAATTAGAATTAGCATGACTGAAAGTAATAATTAGAATTAGCATAACTGAAAGCAATAATTAGAATTAGCATGACTGAAAGTAATAATTAGAATTAGCATGACTGAAAACAATAACTAGGATTGTTAGTTCAACCATCAGCAATGTTTTAGGCAAATAAGAATATTGATATAAGTTGTGGAACTCAGTTTTCTTTTTTCATTGGTTCACACTGTGCACCTATACATAAGTTTTCTATCATGGTGTAAAATATGGTAGTTCCATGGTTAAAAATATGTTCTCTGGAGCATGATAAACAGGTTCCGGTTGAAGTGTACTCTAAATTAGAGCAACATTTTGCTCAACCTCATAAATAATACAAAAATTAAGTACATAAATAGAAATAAAAATGCCTCTAAAATAAATAAAAATTTACCTCCAGAGAAGTGAAACTTTTGACATCTGAGAAGAAAGAGAGAATAAGTTCCACGTAAAGGATGGGATAATACACCATACTAAGAATGTAGTTCCCATCAGATGGCGATTCCTACAAAAAGTTCAAGAATAAAGAATCAAGTTTTTATGACCGCAGTTAATATGAATTGAAGTCAGAAAATTTAACAGTTTTTCAGAAAATAATTTTTATATCTCTATGAAAATTGACAATTACTGAGAAAAAACTGTAAAATACACTAAACTTCTTTTTTCTTTGCAAATTATATCATTAAATCAGAAAGTTATTCAAATAAGTCTTTTTTTGCTTTCCCTACAATAATACATTCTATGCTGCATTCTACATGCATTTTTCAAGTTTATTTCATCTATTACGTATGTTTTGTAGTTTATGAGCCAACTAGGTGTATAATTAAATGTCAAATTCTTTTGTAAAAATGGATTCAACTTTATTAATATATAAGTTAACCCCAATTTTTATTGCACTTAATGATATTGTTTCATTAAAATTGAACATGTGGCATGATTACTCTATCTAAATAGAACATTATTAGGGGGTTTGATCAATGAACATGTCATAATTAACATATCAGATCTAAAAATAAATTACTCAAACTGCTGCAAAAATAGCTAAAAAGTAAAAACTTTGTTAAAACACAGCATAAAACAAAATCCGAGGCAAATAACAGCCATCTCTGTCAGGACAGAAAAAGAAAACAGAGCAACAGTACCAACAAAGACAAGAATGCATCTTGCAAACTCATTCTTGTCTTATTTAGTGTATTCAATCAATCAATTAAAAAAATTTTTTATTGTAAACAGGCCTAGCCCAAGCAATAAGTATGGCAACAGTAATGAAAACAATCATGTACAACATAATATAAAAAGATACCAAAAAAAAACAATTTAATATAAATAATTAATAATTTAATTTATATATAAACCATTTACATTTATTCATAATTGAGACAGAAACTGTACCAGGCTGAATAATGGATAAATTGAGTTCAGTTTCTAAATAGTTCTAAATAGTTCTAATAGTTCCCAGTTTCTAAATAGTTCTTCAGCAAAATATCAGTTTTAATAGATTTGTACCAAGGATGTTTGATTGAGTTGCTTAGTTGGTATTTAAGCTCCGTCTTTTTATCACGAAGGTGGCTCCAAAACTGGCTGATACAAATTACTATTTGTTTTATGATGTGTTTTAACAAAGTTTTACTTTTTACTTGCCTGTTGTATCATGGGGATCTGAACCAGCACATTTCACTATATTAAAGCATCGAATAATCATAATGTAGAATCACATGATTTGGAACTTTTATTGTTAAAATTCAAGTAAAATACTAGAAAGCTATTAATATTTCATGACTACCCATATCTGAAAAAAAGGCACAAGCGCTTCTTTATTAACTGACATATTTCACTAAAAGTTAGTATGAAACATGACATTTTATAAAAGAAAGAAATATAATATTATTTAGTTTGCTAAAGACTTGATAATTTAGGACACTAATTCAATCACAAGCTCAGCTTTTGATTTTATTCTGTTGAAAAAAAGTGAACAACATCCCAATGTTCCCACTCTTTGAGACATAAAGGTAGATGGCAAAATTTTATGGTAGACAATTTTCATCGCATTACATAAGCTAACTTCATTTTTTTTTTTAAATTGCCATCTTGAAATGTCAACTTAAATGTTGTGAATAGGTTATTTATTTATTTTTACAGTACCCACTCTTTTAGACATAAAGGTAGATGGCAAAATTTTATGATAGACAATTTTCATCGCATTATATAAGCTAACTTCATTTTTTTTTTAAAAATTGCCATCTTAAAATGTCAACTTACATGTTGTGAATAGATTATTTATTTATTTTTACAGTATCCACATCCAAAGTGTTAGGTGCACCATTTATTGGAGTGCTGGAGATCAACTGTTCCTCTTCCTCCCCACATGGATTTCTGTTATTATGTTTCTTATATAATTATCAAATCATATTTCTATTATTAGAACAATCTTTAGCAAATCAACTTTTGCTCCCTCCCCATGAAATTCTTAAAATAGCCCCACTGCAAGGTGCCTATTTCAAAAGTCAGTGGCTTTTTGTTTAGAGAAAATACTGCACATAAGACTACAGTTAAGCAGGAAATGATACAGGGGGATCAGGTCCCATCCCCACAGAGACAAGGCTCAGCCCCCCCCCCCCCCCCCCCTGTAGAAAAATATTCTTTTACAGGTAGTAACAGATTTAATCTCTGCCATCTAAATTTACAAACTAGAAATCTGAGAAATTCATGTGTTTCTTCTTACATATTTAAAAGTAAATGACATTTACAAAACATTAACATGAACTGTCGTTCTTCAGATATTGTATGTCTCTTTTTACCTAAAATGAAAAAATGGAAAAATAAGATATGTTCAATATTAAATAAGTGAACAATTTGCAAGTACTTTAACCAGTAGTTAGCTTCGTATGTGGCAACACTTACAAAAATTACTATTGTTTGAAGTCTGGCGAAATGATGTCATTTAGAGAAAAAATGCTGGAAAAATTCCCAAAGAGCATGTTGTAGTCCAGTTTAAAAATAAATGTATCACAGAAGACAACAGGTTATACCCTTAAATTTGATGTGGTTTGTATATCTGCATCGAGTGTTAGCCGAGATCATGGATGTTGTCAGAAATTTGACAGAGTATACAAATTAAGTATATTAACAATATGCAACATAAATATTCTTTGTATAAATTAAATACATACTTGGGTACTATGCTTCAAAATGATTGATCTGTGCATTATAAAACCACTACATGCAAAACAAATCCAGGAGATGGATAAAATTGTGGATGTTGCGAGTGATAGCATGATTTTTGTGTTTAAGCATCAATGTGATGACAACAACCTTACTTGATGCAAATATACAAACCACATCAAATTTAAGAGCACAACCTGTAGTCTTCTGTGATACATTTATTTTTGAATTAGAGCATAACTTGTTTTTTGTGAATTTTTTTAGCAATTTTTATCTGAAGGGCAACATTTCACTAGACTTCAAGCAATAACCATTTCTGTAAGTTTTACGATACACAAAAGGTAACCAATAAGGAAAGTACAAGCAAAGTGTTCACTTAATTTGATGTCTGGTGAAATGCTGCCATTCAGAGAAAAAATTCTGAAATTCCACAAAAAACATGTGATTCGATTTAAAAATAAATGTATCATAGAAGACTACAAGTTGCACCCTTAAATTTGATGTAATTTGTATATTTGAATCAAGTATTAGCCGAGATCATCAATGCTGTCAGAAAGCTTAAGAGTATACAAATTAAGTAAATTAACAATATGCAAAATAAATATTCTTCGTATAAATTAAATACATACTTGTATACTATGCTTCAAAATGATTGATCTGTGCATTATAACACCACAACATACAAAACAAATCCAGAAGATGGATAATACTGTGGATGTTGTAATACCATGACTTCTGTGCTTAAGCATCAATATGATGACAACAACCTGCAATGAATTCAATAACAAAAGTGAATAAACATTTTTTTTTAGTAAATTTGTTACAGGAGCAATAATCAGTAGAGAGGATATAACTACAATACAGTGGTAGCTAATAAAGACTAATAGAATGGTAGCTAATAGCAGCCTGAATCTGAACCCAGTCCTGAATCGAGCTCTGTGGCACTCTATATAATTTGGGCTCAGGTACCAAACTAATTTTTCCTTTTTATTTAATAGACACACCTTTGCAAAATAGTTGAAATTAGTTTTCACAACAGGGTTAGTTTGTTTAAACCCCACTGGTTTAATTTTTTTTAACCATGGTTAAACCATAGTTTTATAAATTAAAAAATAGGGGGTGGTTCCAGTTAAAAAATTAAGAAGTTTTTCCCAACCCTGTTTTGATGGTGAGAAAAATTTAATGTGCATAGATGGATAAGTATATATTTCATTAATGTATCTAATTAAGCAAAAAGTGAGGATCAAACAAATTTCTGAAGAATAAAAATATTTTTATGATGATAAATACTTCAAATTTTATTTCCACTATATATGTCAAAATACTGAATAGTGAGTAGAAAGATAAAGAAGTGTTAACAATAGTTTTATTACTATAAACACCCATATTGACAAGTCATTATTTTAATAACTCACAGTTTTCAAGAAACCCTATTCAATGTATTTCTAATTTATGGCATTTTTATGTTTCTACAAAGTAATACTTCATGCTTTTTTTTTTACCTCAAGTCTGTTGTCATAAATTGAAATTTTTGAAAATGAGTAGCAATTATGTAGAAGAATCGATAACATATTTCAGCCTTGAATTAATTCAGGTTCCATTTTATATGGAACAGTTTGGACTTAGACAAACTTAGGTTTTCAAAATTGGGCTTAAACTCATCTCTAGTAGTTACTAAGCAACTGGTTACTAAATTTCAAATCTGACAAGCAAATTTTTGTCAACTAGTAGCAATTGTAGGTAATAAATTATATGTTAGAAGGAAAATAAACTTAAGGTTGATTTTCTGACATATGTATTTGACAGAAAGAGCAAAGCAGTAACATTTCTTGGTGGAATTAGAATTCAAAAGATGGCTACCTGTGTTATAAACTGTGTGCAACATGAAGAAAAACCAAATCTTAATACAAATAACCCCAAAATAATTTTGTTTAATAAAAAATCAAGAACAATTTTGTTGAAGATGGAATAATTTCGAACAATTTAATTTATGATTTTTATTTTACTTAATAAATATTAAGTAATTTTAACAACTTATAGCAACTTGCCAAGAAAATATTTTGTTGCCAAATTTATGTTGACTTTTTATTAGAACGCCTTTATAAAGGCTTGTTACTTTTTTACCTTTTACGTGATATTGCAGCAGCGCCAACTCTAAATTCTTATTCCACCAAAAACATTATTGTTTTGCTCTTTCTATCAAAAACCAACCTCAAGTTAAGCATTTGCAATGCAAGCACTAGCACACAAAATGAAAGACTAATTTTTGTTGCTTATGTATTGAGGTCATATCAGGTATTTGTAATAAAAAATAATTTCTTGTTACATTTTATAATTTATTGCCCTTTTATGGGAGATGTGATGGGGAGAGAAGATGTTGGTTTCGGTTTTGCATGGTAGTGGGGGGGGGGGGGGGAGGGGGTTATGAATACTATGGCCGCCCCGATAAAGAACAAATAACAAAATATCATAGTAAAATAAATTCAAGGGCACATTTAAGCATACCATGAAATAGAACTGACCATTTAATAAAATAGAACAAACAATAAAAATGTTATTAGTTAAGTGGTTTTAAATGGATTGCTACAAATATCTGCACATTTTGCAATTGCAATCTGCTGTGTGTTGCACTTGATAGTGCCCTTATGGAATACCTCTTTCATAGCCAATAACCTCTGTAAGGAGGACCTTATTGATTTTTTTGCTCAGGGCTCCTGTGAATCATAATCGAGCCCTACTACCACATTAAATAGCAACAAACTTTGATGATGAATTTTGAGAAAATCCCTATGCATACAGTGCCAAAAAGGTTCTTTTTATATTCTATGGTGCTTATATATTCTGTGATATCAAATAGATATATATAACTTAAAAATTACTATGAAGAACTAAAAATTACTATAAAAATCTTACATATGTAATGGATCTTGCAAAGGATGCTGTAACTGTAGAGATAGGAACAGATGCGGATCCATCAATGTTAATGAACTTCTTATATACAAACAAGCTACACCATGAAACACTTATAATAAATAAAAGGACAGCTAAAACCTGAAAGAAAAATATTTCACTTTGGTTGACAGAAAATATTATATATGCTTACTGATAAAAAAAAAATTAACTGCACATAAAAAATTAAAAGCTCATTCAGTATAAATCACCACTGAAGATGAAAATTCTCTAACGTGCCTCTAATGATACCCTGCCTCTCTCTAAAAATAAGAATAGAATATGTACAAACTTCGAAATACTCTTACATAATAAAAGATGTCTGTGTGTGCAGCATGCAATGGAAAATCAAAGCTATGGACAGTTACGAAATTCGGCACAGGCCACAGGGAGAGCTAAACTCCCACAAGAATGAACCTTGAGAAGATTTTTTTTTAATTTAAAAGTTATGAATATTTAAATTTAAAATTTAGCCCTTTACAAATTAACTCTAGGTTGACAGCTGCTAGAGCATTTCAAAAGAACATCTTGTAGTATGGAGGTTTTAAGAATATGTGATCTTTATGTACTGGCACAAACTCATGTCATTAATGTTACAAAATATAGTCTACAAAGAACAAAAAAAAGGAAAGGGGGGGGGGATTCATAGAAATAAAGCTATGATCAGTAAAGGTTTAAAAAGTAATTAAAATACATAGATTTCATGCATAATGCATAAAAATTGGCAGATACGATTGTATGCTTGTTCTCCTTTCAAGTTCTATTTTCCTTAAACAATATTGAGTAACTAAAAATTTATAAATCTTTGTGTGTGCACCAAGCCCATAACTCAATTTTAATTGTAGGGCTTATATTTAAAAACGGAATATTCATGGGTTGATATGAAACAGGTTTCGAAAAATCAGCAAAATCCAGCCTGACCATGAGATTGAGATTTTTTACCTGACCTTAAAAATTGTCACTCATTCTCAGAAATTTTTAGTTACACACGTTTTCATTTTTAATGGTCATAAGTCAAAAATATTCTTTGTTTAATCCTCTCCAACATTTTGATTATGCAGGTTTTCATATTTGAAGTCAGTTTTTAATTGCTTACAATCTTCACTCAGATTAAAATAGATAAACAAGGTTACAGCAGTCCACTTTCATTTTTATGCATACATAGAGATATAAGTAGTACATTTTTTTTTAACGTAACAAGTAGCACAACAACAAGCAGTACACTTTGTTCTTTAATGTTAACTGCTCTCTGCAAATAAGGAAAACTCAAAGTATAACAGGTACACCAAAGCTATATATATCATGAAGACTCTCTATAATATGTTATAAATGGCATTGGAAATACACCTTAATTAAATTTATGCTTATGCAGGGAGGGAACAATCAAATATTCCTTCAGAGAGTTTATAGTGGGGGAGGGGGAAAGATGCATTCACTATAATATTACGATGACAATTTGCTAATTTCTCTCCCTGATGGTTTCACTAATCTCATTTTCTCCTAGAGGACAGCAATTTTAGAAAACTTCCCATTCTCACTAAATTTTAACCTAATTGGACAGGAGGATGGGCAATCTCCAGAAGCCTGGCATGAGGGTGGACTATAAGGCATAATTCTCTCCATTATTAATGATCAGAAATAGTTGCTTTTTCAACATATTTAGATCTTAAATATCCACAGAAGTCATAGGAAGAGGGAAACTATAAAGATTTATAATGTTCTGAGGTCTTGCTAAAACATATGTTTCAAGAAAACAGTATTTTCACTACACTATAGTATGAGAAATCAAAATTATTAAGACAGTAAATTTACCAGTTTTAAAATAAAACGCCATGCCCATGGGAGTGAAACCAAAGGAATGCATCGGCAAAGACGGAACACATTAAATAGGCCAATAATGCTGAACACTATACAGGGTACAAGAACTAATACTGTATCTTGGAAGCATAATGAAAAATCGGGAACTTCTGTATTCCATGTTTCGTTCCAGTTCTGTAAAAAGAAGTGAAGTATAAGTACAGCTTTAAACAATATAAACATTTATTAACAAATATATAGTTACATATCGTAATCACCAAAGATAGAAGAGTACTCTTTTCAATGAACTTTAAGTGGAATCCATATAAGTTCATTTTTTGATTGATTTTTGAAATTCTCTCACAAAACATGATTTAACAAAAATTTTATTTCTGAATTTGTCATCCACAAATTGAAGATTCAAAAGATTCTAATTTATTTTTTAAGTAAATATTGAATGATATCTTTGCATTCTAATTAGAGAAAATTAATTACTGAATTTTTAGGTGAATTTATAAAAAGTTGACTCTCACAATATGAACCATAAACAGCACTTCTTTCACCTGCAAGATAACACATGCATTGCAGTTGCTATGTCAACTGACTCGGAATTTTAAACAGGCATTTTTGTGTTTCATATACTCTGCTTATTCAGGTGTTAATTATACTCACACTTAACTTTAATGATAATTTTCCAGTATATCCATCTCTGTATGTGTTAGGTGTTAGCTCAAAAATGAATACACCTACCTATATCTATGAAATTTTATGTACAAATATATGTGAAAAACACGAAAAATATACAATTTTTAACAATTTGTATGATTAAAACTCCAATGATTCAAATATTAAAATTCTGAAAGCATTATTATTTATGCAAAAGAATAAAACTTTCTGAAACAATAGTTGTATCATAGAATTCTGTCAATCTGCCATCTTCCAGGAAAGCATACCCACTACTCCCACTTTTTGTCTCAATTTGAAATTCTGAAAAATTCCATGAAACAGCCCTCCTCCAAACATATCAGGGGGGGTCGGGGGTCGGGTCAAGAAAAAAATATTTCTTCTTCGAATAAAACATATTTATTAACAAAAATATTGTTATTTGATTTTATAATCATGCACATTTCGCAAAATCCCCCCCCACACACACACACACACACATATACTCAGATCTTTTGCATTAAATGAACTTCATTCAAATGACGGCATTGAAATATAAATTGCCTGGTTTAAACATCTCTAAAATACGATACATTCCTCCGTAATATTTTTAAAATTATCATAATACTACAATAATTTATTATATTTGAAAACTTCATCAAAAACAAATTAGCTTTATTCAAATGACGTCATCGAAATATAAATCGACTGGCCCTCTCTATAAAAGCAGCATTTCATTCATAAACTTTTTTCATTCCTTTCATTCATCACAATACTATAATAATTTATTTTATTTAAAAACTTAAAACGATGGAGGTACAAGTAATTTAACTCTATGCTTAAAACTTCATCGAAAAAAATCATCTAGTTCTGTGTGTAAAATCAATGAATGTTTCTTTCATATCAGCTATATTGCAGACTCCATGAGCTAAATAATTTTGCGTTAAAGAAATGTAGCAATTCTTATTCTAATACAACTCATTCTACATCATTTGGTGTTTACGTTCTCCATAAATGAAAATTAGTCTTCGTTGTAGAAATAATCAAAGTTTGGTGATCATTTAAACTGAAATATATTATAATTGCGTTGTTTCAGTATGTAGATGCACAGAATTTAAGCAAAAATAAAGCGGTTTTAGGATGGATACAACACTAAATATGAAATAAAAAGAACTTTAAAAATCACGATTTTGTCACAAGTTGGATGCCATATTTTATTTTGAAGTGGGTCACGTGCTCTCTTCATATAAAGGGTGTAATTATTACTTTAATTCTTATTTAAGAAACTACTGAATATATTTTGCCGAAATTATTTTTTTATATATCTTATGGGATAATTTGAATAAATATTTCCTAAAACTTTCGAAGCAATTTGTGAATTTTAAATTCGCTTAAAAAATGTTTGAAGAATTAGGTCCCATAGGATTCAATGTATTTCATTTTTTCAGCCCGGGTTCAATGCAAAACTAATTGGGTGATATTATTCATTTATATTCCCATAGGTCCCATAGACCGTCTGAACAACATACTAAAATTTCATTTTGATAAAGTCATTTTTACGGCAGTTATAGTACTAACAGACAGACAGACAGACAGAATGAACAAAGTCATAAATACTTTTCAACTATGTTGTAAAGTGTTAAAAATCAATTGATTTAAACTGCGCTTTTAATCACGATTTAAATCAAGTTGTTTTAAATCTACGAACCCTGAACAAAAGCTTTTTCAAATTTTAATTATTAATAAGTAAACAAAAACTTTTAAAATTTCTAACTACTGAAAGCGAACAAAATCATTTTAAAATTTTTAATTCAAGTTATTTAAATACATCGAAAAGAATAAATATTAGATAACGTTTACATCTATAAAAAGCGATCAAGATTTTCGTAATTTACATCATTTAAAATGCTTCGTAAGCAGAAACATTTTAAAACTTTAATTTATAAGGTAAACAAATACTTTTTAAATTTTAAATGACTGGGGAGTAAATAAAAGCTTTTAAGAATTCAAATTATTAAAAGCACACAAAAGCGTTTTAAATATTTAAATTATTACGATAAGTCCAAAAAATTCGATTTCAACCAGTGTATTTTAACTCCAAAATACCTTATTAACAAAGCCCCCCCCCCCCAAACACAACTCGAGTGGGGGGGCAGACGTCAGGGTGGGGGAGTGTCACCTGATGCAAAATTCACAAGGAGGGGGGAAATCAAATGTAAAGGCCGTGACAATTGCTTATAAGGGAGCCCACAATGGACGGCACTGGTTCGATTCCCCGGATAATGTACAATAACCGAAAATTTTATATCCTTAACAATATCCATTTAAAATGTATGAACCAACACATTTCTGACAAGCGACTCCTAATTCGTATCAAAAACAGATTATTTTGCTTGAAATTCATGCCACAAAAACTATTTCCTCAAAATGTGCCTGTAAAACATGTTTCACAGTGAGAGTCCACCTGGTGCCGTAAAGTCCTAACACGGAACAAGAACGCTTTAGTACCGAAAGAAATCCGAGCTGTGTGATGACAAGGTCGAATGAAGGTCAGTTCCATTACATCATTCTGTGTAGCGCAGTAGTGAGCAGCCAAAATTTTAACAACCTTCGCATTATTATTTTTTTTTTAATGTTATTATAGGGAAAATCTATTGTGAGCAAGCAGCACATAACTTTTCCTATATAATGAATGTAACAAATTAACTTTTTTTTCATAGTGAAAAAATAATGTTTAAGATCTATGGCAGAATGATTTTAATGGGAAATTGTACATATGACACTTTTTCGGATATCAACATGTAAAACTATTCGAAATGCCCGATTAACTTATATTCCATGCAATTTAAAATTGACAATTATCAAGACATATATAGCACCCGCAATAAGCAATATTGCGCACATATATTTTAACAATTAATTCATCAATTTGGCGTCACTTTCGTTAGCGTCATTTTTGCAATTTTGACGATATTTTTGTCAATCTAGGGCAAATATCGACAAGTTGGCGATATTTCGCCAAATGAGTCGACAAGTTCGTCAAATTGATAGCCAAGCGTTACAGACAAACGGAGAGAAAAACATTTCTTATATATAAATGGCTGTTGACGAAGGTCTAAACGTCAAAATACAAAACTATTACACAAAGTATATTTTCTCGTGAATAGAACGAACTAGATCCACGAGAATGATATTAACAAATTTATTGCATAATATTACATATGAAAAGTGAACATATTTCACAATAGTTAATACTCTTTCCGGCCGTCCAAGCAGTTGCCTTACACCTTTCTGGTAGGTCGGACGGTCTAGGTCACAACAACAACAATAGTTAATACTTATTTTGATTTTATGTAATTTTTTTCTGAATTTATTTGAGAAAGTGCAACATCTCGAGAACAGTTTGTGCTAGCGTTCTGGAGTTTAGGTCAATCGTTTTCTAATGAAAAATTGCATGCTAAATGATTATTTACGTAACATTATTAAAGGTTCTGATTATTTTATGAGTTTTTCACAATTTCATTCAAAAATTTGTAGGTGTTCCGAACATTCGATTACGTTTAAAATCAATAGGCTTCCAGTATTCATCGATTGTAATTTTTGTACTAAATATCATTCGAAACGCTCCATTTGTTCATGAGATATCATCTCCACAGACTCACACACACACACATTACTTCAAAAACGTTCGATTAGAATTCAGGGATGCTTGAACTATGTTCTTCGTCGAAAACTCGAATTCGAATTTTCAACTCTGTTACAATGCTTCTTTCCCTATATATTATTATGCTGTGTACGCTGAATTTGACTCTTAATGGTATGACATTTATAACATGGTCAAAATTGGATACTCTTTACAATTTGTTTAGGAAGTACAGAAATTACATTTTGTTGGGGGGGGGGGGGGGGGGGAGCTTATAGTAATAAAAAATATTAATTGAAAAAAATAAACGAAAGCGTGTGTCAATGAAATTAAGGTCCGCAGGCGATATAATAGGAGGGACAATGATGTATTGACATAAAAAAATCTGATGCGAGCAGCACACGACTTTCCCTGCAGACTTATATCCACGTTCTCTTTATTCAAAATTAAATTTAATTCACTTTTAATTCAATTTTCGTTCTCAATTGGTAACTGGACTTATTTTCAAAGGTGGCGTAGAGAAAATATGAAAAATCTAAAATATTTCGAGAACGACTAGTCCTAGTGTAATGGTCTTATTCTTTTATTCGTTAAAAATTACGTATAAAAACAAGCATTTAATGGATATATTTGAGCATACGTAGTTTTTTATTTTAGATTTTGACGATTTTTGAAGGGCATTTTGCAAAAAAAGGCAGGTTATTTTTTTCTGAATCATACCAAAATCTAATCAGCACCAGGGTAGCCTACAAGCGACTCATCTACCGAATTTTGTGAAATTAGGTCCATTTTTCAGTTAGAGTGGATGCAATCTTTTGAGGGCCATTCCGCAAAAAGAGGCGGGTTCTTTTATCCCGAATCGTACCCAAAATTAATCAGCACCAGATTCGCCCATAAGTGACTTACCTACCAAATTTCATGAAATTCGGTCAATTAGTTTTTTAGTTAGTGTGGATACAAAATCTGCACAGACAGACAGACAGACCGACACACAGATACACACACAGACGTCACGCTAAAAATGGTTTTATAGTATTCTAGAGGTCTCGAAACGCGTAGATTCGTCGAAAACTCGAGTTGCGATTTTCGGCATGATTCCAATACTTTCCCTATACATTACAATGTATTGCAGGGAAAGTGAAAAACGCTTTTCGATTATCTACAAATAGTTATTTACACATTTTCATTTACAAAAGTAAATAAATCAAAGATTAGAATATTTATTCAGCATTTATTTATAAGTATTAAATAAAAGTTTCAAATGTGAAAAACAAAGAAAAAATTTAAAAACGTCAAAAAATGAAAAAAAAAATTCCCAGATAATGTAAAAAATTAAACAAACTTAAATAATATAAACAAGAAAGATCAATCATGCTTAAAGCATTGATTATGAAACACTTTCCAACTTTAATGCAATTTTATTTAAACATGTCTAAAATGCAATACATCGGTAATATTTTAAAACTTATCACAATACTACATTAATTTATTATATTCGAAAACTTAAACCTTCATCGAAAAAAATGAACTTCATTCAAATGACGGCATTGAAATATAAATTGCCTGGTTTAAACATCTCTAAAATGCGATACATTCCTCGGTAATAATTTTAGAATTATCATAATACTACGATATATTATATTTGAAAACTTCATCGAAAACAACTGAAATTCATTCAAATGACGTCATAGAAAAAATAACACGCCTGGCTCTCTCTATAAAAGCAGCATTTCATTCATAAATAATTTCCCATATATCTCATTCATCACAATACTATAATAATTTATTTTATTTAAAAACTTAAGACCACTGAGCTACAAGTAATTAAACTCTATGCTTAAAACTTAAAAAAAAAAAAAAATCGTCCTTCTCTTTGTAAAATCAATAAATATTTCATTCATATCAGCTATGCAGACTCCATGAGCTAAATAATTTTGTATTAAAGAAATACAGCAATTCTAATACAACTCATTCTACATATTTTACTGTTTACATTTTACATAAGTGAAAAATAGGCTTCGTTGTAAAAATAATCAAATTTGGATGAGCATTTAAACTCAAATATATTGTAATTGCGTTGTTACTTTCCTTATGTACATAATGTATAAGGAAAGTATTGTGACGGGGTCGAAAATTCGAATTCGAGTTTTCGACGGGAGAGCACGTTTCAAGCATCCCTGATCACGAATCAAACATTTTTGAAGTGATGTCTGTGTGTGTGTGTGTGTGTGTGTCAGTGAGTCTGTGGAGACGATAACTGACGAACGAATGGACCGATTCGAACAAAATTTGGTACAAAAATCACAATCCGTAAACACTTGAAGCCTATTGTTTTTATACGCAATCGAATGTTCAGACCCCCCCCCCCCCTAAATTTTCGAGGGAAATTTTGAAAAAATCGTCAAAAAATCAAAACCGCTAATAAAGTTACACAAATAGACAGTTCTTATGTAATTTTTCATTAGAAAAGGATTGACATAAATTTTAGAACGCTAACATAAACCGTTCTCGAGAAATTGCACATTTTTGAAAAAAATTATCAAAAGTCATATAAAATAAAAAATAAAAATTCTATTGAAAAACATGTTCACTTTTCATATGTAATAGCACGCAATAAATTGGGTGACATCATTCTCGTGGATCTAGCTCGTTCCATTCATAAGAAAAGATACTTTCAGTAATACATTTGTATTTGATCGCCAATAGTATTTATCTGCTGTAAGAATAACTTATTTCTTCGTCCATAACGCTTGGCGAGATTTTGGCGGAAGGTCGCCAACTTGGCACCTTTTTGAAATGTTGTCAAATTAACGAAAATCTCACCAAATGGATTAAAATGGCGCTAAATCAATGAAAATGAAGACTAATTGTCGAAAATTCAATATCTTGGAAAGAATATAAGTATCTACTATAAGAAAAACCTATTTTTTTTACTGTAAAAGTAGTAAATTCATTACATTATATAAGGAAAGTCATGTGTTGCCCACATCAGATTTTTTCAGTATGTAGATGCACAGAATTTAAGCGAAAATAAAGTGGTTTTAGGACGGATACAACACTCAATATGAATTAAAAAGAACTTTAAAAATCCTGATTTTGAGACAAGATGGATGCCATATATCATTTTGAAGTGGGTCACGTGATCGCTTCATGTAAGAGGTGTAATTAATATTTTAATTTTTATTTAAAAAATTACTGAATATATTTCGCTGAATTTTTTTTTGTGTATTTTATGGAACAATTTGAATATTACCAAATTTTCGAAGCAATTTGTGAATTTTAAATCCGCCTAAAACATGTTTGAAAAATTAGGTCCCATAGGGCTCAATGTATTTCATTTTTTCAACCCGGATTCAATCCAAAACTAATTGGGTGATATTATTCATTTATATTCCCATAGGTCCTACAGACCGTCTGAACAACATACTAAAATTTCATTTTGATTAAGTCATTTTTACGGCAGTTATCGTGCTAACGGACAGACAGACAGAATGAACAAAGTCATAAACACTTTCAACTTTGTTGTAAAGTGTTAAAAATCAGTAGTGGTTCCAGTCTAATAGAGCGGAAATGGTTTTAAGTGAATAGTATTTTGTAAAATAAAACTTCAGTACAATTTCATAAGATTTTTCGATTTTTTTTCCTACTCATTTCGTTTATAGGCTTTCCAACGCGAATGACTCGGGAACTATTTATAGCTATTTTTTATCTATTCTCTGTTCAAACCTCACCAATCATTAGACGCCTTTAGAATCCCTAAATACTTCTAACCTCCTAATTTTTTTGAACAAAATAAAATATCTCGTGCTTATGCACTGTTGTGATACAACTACTCAAGGGAAATTAATTTTAATGTCAAGCGTTAATTAAGCAGCCATGATTTGTTACAACATGCACCAATAGTAAACAGATTAGAGCTGCAACAATCGTGACATTTTAAATATTACATCATTCCCACCCATTGGAAACCCAGGTTAAAATACTAAAATATCAAAATCATAACCACTCTACTTCAAAAACTCGATTAGAAGAATTTGAATAAATTAACGAAAGCTAGCATGCAACAGGTTGCTAACATTTTGTCTACATCTACATGTTTCAAACTAAAAAAACTTGCCCTTGGATCTACTTCTGTTTCCACAAGCTCTTATAACACCTATTTATTACTGGAATGCTGAGAAATTGCAGAACACTTCCTTGTGTACTCAAGAATTCGATTTTTTGTGTGTGTGTGTGTGAACTCAAAACTGGAACTGATATACAGAAAAAATCAGAGTGAGAACATGTCCTTATGGCCGCGAGCGTCAGTGTTTCTACGATAACCTGTGATGGTAAAAAATCTGATGTACATGGATACATATATATGAAAAATTATATTCAACTTACAGTTCTAAAACATTTTTTTTTTTTTTTTTTTTTTTGTCATCTGACGACTTATCTCATTATAAAACGTCAAATTAATAAGGTCGACGGGGTCGAAAACTCGAATTCGAATTTTCGACCCCGTCACAATACTTTCCTTCTACATTATGCATATAAGGAAAGTAAAAAAAATCTGATGTGGGCAACACATGACTTTCCTTATATAATGTAATGAATTTACTACTTTTACAGTAAAAAAATAGGATTTTCTTGTAGTAGATACTAATATTCTTTCCAAGATATTGAATTTTCGACAATTAGTCGTCATTTTCATTGATTTAGCGACATTTTTATCCATTTGGCGAGATTTTCGTTAATTTGACAACATTTCAAAAAAGTCGCCAAGTTGGCGACATTCCGCCAAATTCGTCGCCAAAATCTCGCCAAGCGTTATGCACTAAGAAATAAACTTTTCTTAAAGCAGATAAATGACTATTGGCGTTCAAATACAAAAGTATTATTCAAAGTATCTTTTTTCAAGAATGGAACGAGCTAGATCCACGAGAAGGATGTCACTCAATTTATCGCATGGTATTACATATGAAAAGTAAACATGTTTCTCAATAGGAAATATTTTTCTTTTTATTTTATATGACTTTTTGATAATTTTTTTAAAAAATGTACAATATCTCGAGAACGGTTCACGTTAGCGTTTTAAAATTTATGTCAATCGTTTTCTAATGAAAAATTACATAAGAAATGTCTATTTGCGTAACTTTATTAGTGGTTTTAATTTTTTGACGATTTTTTCAAAATTTCATTCGAAAATTTAGGGGGGTTCTGAACATTCGATTGCGTATAAAAACAATAGGCTTCCAGTGTTTACGGATTGTGATTTTTGTACCAAATTTGGTTCGAATCGGTCCATTCGTTCGTCAGTTATCGTCTCCACAGACTCACTGACACACACACACACATACTTTCACACACACACACACACACACACACACACACACACACACAGACATCACTTCAAAAATGTTTGATTCGTGATCAGGGATGCTTGAAACGTGCTCTCCCGTCGAAAACTCGAATTCGAATTTTCGACCCCGTCACAATACTTTCCTTATACATTATGTATATAAGGAAAGTAATAGGTTATTCTTATAGTAGATACTTATATTCTTTCCAAGATACCTTATATTATTTATTCTTATATTCTGATATTCTTTTTCAAGCATCCCTGATCACGAATCAAACATTTTTGAAGTGATGTCTGTGTGTGTGTGTGTGTGTGTGTGAAAGTGTGTGTGTGTGTGTGTAAGTGTGTGTGTGTGTCAGTGAGTCTGTGGAGACGATAACTGACGAACGAATGGACCGATTCGAACGAAATTTTGGTACAAAAATCACAATCCATAAACACTGGAAGCCTATTGTTTTTATACGCAATCGAGTGCTCAGAACCCCCCTAAATTTTCGAGTGAAATTTAGAAAAAATCGTCAAAAAATCAAAACCGCTAATAAAGTTACGCAAATAGACATTTCTTATGTAATTTTTCTTTAGAAAACGATTAACATAAATTTTAGAACGCTAACATGAACCATTCTCGAGATATTGCACATTTTTCAAAAAAAAATTATCAAAAAGTCATAGAAAAAAAAAATTCCTATTGAGAAACATGTTCACTTTTTGTTGCGATAAATTGGGTGACATCATTCTCGTGGATCTAGCTCGTTCCATTCATGGGAAGATACTTTGAGTAATACATTTGTATTTGAACGCCAATAGTCATTTATCTGCTATAAGAATAACTTATTTCTCCGTCAGTAAAGCTTGGCGAGATTTTGGCTACGAATTTGGCGGAATGTCGCCAACTTGGCGACTTTCTGAAATGTTGTCAAGTTAACGAAAATCCCGCCAAATGGATTAAAATGACGCTAAATCAATAAAAATGACGACTAATTGTCGAAAATTCAATATCTTGGAAAGAATATAAGTATCTACTATAAGAAAAAGCTATTCTTTTTACTGTAAAAGTAGTAAATTCATTGCATTATATAAGAAAAGTCATGTGTTGCCCACATCAGTTTTTACTTTCCTTATATACATAATGTATAAGGAAAGTATTGTGACGGGGTCGAAAATTCAAATTCGAGTTTTCGACGGGAGAGCACGTTTCAAGCATCCCTGATCACGAATCAAACATTTTTGAAGTGATGTCTGTGTGTGTGTGTGTGTGAAAGTATGTGTGTGTGTATGTGTGTGTGTGTGTGTCAGTGGGTCTGTGGAGACGATAACTGACGAACGAATGGACCGATTCGAACCAAATTTGGTACAAAAATCACAATCTGTAAACACTGGCAGCCTATTGTTTTTATACTCAATCGAATGTTCAGAACTCCCCTAAATTTTCGAATGAAATATTGAAAAAATCGTCAAAAAATCAAAACCAATATTAAAGTTACGCAAATAGACATTTCTTATGTAATTTTTCATTAGAAAGCGATTGACATAAATTTTAGAACGCTAACATGAACCGTTCTCGAGATATTGCACATTTTTCAAAAAAATTATCAAAAAGTCATATAAAATAGAAAAAAAAAATATTTCCTATTGAGAAACATGTTCACTTTTCATATATAATATCATGCGATAAATTGGGTGACATCATTCTCGTGGATCTAGCTCGTTCCATTCATGAAAAAAGATACTTTGAGTAATACTTTTGCATTTGAACGCCAATTTATCTGCTGTAAGAACAACTTATTTCTTAGTGCATAACGCTTGGCGAGATTTTGGCGACGAAATTGTCGGAATGTCGCCAACTTGGCGACTTTTTGAAATATTGCCAAATTAACGAAAATCTCGCCAAATAGATTAAAATGACGCTAAATCAATGAAAATGACGATTAATTGTGGAAAATTCAATATCTAATAAGTTATATAATATATAAATATATAATAGTTATATAATATATGTCGAAAATTCAATATCTAATAAGTTATATATATATATATATATATATAACTTATTTCTTCGTCCATAACGCTTGGCGAGATTTTGGCGACGAAATTGGCGAAATGTCGCCAACTTGGCGACTTTTTGAAATGTTGCCAAATTAACGAAAATCTCGCCAAATGGGTAAAAATGACGCTAAATCAATGAAAATGACGACTAATTGTCGAAAATTCAATATCTTGGAAAGGATATTAGTATCTACTAGAAGAAAAATCTATTTATTTTACTCTAAAAGTAGTAAATTCATTTCATTATATAAGGAAAGTCATGTGTTGCCCACATCAGATTTTTTTTAATTGCGAAGGCCAGCAAAAATCGTTAAAATCTAAAATAAAATACTACGTATGCTCAAAAGTATTCATTAAATGCATGTTTATACGTAATTTTTGATGATGAAAAGAATTATATCAACCCCATTGCTTTAGAACTAGTCATTCTTGAGATATTTTTTTTTTTTTTTCTCTTTTTTTCGCATTTTCGCTATGCCGACTTTGAATATACGTTCAGATGGCAAATGAAAACGAAAATTGAATTAAACGTGCAAATTTAGTGTCATTTCAAATAATTATGAGTGTTATTTTGTGCAATTTAACTCAATTTAATGAATTATTAAAGAAATAGGGAGAAAATGAATTCGAGTCTGTAGAAAGTAATGTGCTGTCCATATCAGATTATATTTTAATTGTACTGAAAATCGTTCTGTAACTTTACGAGACAGATAGAAGGTTATTATGCCTTGTTCCTGTTTACGCTTACCGTTCCTTTAAACAAAGCGTTTACACATTCCTAATCTTTTAATTCATTTTTGCATCCTGGGAATACGTTTACTTCGCACGGCGCCAATGATTGGTTAGGAATCACAGTTCTAATACAATAGAATAAAGAAGTATAAAAATAGAATAAAAAATGCTTTGTCAAGCTCTCAAATTTGAAATCATTCATGAGCGATAAAATTTGCGTTTCATTCAAGGGCATGGCACGGTTTGCGTAAAAAATAACTTTCCTCATTTCGAAATAATTAAATATGGAAAAATAAGGAAATAAGGTGCCTAATACGACTGTACAAAGTAGCAGCCTCAATTATTACATTTTAGCGTGTAAAAATCGCATCACGCTTACAACTCTATCAATAGAAAAAAAATATATTATCTGATAAGATGGCTAAGATTGGCCATATCTCCTAAATGTGTTTTTCTATCAACCTTTGTGTGATCCTCGCCGCCTCAGCAGGGACACCAATGCGATGTGTGTGTGTGTGAGGAGAGGGGGGGGGGGGGGGGAGGTCCGAACGCTAGGTGGGTCCAGCATTTTTCTTTCTAAGGAAATGAAAGACATGAAAAATTCATAAAAAAGGGAAAATCAAATATGGAGAGGGGTCACAATTTTTATGGGTGGCCAACATCGCAATCTAAACGTTTCAACTTTCTCGCTCTTTGGGCGTCGTTCTTTGGGCCCGTTACAAGAAGACCATTATTGCATAGATGGTTTTGATTTCAGCAGCAGCGTATGCTTGGGGGGGGGGAGGGCTAGGGGGGGCAGGTCCCCCACTTTTCAAGGCTTTTTAATGTTATGCGTATTTTTCATTTAAAATAACCCTGGCATAAGCAAATGTTAAACACAGTTGCCCCCCCCTCCCCCCCACACACACACTTTTTAGAGTCAGGATAAGCCACTGGATTTCAGTGAAGATGGTTTTGATGGAGGGCGGTCACTGACTCGCTACTTACCGTAATCTCGAATAAATTCGAGTAAAATAATTTTATTAAAAATAGTTATGAATAACATTCCCAGAACATTCAGTAAAATGAAATAAGTTGCATAAAACCAAATTTTATTCCATGGGAGAAAAACGTTCTTTAAACCTTTCGACTCAAGAACTCGCGTTCTCGACGGAAAAGCACGTTGCAAACATCTCAACTCGAATCGAACGTTTTTGGGGTGGTGTCTGCGTGCATGTATGTGTGTATGCAGTATATAAGTGTATGTATGAGTGTGTGTGTGTGTGTATGTGTCCGTAAATCTGTTTAAGCGATATCTTATGAACAAGATAGCGTGCTTCGAACAACATTCGTCATGATTATTACAATCAGTGGATACTGCAGTGGAAACCAATTGATTTTAAACGCAATCAAATACTCAAAATAACCCCCCCCCCCCCAAATTTTCGAATAAATTTTTGAAAAAATTATTAAAAAATCAGGACTTTTGATATTCTTAAATAAAAAGCATTTTATATGTAATTTTTTATTAGAAAACGAATGGCATAAAAACTTTACGAACGCTAGTATGAACAGTACTCGAGATAATGTACGTTTTCGAAATAAATTTATCGCAAAATGTACATAACATTAAAAAATCTGATGTGTGCAACACATGACTTTCCTTATATAATATAATGAATTTACTACTTTTATATTAAAATGATAGGTTGTTCTTATAGTAGATACTAATATTCTTTCCAAGATATTGAATTTTCGATAATTAGTCGTCATTTTCATAGATTTAGCGTCATTTTTATCCATTAAGCGAGATTTTCGTTAATTTGGCAACATTTCAAAAGCTCGCCAAGTTGGCGACATTCCGCCAAATTCGTCGCCAAAATCTCGCCAAGCGTTATGGACGAAGAAATAAGTTATTCTTACATCAGATAAATGACTATTGGCGTACAAATACAAAAGTATTACACAAACTATCTTTTTTCAAAAATGGAACGAGCTAGATCCACGAGAATGATGTCATCCAATTTATCGCATGGTATTACATATGAGAAGTGAACATGTTTCTCAATAGGAAATATTTTTTTTTAATTTTGTATGACTTTTTGATAATTTTTTTTTTTAAATGTTCAATATCTCGAGAACGGTTCATGTTAGCGTTCTAAAATTTATGTCAATCGTTTTCTAATGAAAAATTACATAAGGAATGTCTATTTTCGTAACTTTATTAGTGGTTTTGATTTTTTAACGATTTTTTCAAAATTTCATTCGAAAATTTAGGGGGGGTTCTGAACATTCGATTGCGTATAAAAACAATAGGCTTTAAGTGTTTACGGATTGTGATTTTCGTACCAAATTTGGTTCGAATCGGTCTATTCGTTCGTCAGTAATCGTCTCCACAGACTCACTGACACACACACACACACACACACACAGACATCACTTCAAAAATGTTTGATTCGTGATGAGGGATGCTTGAAACGTGCTTTCCCGTCGAAAACTCGAATTCTCGACCCCGTCACAATACTTTCCTTATACATTATGTATATAAGGAAAGTAAAAAGTAGCAAGTATCGCCCGAAATATATTCACTTCAACACTGTAGTATGATGCGACAAATCTGTTGGCATGATTCTCGTCCATCTAACCCCCGAACTCAATAGACAATAATATAAATGTTTTTTTGTTTTTTTCTTTTGTCGGAAATAAGGTTCAGATTAAGAATATATAAAAGTAATTTCAATGTTTTAATATTTTGAACTTTTTATTCAAAAAACTTAAAGCAGTTTTCCGAGCGAGTATTTTATTTTTACTTTCCCTGCAATACATGGTAATGTATAGGGAAAGTATTGGAATCATGTCGAAAATCGCAACTCGAGTTTTCGACGGATCTACACGTTTCGAGACCTCTAGAAAACGAAAAAACCATTTTTAGCATGACGTCTGTGTGTGTGTCTGTCTGTCTGTGCAGATTTTGTATCACTCTAACTAAAAAACTAATTGACCGAATTTCATAAAATTTGGTAGGTAAGTCACTTGTGCACGAATCTGGTGCTGATTAGTTTTGGGTATGACTCGGATTAAAAGAACCCGCCTTTTTTTGCGAAATGGCCCGCAAAAGCTTCTATCCACTCTAACTGAAAAACTAATGGACCGAATTTCACAAAATTTGGTAGATAAGTCGCTTGTAGGCCATCCTGGTGTTGATTAGATTTTGGTATAATTCGAAAGAAAATAACCTGCCTTTTTTTGCAAAATGGCCCGCAAAAATCATCAAAATCTAAACTTAAGAACTACGTATGCTCAAATATAGCCATTAAATGCTTGTTTAATACGTAATTTTTAGCGAAGAAAAGAATAAGACCAATGCCATTACACTAGGACTAGCCGTTCTCGAGATATTTTAGTTTTTTCGTACTTTCTCTACGCCACCTTTGAAAATAAGTCCAGTTATCAAATGAGAACGAAATTAAATTAAAAGTGAATTAAATGTAATTAAAATAAAGAGAACGTGAATATAAGTCTGCAGGGAAAGTCATGTGCTGCCCACATCAGATTCTTTCCTTTTTCTGTCATTAGAAATATATATAGTAAAAATATAAAAAATAGGTAAAAATAGTATGAACGACGAAAATTTAGTATAAAATTTATATTTATTATTGAAAAAAAAAACACTTTAGTTTTAGAGTCATCGTCTTGTCAAGTTGAAGAAAATTCATAATTTTAAGTTTTTCAAGTTTGTAATGCTTGTATCTCAAAAACTAAAAGATCTTTGAATAATAAGCAAAAATTTGGTAGCTCTTTGAAAGTCCATTTGTATATAATTGGATTTTGGATAAAGTTCTATTTTTTCGAAATACAGTCTAATAAAAGTGTATGTTCGAAAGAGGTATTTTTTTCTTTCATACTTTCTCTTGAAATATCTTCGAAACTATAAAAAATAGATATAAATAATAAGCGACATGTATGAATAAATTATACATGTCGCTTATAAAAATATGTATGAAAAAATTTAGTTTCTTAATCTATATTTATTTTTAGAAAGAGCTCTTATAGTTTTCGAGTAATCGTCTTGTCAAGGTGAAAAATTGTGAAAATTTTACGTTTTTCAAGTTTGTAATTCTTATTTATATCTTAAGAAATTAAAAGTGATAGCTATAAACAATAAGCAAGAATTTGAAACCCTCTTTGTGTATATATAATCCCCTATAAGTGTATATAATCAATTTTGGATTGAGTTCTTTTTTCTTCGATATTACAAAAGATGAGTTTTAATTTTACAAAATATTATTCGCGCAAAACAATTAATTACTTTTACAAAATATTATTCAAGCAATTTTATAAAATATTAATATTACAAAATTAATTTTACAAAACAATTAATTTTACAAAATATTAATTAATATTACACACAATTAATTTTACAAAATATTACAACAATTAATTTTACAAAATATTATTCCTGCAAAACCAATTTTGCTCCATTGGCCACCGCCGATTTTTACTTTCCCTGTAATACATGGTAATGTATAGGGAAAGTATTGGAATCATGCCGAAAATCGCAACTCGAGTTTTCGGCGGATTTACACGTTTCGAGACCTCTAGAATACGAAAAAACTAGTTTTGGGGTTACGTCTGTGTGTCTGTCTGTGCTGATTTTGTATCCACTCTAACTAAAAAACTAATTAACTGAATTTCACAAAATTTGGTAACTCACTTGTGGGTGAATCTCGTGCTGATTAGTTTTGGGCACGATTCGGAATAAAAGAACCCGACTTTTTTTACGAAATGGCCCTCAAAAGTCTGTATCCACTCTAGCTGAAAAACAAATGGACCGAATTTCACAAAATTCGGTAGATAAGTCACTTGTGGGTTACCCTGGTGCTGATTAGATTTTGGTACGATTCGGAAAAAAATAACCTGCCTTTTTTTGCAAAATGGCCCGCAAAAAACGTCAAAATCTGAAATAAAAAACTACGTATGCTCAAATATATCCATTAAATGCTTGTTTTATACGCAATTTTTAACGAAGAAAAGAATAAGATCCACCCCATTACACTAGGACTAGCCGTTCTCGAGATATTTTAGTTTTTTCGTGTTGTGTTTTTTCTACGCAACCTTTGAAAATAAGTCCAGTTACCAAATGAGAAGGAAAATGGAATTAAAGGTGAATTAAAATAAAGAGACCGTGAATATAAGTCTGCAGGGAAAGTCATGTGCTGCCCACATCAGATTTTTTATAATAGTTTTGTATTTTGAGGCAAAAGAATTAGCCAATAGTCATTTATCTCACTTGATACTAATTGAATGTCAATGGCATTTTGATTTCGCGTGAGTATAAATAAGTCATTATTCTTGGGCAAACAAGTTGTCTAATAAGCGTCTAATATTTCCATTTGCGTTATGTTAATTCCATGCCAACAACCTTTATGGTGCAGCTATATTTATTTATACGTACATTTGACGCTTTCCGTAGGATGATTAGATGGTTGTATATTTTATTTATTGGATGAAATAAAATAAAACTGATGTGGGCAGCATATAACTTCCTCTACAGACGCAAATACAATTTCTTATTTTTACTTTACTTATATAATGTATAAGGAAAGTATTCTGACGGGGTCGAAAATTCGAATTCGAGTTTTCGACGGGAGAGCACGTTTCAAGCATCCCTGATCACGAATCGAACATTTTTGAAATGATGTCTGTGTGTGTCAGTGAGTCTGTGGAAACGATATCTCTCGAACGAATGGAGCGATTCGAATGAAATTTGGTACAAAATTCACAATTCGTGAATACTGGAAGCCTATTGTTTTAAAATACAGTCGAATGTTTAGAACTCCCCCCCCCCCCCTAAATTTTCGAGTGAAATTTTGAAAAAATCATCAAAAGAATCAAAACCTTTAATAAAGTTACGCAAATAGACATTTCTTATGTAATTTTTCCTTAGAAAACGATTGACATAAACTTTAGAACGCTAGCGTGAACCGTTTTCGAGACATTTCATATTTTTCAAATAAATTTATCAAAAAATCCCATAAATTAAAAAAAATATATTAACTTTTGAGAAACATGTTCACTTTTCACATGTAATATCATGTAATAAATTTGGTGACATCATTCTCGTGGATCTAGCTCATTCCATTCTTGAGAAAAGATACTTTGAGTAATACTTTTGTATTTGAACGCCAATAATCATTTATCTGCTATAAGAATAACTTATTCCTCCGTCCATAACGCTTGGCGAGATTTTGGCGACGAATTTGGCGAAATGTCGCCAACTTGGCGACTTTTTGAAATGTAGCCAAATCAACGAAAATCTCGCCAAATGGATAAAAATGAAGCTAAATCAATGAAGATAACGACAAATTGTCGAAAATTCAATGTCCTGGAAAGAATATAAGTATCTACTATAAGAAAAACTTATTTCTTTTTACTGTAAAAGTAGTAAATTCATTGCATTATATAAGGAAAGTCATGTGTTGCTCACATCACATTTTTTTTATTTCAGATCTTGGCGAATTTTGCGGATCATTTCGTGAAAAAAAGCAGATTCTCTCTTTCTCTCACTAACTACAACTTAGGCAGCAATTTTAACCTAACTTTAACTTAAAAAATAGCAAAGTTATGGAATTTGAACTTTGCCACCCCCTCCCCGTTCGGCCAAATTATAACATAGGATCAGCAAAAATAACTGTTTTTATTAGTAAGGGAAGAAAATTTTCATACTTTTTTTCACTATCTTGATACTTTATGAAACACAAAACCTGATTATAAGGGGGCGTTCCCGAAAATATGAAAAATCAAAAATTTTAAATTGTTTCTCATGCTATTCTTTTTGTGTAATATTTTAAAAATGTAATTTTTGAAAAAAAAAACTATTATAGATAAAATAGAAAAGTATATATATTTAAGCATGCTATATAAGCTTTCAAAAGCATGTGTATATGAAAAATAATAAATTGTATGCTAGTTGCAGGATATAGATATAAGAAATGTTCATACAAAGAATGTTTTCATATATTTATTTCTATATTTAAAATTTTTTTAGCATTACTATATATTATATGTTTGACTGTAACTGTAATATAAGAATAAATACTTTTAAAAGTCACTGAATATATTATTCCAGCTAAAATTTAACACAAGAGAATAATTTCAAAATTTGAAAATCCACATCTCTACCCACCACAATCATCAAAAATTTAATAGATAGTACTCTACATAGAATTGGCACACTTTTATTACTAAACATCGGAATTATTGGATGTAAACACTGCAGGGCTGTCCATAGTGGAGGACATACACTACTCAAGTGAGAGAGAGATTCCTCAACTTTCATTTTTTTTATTTATTTATATATATTTTGCTGTTATTGTAAGGAGGGGAAGACATGAAAAATTTACAAGAAAAAATCAAATATGGACAGGGTGTGCTTGATAAGATTTTGTAGGATGACCCACAATTTGTATGGGTCATATTTTATCGTACATTGTATGGTACATTGTAGCATACAATTTGTATGGTATATTGAAAATGCTTTTCAAATTTGAGTAGTTTAAAAGCTACTTTTCAAATAAAATATAAATCTCTTACATTGCTGTATATGCAATCACAAAATGCTTATTTTGAAGTGGTTAAAAAATTATATTTAGAATTTTTTTATATAAATATATCATATTGTATTATCACCATAGGCATAAAAAATTTGCAGAAAATTTGATTTCAACATTTATGATATATATATATTCTATTATATATATATATATATATATATATTAAAAAGATAGAATAATAACTAATTCCAAGTAATTACAAAATATTAAAACAATAAAATCACCAAAGCAGTTAAACCATGGCTGCCATGCCAAAAAGAGAAATGAAGAGCATTGGCTTAATTTGAATTTTGAAGGTTATTGAACTAGATTTTTCATCAGATCTGAGCATCTAACCCTGATTAACCTAAATAAATGCTTTATTATTAATTATGTGATTATATAAAAATGAATATAATAAAATAAACAAAAAAAAATTGAAAAACAAAAAATTAGAAAATAAGATACACAAATATTTAATATTTTGAAAACTATTTTCGCTAAAAATATGTAACTTTAGCCAATTTGTAACTACTATTTGAACCCCCTTTTAATGGTGTTAGTGGCATACTCGTTTATTCGTTTCTCCTGTCGCTTTTATAGTAAGATTCTTCATCTATGATTCCTACTCATCCTGTTTGACCTTTTATTAATTATACTTGCCCTGTCTCCAACTCTAATTCCCTGGATGGGTTTCAGTGGAGGTTCCTTCAACTATTTGTTCCCCTCTGATTCCATGGCTTATTTTCTTCCCCTCCATCTCCGGGAAGCATCTGAATTTTTTTCATTCAGTTACAACTGCTCCCCTTCACTGCACGTGTATACAGGGTTGCTGCTTCATGGATCATGATAATACTTGATTTCTTAATAATTTTTCAATTTTTCCCTCTATTAATGCTTTTAGTCTTGAGTTTACATGGCATTTATAGTAACTTACTATTGTCATATCTGAAACAAGCATTTGTTTGAGTTAATTAGGATTAGATACTCAGACCTGATTAAGAATCTAATCTAATTAACCTCCAAATTAAGCCAATGCTGTTCATTTCTTTTTTCGGCATGATAGCCATGGTTTAACTGCTTTAGTGATTTTATTGATTCAATTCTTCGTAATTACTTGGATATGGTTATTATTCTATCTTTCAAATATAAATATATATAAATATATATATATATATAATAATAGAAGTTTGAAAATCCAATGAACGAAAAGTAAGAAGATGTAACACGATAAACCTAACTTTTTAAAAACACCCACAGAATATAATAACCCACATCAATCAAATGGATTAAAAATACAAAACACTAGCTATCAAGTTACAGAAAATCAACCAAATTAAAAGGTATGGAAACAAAAAAAGAAAAACTTAAACTAAATTCAACTATCTAACTGGCGTACAAAACAAATGTAAAAATCAATTAATCCTCAAGCATATGGAAAAAATAAAAAAATTAATATCGAATCAACAAGTCAATGAAAAATATAATACAAAGGTAAGGAATCGAAATAAGTATAACAAACGAAATCAAGCACAAACGCCTTACACGTGGACAAGGCTCTAAGCCTAAATCATGAATTGTTAAACTCTACAAAAATCTAATCATGTCCAAGTTTTTTGTAGAAGCAAACACAAAAATGTATGTTTCTGAAGAAATAGATAGATTAAATCTATGAACTATTTCTACTTGGACGACATACATAAAGATGGAATAAAAAAGAAAAAATGAATACCTGGAAAAAGCACAGCGTGTGTACAGACGATTCATTACAGGGATCGAGGGAACACTGATAGAAGAGACCAGTGTTGCCATTCGTAAAGAAAAAATAAAAAACCATTTACTGTTGCCATTCATAAGAATTGAAAAACTGTGAAGCGAAATGTAAAGAAAAAGTATTAATATACAAAAAGAGCTACTAAAAAGAGGGGCAAATAAAGGTAATGCTGAAGTGGGAAGTGAATGGGAAAAAAAAAAAAAAAAAAAAAAAAAAAAAAAAAAAAATGGAGATGACTGGCTAATATAAGATACTATGAATAGAATTATATGATACTATGGAAAGAATTATAAAAATCCAGCTATTTTAAATTTTTTAACAATACTATTTACTAAATAAGTGGGATTTTTATATAAATTACTAGTAATTTTGAGATTATTGATATGCATAGCATGAAATTTTTTATCAGATAATCTATAAATTCTAAAAAGCTGATTGAGTATAATATTTCTAAACAATTGAATCGAGTTACAGGAATTAAAAGGTAATATTTTATTAATATTAAAATTATAAAAGTCTTTTTTATCATATAAATTTGTAACAATTCTATTAGAAGGATCAATAAAAAGATTTAAATCCAAAAAATTAACATTTTTATTAATAGTAGCTTCATTAGGTATTAATTCCAAATTGTCTGGATAGTAATCTATATCTATGAGATAATTTTCTGTATGTACTAAGCAAATCAGATCATCAACATATCTGTAAAAAGTATAATCTATTGAAGTAAATGACATTTCATAATGATAAAGGTATAAATTAGCTAGCATACTGTTACTGCAGCCACCCTGTGGAACTCCTGAGACTTGTAAGTATAATTTATTTCCTTGAAAAATATAATTATTGAAAATAACAAAGTGAAGAAGTTTAGGAAAATTTTTAAATTTAATTTGATTTGAAAGAGGTGTAATATAAGCATTATATAGAGCTAAAATTACATCATATAGATCAGATATCTTAATATTATTAAAAAGATCTTTAAAATCAAAAGTTTGAAATCCTATTATTTTTCTAAGTGATGTTAATTTATTCTTTAATTCTTTACTATTATTTAGAATATGGTAGTTATTGCTATTCTGGCTTAAACTATTATTTATTAGATTTAAAGAATTTAGTAATAATTTACTCGCAGTAGTAGAGTAAGTATTATGGCCACTAGTAACTGTTCTAAATTTAATAGGATTTTTATGAAATTTTGGAATAAGCACTATATAAGGAAATTTAAGATATTTATATTTAATATTTAAATCATTATACATATTGATAATTTTCAATTTAATACTATTGATGGAATGTAAATCAGGTTTAAAAAGACTATTATTTTTTAAATAATCTAACAGAAATTGAATATAAAATTTTTTACAGATAATAGCATAATTATTAGAGGCTTTATCAACATAGGTGATAACAAAGGATCTTTGTAAATCATTAATGGAATGTTTAATATTATCAATATTATATAAAGATCTAGACAATTTAATATCTCTAATAGCATTTTTAATTGATTCTAATATAGTAAATTTCCACATATTAAATGCCTCTAATGGCAGAGCGTATTTACAAGCTAATTTATATATATATTTATCAAGATCAAGATTAATTGATTTAAAGACTTTAAAAGAATTATTACAAGAAGGTATCCTAAATTTAGTGCCAAATGACATAATGGTTCTTAACACATTGTCACTAACAAGGTCTAAATCTCCTGTAACTATGTGCCCCAAGTCAGGATTTAGAAATTTAGCAAATTTATTTAATTTACAAATACATTCACTATCTACAATTGACTGAAAAGAATGATCAATAGAGAGCGATTGTGAAACTTCATTATAATTAAATATAGACCTACCAATAGGCTTATTGTATTTGAATGTCTTTGAAACAAATAAATCACCAATAGGCAATAAATGTTTAAACTTGTTAAACAGATGTCCAAAATTTATAGAATTATATATAGGATGTTTGAAAGAGATAACACAATAAGAATTAGTAGTTGTATTATTATAATGAAACTGATTTAGTTTTAAATTTAAAAACTGTGATCTTGTAATAAGCAAATCAAAGAAAATATGATTAAAATGTTCATTAGCAAGATTTAATTTTAAAAAAATGGCATAAACCTTATTTAAATGTTTTTTCTTTACTGCAAAAACCCAGGATCTAATGAATTTCCATTGAAAAGTTCTATTAAATTGATTATGTAGAGTTATAATCTCAGATTTATGATCATTAAGATTGGAATGTCCCTTTCCTCGTTTAAATCTTTTGAGTTTGATTGATTCACTATCATTTAAATGGGGTTTCAAAAAAAGGTGATTAAAAATAGAATATTTATTATCTACAAAATTATTTTTTACAACATTACCATTTAGATACATTTGATTTAATCCATATGGAAAAAGAGTACAATGTGATTTAATATAGTAGTTTTCAAAATAAATCCTATCTGCTGATTTTGTTTTTATATCTAAAATATGTATAGTAATATTTTTAAAACCATGTTTGGCAAAGTGTTTATATTCAATTTTATTGGAAGTAGGAAGAAAATTATTATTTAGAATATATTTTTTGACATGATCTCTGTGTACATTCATACGTAGATGAATGGGATTGCTAGTTTGTCCTATATATGATAGATTGCATATGTTACAAGATAAACGGTAGATGCAATTAAAAATTTTGCAGAAAGGCAGAAGACTTTCATGGTTTGTAATTTGAGTATGAGAAGCATATGGGCAGGTTTTGCATTTTTTATTCTTACATTTATTGAAATTATAATTTTTAGTAGGGTAATCACTATATTCAAAATTATCCATGGCACAAAGTTGGTAATGGGATATCGGTCTAAACAATTCCCAACTTAAATTGTAAATACTGGGCAATATCTATCAAATTATAGAATAATAAGTATAAATATATTTGCCAGTCACTAAATCAAATAATATGTGTAATTCATAATTGTATAAGTAATTTGATGAGTATGACAATATAACATAGATATAATAATAAAAGTAATAAAATAATTGCATGTATATAAGTAAAAACAATTACTTTTATATAAGTAAAAACAATTAAGTCCATGTAAATCCTAATCCTAATGAAAATCAGTAGGAAATTACAAGATATGCCAAAACATAATGTTATAGTTACATTAGTTCTAAACTAGATTAAATATAGATAAAGTAAAAAACACTTAAGTATTAAATAATGCGATAAGTGTATAAAGTGGATTCACTTAAAATCCTGTCCGAATACGTAATAAGAAAATAATTAATAGTAGATTGTACTAAAAAGTACAGTTGAATGAGCCAAAATAAAGCAATAAACGTCAATACAAGATTACCAACCCTCCAAAAATACAATAACAATATTAAAAGTAAGAATAATAAACTATAGATGGCAGCACTAGATTTAAAACAAAAAGTTGCAAATAAAATATAAAAAAATATATTATAAGAATAAAAGCATAATGCTAATGATATAAAAGAAATTAACTAAAATATAAGCAGTATGGAATTGGACAAATTACAATACAAGTAATATACTACAAATATAACAAATGCAATAACATAGGCAGTAAAAAACCGATAAAAAATTAGGAGAATACGTGCAACAAGATTCCTCTAATAACATTGGACGAAAGTAAATTCAAAAATAGAAAAACAAATATAGAAATAACTAATTCTATTACTAAATTTAGCGCAAATGCAGCATAAATTTGAATAGATTGCAAATAAAATTTTTTTAGATACTATAGCTTACAAAATTATGAAAGATACTATGCAGAAATTATTAAATAAAGAATTTAAAGTTATTAAGTAAATGGAATGAAAATGCAAAATACATTTAATTTATTGCGCAAATGCAGCTCATAAATAAAATGATTTCAATAATAATAGAAGTTTGAAAATCCAATGAACGAAAAGTAAGAAGATGTAACACGATAAACCTAACTTTTTAAAAACACCCACAGAATATAATATAATACAGCAAATCATCAATCAAATGGATTAAAAATACAAAACACTAGCTATCAAGTTACAGAAAATCAACCAAATTAAAAGGTATGGAAACAAAAAAAGAAAAACTTAAACTAAATTCAACTATCTAACTGGCGTACAAAACAAATGTAAAAATCAATTAATCCTCAAGCATATGGAAAAAATAAAAAAATTAATATCGAATCAACAAGTCAATGAAAAATATAATACAAAGGTAAGGAATCGAAATAAGTATAACAAACGAAATTATATATATATATATATATATATATATATATATAACTCAGCTCAATGTTAATTATAAGATGTCATGCCAGTATTAGACATGCTTCTAATGGTGAACACCTATTTCTTATAAATCCCTTTGTATCCCAATATAAATCATGCAATATCTTAACATTACAATTTAATATTACATAGTCCTATTTGCAAGTTATGATTTAATCAGAAAATAATCAAGGACTATAAATATCATTTAATGTCTCCTTGCTTCAAAAGTATGCAAATCTTTCCTTAGAGACAACTTAGTTTAAATTTAATAATCAGATTATATTTATACTGATTAGTGTATGTTTCATATTTATGAGTGATTTTAGACATGTAATATCAATTTTACAATTAAATAGAAGAAAACATACCATAGGTTAAAGGTGAGCTTTTTCAAAATAATTTTAAGAAGTCCAATAGTGTCAAATATTACTCCAGGTGTCTCTTCCAAAACTATAATTGCAGTAAAGAATACTTTGATGTGAACAAAGAAACTTTTGATACAAAATTTTGTGTTGATTTCCTTTTCACTGAATTTGTTACCAAATATCATTTATTACTCTGATTATTTATTGATTAGGCCTATTTTTAGACTAAGTTTAAAATTATTCAGTAGTTCAGACTTGGAATAAATCTACCCATTTCTAAGAAATTTATTTTATTGAACAGAATTGAGAATAAAAGTTTATTAAGCAAGGGGCAGCTAGAATAACTCTGCCAAGAAAAGTCAGAGGTCAGAACAAGGTCAAGAATTTCTTTGGAGGATGCAAAAAAAATTCCTTAAGGGCAATAGCATTGATAGAAAACAATTTCGGAGTAGTTTGGTAACCATGAACTCAGTTTTCCCATATCTCTACAGATTTCTTTGAAATTCAAAGGATTCAATGAGTTCCTAGGAAATTATTATCCCCAAATCCCCCACCCCCCACCCCCTCCTTGGCAATGTCACTGCTTAGCAGCGGAAGCAAAAGTTGCTGGATTATTGTTCTAATGATGGAAATATGTTAAATGGCATTGAAAATTATATAAGAAATATAACTTTGAATTTCTTTTTACAGTGGACACATCCCCTGCCTGCTAAGTAGAGCTTCTGCAGCCAATGAAGGGACTTTCTACGGGAAGCTTTTGTATTACTTTAAATATGTAACATTTTAAAAAGTTCCTACCATCATTGAAAATCTCCTAAAAGTTAATATAAATTTATTTGAAGGCCCTTAAAGCTACTTAAGTGGTTAATTGAGTACTTAATTTTTAAGTGACCAGATTTCTTTTTTAAAGAATGGATTTATTTTTATTAAATCATTAGCTAATTTTAAGATTTTCTCAATCCAATACGATACTTCCAGTGATAATATAGTAATGTTTATCATTTGAATGTTTCCCCCCAGTTTCTCCAACAGTTTTAAAACTATGGCTGTTCCTTAAACACACAGTGCACATTGGCTAAATATTGATAAAAATGCTAAACATTTTTTACAAAATTTTGAAATTGCATGTAGTGAATGGAAACCCTGTAAATACCTATAAATACAAAACGCAATTTAAAGTTTTTCACTGTAAACCTGCATATTGTTAAATTTAAATACAGAACTGAATTCATATATCCAAACTCTGGTGAAAATAGAATAAGAATTCTATATTAATTTAGATCACATTTTTTTTTTTTTTGTTCAAAATTGTAAACAAACCGTCGGATAGCGTTGCTTTTGTTTCAATACAACGCATTGCCTTTCTAAAATACTTTCAAAATTAAAATCGATTTCAAATTATGCTTACCAGAATAGAATCCGAATTACATTCTAATTTAGATCACACTTTCAATATTCGATTAAATTGTAAACAAATCGCCGAGTACAACAACATAATAGTATTTTTAAATAACTTGCATAGTAAATTAATTAAAGCAACTGTAGATGATAAAATATCATAATTGCATACCCATATTTCATCAGTACAAAAACTTTCAAGCATGCTTTTTATGGTATCCAAAGAGAAGAGGAGTTTCGGCTAACAATCTCGCGGGCAAAAACAAAACATTGTCTACAGTCAACGTTTAAATCTAGCAGAGGTAGCCCCCTCTGTCTTCTTTATATGTAACTAAATATTAGATAAGTATTAGAGAATGTTGTGCAAAACAGCTTTTATGATAAGTTGTCATCAGTTGTCATGAAGACTTATCTTCATCTTCATGTAATGGATGTCAGATAGCCTTCATGTAAGTTATGCAATGGAACAGGAAGCACGAATGACAGAAACAACTGCATAGGTTTTCGTGATATGATTTCTTTCCCTGATCCATGCATTGAAACAATAAGCAACTGATAAAAATTATCTTTAAAGACTCTTGAAATGATGCGAATTGCTTTTATGTATTGCAAGGGAAAATTGTGGTGATGTTTATTTTTTCAACGTGTAACAAATTATTATGTTTCATTGAATGTTGTGGTGCAATTTTTTCTTAACATCCTCTAAAAAATGAGTATACATGAAGTTTTGCAGAACGACTAGGGACACTGCAGATAATAATTGTCACAGATTTATAAAGGTCATTGCGTGTGTACTTGTTCTTTGAATTACTGAAATACCACTATATTCCAAGACTTAAATTTTAAACTAATTTAGAAAAAAAATGGCCTTGATTTATATTCTAATAAATTTGGGGGATCAAAATATAATTTATTTGATACCGAATTTGATAATTTGAAAATTGCGAAAATGTTTTGAAATCGATGAACTTCTGAACTGACGTTTAACTTACTATACGTTTTCGAAAATGTTCTAAGGTACAATTGTTTCGAAAACACATTGGATATCTTTCTTGCGGAATTTGCCAATAATTTATACTCTTTGCAAAACGAACTTGACTACACCAATGCTGGATTAAGAATTTCGGTGGCTCTGGGCAAATAATATTTTAAGCCTCTTTGTTTAGGTATAAAATATTCACGTATTTAAATTAATAGATTGAAGAATAAATAGATATAGCTTGAGGAAAAAATAAATAAATTCAAAACATAATTTTGAAGGGGGAGGGGGAATTGAACCAATCATTTAAAAAATTAATTTTCTGGAATTTCTTTGAAAATAAAACATTGAAAAATCTAAACAAAAAAAAAGCAAATGAAGTCAATTTTTTTTAAATTTTTGTTTCTTTAAAAATAATAAAATTAAGAAAAATAAGAAATGAACCCCCGCCCCCCCCCCCCCCCCTCCCTTCCCAAGATCTGGAAAACTCATTTGATTTATGACTACAAAAAAAAAAATCTCTAACATTTGTTGCGATTTATTAAATTGTAGCTTCATTCCTGCTAAGAAAAAAAAAAAAAATCACATCACATCACCTCAGTACTGTGTTAATTTAGTGTCCTTTTTTAATGAAAATAAATAACTTTAACCCTTATCAACCAAACAGACATTCAGCTAGTTGCATCAGAAAATCATAGTAGGTCCAACTTCAGGTGTGTATTTCTCAACCCATACATAAAGTAATCATTTTTTCAAGAAATTGTATTGTTGTCACTCGTCTTTGTGCAAAATAGTTGCATGGTATAGAGAAGGTCTGCTTTGTTTAAACACCATTCTCTAAGTAAAAAAAAGTGGCACCCGTTCCTTTTGTGGATTGCTATGATGTTAGGATCTTATTGTTTGGATTTCATCAGTAATAACTAGAACCCCTATTAATGTCACGATTTTGTCTGTTAGTACCCCCACCCTACTTCATCCAAAACTTGCCCATTTATCCGAAAGTCTTCAAATTTGGAATGAAGACGCAGATCAGGGACTCAATCGCTGGAAAATTGTGTGAATTAGAAAACTTGAAATTCCTGGAATGGTGGTATGAGGGGAAGGGGGGGGGGGGAATAGGTGATTAAAAAATGAAATGTATTCAAAACAATCGAGTGAGGAGCGTTAAGACAAAGTTCATATCAAAACTAAAAGGCAAATTCCATTTCGTTTTATTTTTACATATATTGGCAGCGGAAGCGGTAAAAACCATAATTTTCATTTCTTGCTAGTATTGCAGAAAATAACGAAAAAATCTGAAACAATTTTCCCAAATACATCAGTCCAATCCAAATATAAGAATAAAAATCCGATGTAGGCAACACATGATTTTCGTTATATAATGCAATGAATTTACTACTTTTACAGTAAAAAAAATATGATGTGGATAACACATGACTTTCCTTATATAATGCAATGAATTTACTAATTTTACAGTTAAAATAAATGTTCTTCCTATAGTAGATACTTATATTCTTTCCAAGATATTGAATTTTCTTCAATTTGTCATCATTTTCATTGATTTAGCGTCATTTTTATCAATTTGGCGAGATTTTTGTTAATTTGGCAACAATTAAAAATGTCACCAAGTTGGCCACATTCTGCCAAATTTGTCGCCAAAATCCCGCCAAGCATTATGGACGGAGAAATAAGTAATTCTTACTATTGGATAAATGGCGTTCAAATACAAAAGTATTACTCAAAGTATCTTTTTTCATGAATGGACCCAGCTAGATCCACGAGAATGATGTCACCAAATTTATCGCATGGTATTACATATGAAAAGTAAACATGTTTCTCAATAGGAAATATATTTTTTTTTATATAACGTTTTGATAATTTTTTTGAAAATTGTGTAATATCTCGAGAACGGTTCATGTTAGCGTTCTAAAATTTATGTCAATCGTTTTCTAATGAAAAATTGCATAAAAAATGTCTATTTGCGTAACTTTATTAGCGGTTTTGATTTTTTAACGATTTTTTCAAAATTTCACTCGAAAATTTAAGGGGGGGGGGGGGTTCTGAACATTCGATTGCGCATAAAAACAATAGGCTTCCAGTGTTTACGGATTGTGATTTTTGTACCAAATTTCGTTCGAATCTGTCCATTCGTTCGTCAGTTGTCGCCTCCACAAACTCACTGACACACACACACACATACTTTCACACACATACACACACAGACATCACTTCAAAAATGTTTGATTCGTGATCAGGAATGCTTGATCGTGCTCTCCCGTTGAAAATTCGAATTTTCGACCCCGTCACAATACTTTTCTTATACAATATGTATATAAAGAAAGTAAAAATATTTTTTTCTCATAGTACATACTTATATTCTTTCCCAAATATTGAATTTTCGACAATTAGTCGTCATTTTCATTGATTTGGCGTCATTTTTATCCATTTGGCGAGATTTTCGTCAATTTGGAAAAATTTAAAAAAGTCGCCAAGTTGGCGACATTCCGTCAAATTCGTCCCCAAATCTCGTCAAGCGTTATGGACGGAGAAATAAGTTATTCTTATATCCGATAAATGACTATTGGCGTTCAAATACAAAAGTATTACTCAAAGTATATTTTCTCATGAATGGAACGAGCTAGATCCACGAGAATAATGTCACCCAATTTATCGCATGATATTACTTATGAAAAGAGAACATGTTTCTCAACAGTTAATATTTTTTTTAATTTATGGGATATTTTGAAAAATTTATTTGAAAAATGTACAATATCTCGAGAACGGTTCATGCTAGCGTTCTAAAGTTTATGTCAATCGTTTTCCGAGGGAAAAATTACATAAGAAATATCTATTTTTGTAACTTTATTAAAGATTTTGAATTTTGCATGATTTTTTCAAAATTTCACTCAATTTAGGGGGGTTATTAATTTATTTAAGGGGTTTAAAATTTAGAACATTCGATTATGTTTAGAAACAATAGGCTTCCAGTATTCATAGATTGTGATTTTTGTACCAAATTTCATTCGAATCACTCCATTCGTTCGTGAAATATCGTCTCCACAGACTCACTGACACCCACATACACATACTTTCACACACACACATACTTTCACACACACACACACTTTCACACACACACACACACAGACATCACCTCAAAAATGTTTGATTCGTGATCAGGGGTGCTTGAAACTTGCTCTCCCGTCGAAAACTCGAATTCGAATTTTCGACCCCGTCACAATATTTTCCTTATACATTATGTATATAAGGAAAGTAATAACTCTGCTATACTAAATTGATTAGAAATAAAAAGAGTAATTAAATGCGGGGATGAAAATTAGAAATATATCTACATATCAAGTTGAGTATCAAACTATCAGCCGGAAGGAAAAGTTCCACGTACCAAAATTTTTAGGTTTGCATTCAAGGGAGGCTTGCAAAAAAGGCTAAAAAAAATTTAAAATGTATATAAACAAGAAATATCAATCATGCATAAAGCATTGATTATGAAACACTTTCCAACTGCAATGCAATTTTATTTAAACATCACTAAAATGCGATACATTAAGCGGTAATATTTTTAAAATTATCACAATACTACATTAATCTATTATATTTGAAAACTTAAAACTTCATCGAAAAAAATGAACTTATTCAAATGACGTCATTGAAATATAAATCGCCTGGCTCTCTATGTAAAAGCTGTAAATATTTCATTCATACACTTTTATTCCATTCCTTTCATTCATCAAAATACTGCAATAATTTATTTTATTTAAAAACTTAAAACCATGGAGGTAAAAGTCATTTAACTCTATGCTTAAAACTTCATGGTAAAGTCAGCTATAAAATCGTCTGTTTTCTATGTAAAATGAATGAATGTTTCATTCATATCAGCTATATTGTAGACTCCAAAGTTAAATAATTTTGTGTTAAAGAAATTTAGCAATTCTTATACAACTCATCCTACATCTTTATGTGTTTACATTCTCCATAAGTGAAAATTAGAGTTCGTTGTAGAAATAATCAAAGTTTGATGATCATTTACACTCAAATATATTGTAATTACGTTGTTTCAGAATGTAGATGCACAGAAATTAAGCAAAAATAAAGCTGTTTTAGGACGGATTCAACACTAAATATAAATTAAAAAGAACTTTAAAAATCACGATTTGGACATAAGATGGATGCCATATTTTATTTTGTAGTGGGTCACCTGATTTCTTCATATAATATGGGTGTAATTAATATTTTCATTTTTATTTAAAAAACTGCCGAATATATTTTGCTGAAATTTTGTTCATATATTTTATGGGATAATTTGAATATTTCCTAAAACTTTCGAAGCAATTTGTGAATTTTAAATTCGTTTAAAAAGTGTTTCAAAAATTAGGTCCCATAAAGTTCAATGTATTTCATTTTTTCTACCCGGGTTCAATCCAAAACTAATTGGGTGATATTATTCATTTATATTCCCATAGGTCCCACAGATCGTCTAAACAACATACTAAAATTTCATTTTGATAAAGTCGTTTTTACGGAAGTTATCATGCGAACGGATAGACAGACAGGTAGACAAACAGACAGAATGAACACACAGAATGACGTCATAAACACTTTTCAACTATGTTGTAAAGTGTTAAAAAGGAACTCTATAATTCAGCTCCAACTCATTTGTCTACACTATTTTGCAAGAAAAAAACGAAACACCCCTAAAAAATAATCCGATCATCTCAAAATTTCGCATGCAAATTCCTTTATACCAGATATGCAAATAATTAAATTTGCAAGGCCAATGAGTGTTAACTTCGGTCATAGCGCTCGTTTCTACTGCTCAACTAGCATCCTATAAATTATAAAACATGTTAAAAATGTCGACGGCTTATCTTTGCTCGTTATTGGTGTTGCAACTCCGTGGAGATGCAACCAATAATACCGTTACGACATTGCCGAAGACCTTATAAGCAGTTAGACGAGTTCAAGCGTGGTCGTATAATCGGAATGCGTGAATCTGATTGGTCATACCGAGCAATAGGCCACCACCTGCACCGAACGGACACTGCTGTGTAAAGGTGCTGGCAGTGTGGAGGCGCCAGGGCCAGCGGTCCCAATCAGCCTTTGTTTCACACAGGCACACAGCCATTTCCCCTGGTGTGATGGTGTGGGGTGCTATCTCTTACGGCAGCAGGTCTCCCCTAGTCATCCTGCGTACAACTTTAACAGCTCAATGATATGTTGATGAAATCCTGCGGCCGTTTGCGTTGCCCTTCATGGCACTTCATCTAGAGCCATTTTTCAACAAGATAATGCCACGCCACTTACGGCTCACATACTGTGGACTGTCTCCGTGCTGTTGATACTGTTCCTTGGCCAGCAAGGTCACCAGACCTTTCACCAATGGAGCATGTATGGGACATGCTAGGGCGCCAGATTCAGCCACCCCGAAATGTAGCAGATCTGGAGCAACAATTAAGGAATGCCTGGCAGAATGTATCGCAAGATGGCATTAAGAAAATTTATCACTCCTTACCTAGACGTATACAAGCATGTATTGCCACCAAGGAGGGTTTCACCAATTACTGATTTGAAAATTCAATGTTCAATTGCTAACCATTTATGGGTTCTGCAGCCTTAATTTTGTAGTCAATTCATTGCCTGTGTATGAGCTGTACGCATATTTAATTTCAATAAAAACAGTCACTTTCTTTATAGTGCTTCTTTTTTTTTTTTTTGCAAACAAGTGTATAAACAAAGTTTATAATTATTGCATTGTTTAAAACTTAAATTTGAAGTTAAAGTAGGAAGTAAATCTCACTAACGTCATGGTTTAAATATTCATATTCTGGATTTTTAAATCGGACGAACTATCTATATTCCTATTCAGCCGAATAATGGAGGCAGTGCTGGACCACCCAGTAGGCACTTTAAATACGTGCTCAGGGCATCAGCAAACTAGGGAGCACCCATCAAAAAAAAAATTTATTTTTTTATTTTTATTTCACAGAGAATAAAATGAATCCCTGCTCCCACTAAAATAAAGATAAACAATATTTTTTATTATCCTGCAGCGTGACGTTTGTCTTCAGTAACAATATTATTCTTCAACATTTGCTGTTATATAATTCATTTTCAGTACAATCAACATGGTCCTTTGCACAAATCCATGTTGGCAGGTTCTGACTTACAGTAAATGGGCCATTTTATGCCAAACTAAAGTTTGAATTAATAAACAGTTTAATTCATCGTATTATCCTATTATCTCTCTATAAATGTCTCAAAATTCATATTTTTTTTTGTATGCTGTAGTTTTTACAGTACAAGACAGAGAAATCGCTAGGCGTGCCGATACGAAAAAAAAGTTCATTTCAGAAGTGCATAAAAAGTGAAATATCTCAAAAACATGCACCCTCTAGGTTTCGGTCTAAATTGGGTGGCACTTCCCGGCCGTCAAAACAGATATCTTACACCTTCGGATAGGTCGGACGGCCTGGGTGGACGAAAAACTAATCAAATTTTTTTTCAGCGAATGAGAGGATTATTATACGTCCTCTTCTACCAAGGGGTACCAAAATTTTCTGTTCTTAAGGCGCATAAGTGTTTTAATCCGGTCCTGCATATAACAGAATCACTTTACTTCTTTCGCAAAGAAAAAAAATTAAATATTGTTGACATTTGATAAATATATATACATATATATATCGCTTCCTTACATAACTACGTTTCTGAATATATTCTAATTTGGTAGTGATCTCACCAGATTTTGAAGGTAAAAATCCAAAGATTTATTTGTTCAAAAGTTAACACTAGATGACGCCACCATAAAATATATTGCTGTAAAGTTCCTTTCATGTATATGGAGCTCTTTCAGATAAACAATGTTTGGTGCTGCCATCTTTTAACAGTAAAATATACTATTTACTCAGTTTGAAATTATTTTGCGCAAATAAACATGCTTTTACTGCAATACTTTTCTATTGCTTTATTATATTTGGTAACTCAAATTTCTGTTACAGAAAATCGTTTAAATTAATATTCTAAATTTTCTGCTTTTTCGAAATTGGAATACTTTGAATTATTTTTCTTTTCACGTGTGCGACACATTTTTAGGTGGTCCTGATTAATAATTTCAAAAGTTTCAACTTTCACTTGGCGCCATTTTTACTTTCCCTATAATACTTCGTAATTAATAGGAAAATTATTGGAAAAGGGTGGGAAAATTACCATTCCGATTTTCAATTGTTTTGGGCGTTTGGGATTCTCTAGATTCACCCCCACACACACACACACACTGTGTGTTTACAGTCCACAACGTCTCCCCATTTTTATATTACTTATGGCCTGCAAACCTCAACAATAAAAGTTCGATTTTAAAATAATTTTTTTTTTCTAGAATGTAAGGTATGTTTTAATGATATTCCTATTAAACTGTATTTATATCGAAATAAAACCAATACAGCTATGTCTTTCTTATTCGCGGATCTATTTTAAAGTATTTTATATATACACACCTTTATTCGATTATTCACAATAACTCATTGATCTGTCACCTCCTGTCTAAATTCGTTTGATACAACAAACTGCAAATTGAAGTGTTATTCGAATTTTCGACCCCGTAACAATAATTTCTCTATACATTATACTATATAGGTTAAATAATAATTAAAAAACCAATTCTAATTTTTTAATAAAATGCCACCGAGACATATCGTCTCGCGCCCTGAAGTGTCTCTGTATTGAATTTTGTCGCTGTCCGAAGCTTAGATTTCAACGTTACACACGACACATATACACACACAGACATCTTCTTTCATTAAGTAAGATATTAAGTAATCCTTAAGTTTCATTAAGTAGGCACAGAAATATTCATTGTCAAGAAAAAAGAAGCAAGTTCTTTTTCTCTGCACGGATTTTCATAATTGATGTAAAACTCAATTGGGCCCGATCTCATGTTTGGTCTCAGAAGCCCTGGTCTTTCTACGTGACCTGTATATTTAGCGTAAAATGACCCAAATCTTGTTTCATCCGTTGCTACAGGAACAAGCCATGCGTGGTACAAGCCGTTAATAACCTACCTGTTGCTTGTAGCTGGTCACGCAACCATGAACCTGCATTTTGAGAGCCCGGCAATGGATCTTATAGATGGACTTATGAAGCTACCTTGGTGCTAACCTAAGGTATCTATATAAATAAAATTAAAAATTTGTCTATCTGTCTGTATGTATGTTTATCTCATCATCACGGGAAAACTACCAAACCGCGAATTTAATGAAATTTTATGGGTAGCCTTGAAATAGCCCCACTTAAATTTTAGTCCATGTTGCGAGTTTCCAAGACCAGGAGTTGTCCAGATATTAATTTAAAACGAACAATTAAACCTTCCATATAGCATTATGCAGACGATATTTTTTCTGCCAATTTCGAAGAAAATTATATCATGTCACTTAGCAACGAATTTAAATCCAATGTGCTTATGAGGCGGACGATTTTTATTAAATCTTTTCCGATTTAAATAATAAAGTTATGTATATAAATTAACTTTCACCAACATTGAATTTTTGACAGGATTATATCAGTTGCGGTCTTCAGGTTTAAAGATTATTATCATTGATATTTTAGGGGATTATAGATTCGGGGATTATTGATATTTTCAATAAATTATTGAAACTCATATTTTATACATAGTATATACAATGTAGAAGATTACCCATATGGGTAATCTTCTACAAATGCACGGTTATATCCTTTAATTTATGAGAATATAAATAGTACAGGTATATTGACATATATTTTGACGTGTATTGGCATATATTAGGGCCTTTAGATTTAAAGATTGTGGGATTATTGATATTTTCAATTAATTGCGTCATCTATTTCATTTTGGCAAAGATTTTAGAAACTCATATGTTGTAGTACGTATAATCTTCAACTAAGGGTACATCTACTAATATTCGCGAATATTAGAAGCTATACAGGAGAAGAATACGAGTCCCATACAATTTTAGCGCTTTTATTTTGCATATATTGGTTCAATTCCATATTTTTCGTAAATTTGTTTACAAAAGGAACCAGAATGTTTTATTCTTCAGATCTTCCCGTGAAGATAATTTTGTATAGCGAGAACAGATATTCTTAAACTTCATTTTAGAAGCATCAAATTAAATATTTTAATAGAATATTTTGATTACAAAAGGGACCAGAATGTTTTATTCTTCAGATCTTCCCGTGAAGATAATTTTGTATAGCGAGAACAGATATTCTTAAACTTCATTTTAGCAGCATCAAATTAAATATTTTGATTAACAATGGCATTTAGTATACTATAGGAATTTGCACATAATCGTGAATTTTAAGTTTCTTTATATTATATATACTCCATACGAAGAACCGGTATACTGCTAGTTAAAAAATGAAACTGCTGTGGGCAGCACAGGACGTTCTCTAATGCAATGAATTTACTTCTTTCACAGTGAAAAAAGGATATATAAGGTCCACGGCACAGTATTACTTTCCTTATATACATAATGTATAAGGAAAGTATTGTGACGGGGTCGAAAATTCGAATTCGAGTTTTCGACGGGAGAGCACGTTTCAAGCATCCCTGATCACGAATCAAACATTTTTGAAGTGATGTCTGTCTGTGTGTGTGTGTGTGAAAGTATATGTGTGTGTGTGTCAGTGAGTCTGTGGAGATGATAACTGACGAACGAATGGACCGATTCAAACCAATTTGGTACAAAAATCACAATCCGTAAACACTGGAAGCCTATTGTTTTTGTACGTAATCGAATGTTCAGAATCCCCCTAAATTTTCAATTGAAATTTTGAAAAAATCGTTAAAAAATTAAAACCACTAATAAAGTTACGTAAATAGACATTTCTTATGTAATTTTTCATTAGAAAACGATTGACATAAATTTTAGAACGCTAACGTGGACCGTTCTCGAGATATTGTACATTTTTCAAAAAAATTATCAAAAAGTCATATAAAATAAAAAAAAATATTTCCTATTGAGAAACATGTTCACTTTTCATATGTAATACCATGCGATAAATTGGATGACATCATTCTCGTGGATCTAGCTCGTTCCATTCATGAAAAAAAATACTTTGAGTAATACTTTTGTATTTGAACGCCAATAGTCATTTATCTGCTGTAAGAGTAACTTATTTCTTAGTGCATAACGCTTGACGAGATTTTGGCGACGAATTTGGCGGAAATTCGCCAACTTGGCGACTTTTTGAAATGTTGCCAAATTTCCAAAAATTTCGCCAAATGGATAAAAATGACGCTAAGTCAATGAAAATGACGACTAATTGTCGAAAGTCAATATCTTGGAAAGAATATTGGTATCTATTATAAGAAAAACCAATTTTTTTTACTGTAAAAGTAGTAAATTCATTACATCATATAAGGAAAGTCATGTGTTGCTTACATCAGATTTTTTTAAATGTTTAATTGTTGAACCCTACAGTGTCAAATAAATGTAATAATTTTAGGGTTGATTCTTACTCATGAGACAATGCTTTCCAACATTGTAATTGGCTTTATGGTCTATATTGCTTTGTCGTCGAGTTCGTGTCCTAACTTTTGAAATTAGCCGTCAAGGGCGTTATTATTATTTTTATATGATTGGGCATAGTCACGTTATAGACAGGGCCGATCCTAGCAGGTGTGCAGCGCGTGCACCGCACGCGGGCGGCCAAAACAAGGGGCGGCCGCAGGCCGCATTTAGTTCTATCAATCAAGCAAAATTTTTTAAAACTTATAATAAGTCGAATAAATATGCTGAATTTTAAATAGTTACTGAAAAATCAAAATAAGTTCCATAGTTTAAGAAAAATAGAATGTTAGTGCACAGTGTGTTGGTCCATTGTCCATTAATGTCTACTCTTTACACATATCCTTCATTTGATAGCAAAATTCGTGGCAGAGCCGGCAGTACGGCACAGAAAAGGATACCAAATTTTAAATTTCTATCTAAACAAATAACCAAGGGGCATATTTTTGAGACGCTTAAGGATGTTTCATTCCACTGTGCGGCAGCTTATTTATGTATACCACGGTCGGCACGCGGCTCGCAGATCAATGGTCAAAAGAAACTTTATTTTAGCGGTCTCCTTTGTAGATTAGAACTGAATTATTTCGGCAAAGTTAACCCTTTCGCGACGGCGGCATTCCGGAACTGCGGCGGCCCAAAGGACGGAGCGCTTCTTTTTCGAACTGTTCCCAGGAGACGGCAATTTTATTGCGCTAAGCCTAACTCTCGAAAAAAATTCACTAAAAATCACCCGTTCAACACATCATTCTACTATTTTCAGGAATAAAGGAAATTCTTATTTTCTATTTTATGTATATTTTTCTTTCAAATTTTCTTTTATCAAAATTTTAGCGTATTAAAAATGATGACTTACCTTGAATAAAATAGTTATCAGTTAATCAGGAGTGTATATATATTTAAATCAGTTATCAGGAGTGTATACAGATTTAAATTTTGAAACTAATGCATCTAAAACGGGTTTCAATTTATGTAATTTTTGGGCATTAATCAAGAGTAAAATGAAGGTACGTAATATTCTTGGCCTAACATTTTAACGAAAAAAATATTGATTTATTGGTAAAACATGGTCCCAAACAAGTAGCAAATTTTAAATTTCCGGTCGATGAGAGTGGCAGAAAATTTAGCTGTTCATATTATAACAAAATTTTAGTGAACGGGAAGAAAATAAATCGCGCGTGGCTCTGATATTCCATAAAACTAAATCGTATTTTTTGTTTTGCATGTAAATTGTTTGGTAAAGATAATTCAACACAACTTGTAAGTACTGACTTTTCTGATTGTCGTCATTGTTTGGATTACCTTAATAAGCATGAAAATACTCTAAAACAAACTCTATATAAGATCGTGGTGCAAATTAAAGACGAGGCTGGAAAAAAATTGTACTATTGACGAGCATGTGTAGTATTGACAAGCATTGACGAGCATGTGACGAGCATGTTTACAATCGAGAGAAAAAGCGATGACCCGCCATCATTGAAAGAATGATTGCTGTAGTACAATTTTTAGCCAGTCAAAATTTGGCATTCAGAGGAACTAGTACGAAGTTGTATCATAGAGATAATGGTAATTTTTTAAAGGCAGTGGAGATGTCGGCCAAATTTGATCCAGTTAATTCAGAACACCTTAATAATGTCAGTAAATACAAAGATAACAAAACACGTATTCCACACTACTTACGGCTGTATTTTCAAAATGAAATAATTAATATTTCAGACGAATCTATTCGTAATGAGATAACACGCAATGTCAAAAAAGCCAAATATTACACTATAATTCTCGACTCTACACCAGATATTAGCCACACAGAACAAATAATGTTTGTAATTAGATGTGTGAACAACACTACTGATGGTAAGATAGATATTTTAGAATTTTTTCTAGGATTTTTTCCAGTAACTAATGCCACTGAAGAAGGTCTGTGCAATTTTCTATTAGAGAAGCTATTACCTAGTCTGCAGCTCGAAGTTAAAGATATACGGGGTCAGGGCTACGACAATGGATCGAACATGAAGGGGAAAAATATAGGGCTCCAGAAACGGATTCTCGATATCAATCCTAGAGCATTATACGTGCCGTGTGCGGCTCATACATTAAATCTTGTCGTTAATGACGCTGCCAGCTCCAGTGGTGAAATTTCTGGTTTTTTTGATATGGTACAAGAGGTATATAATTACTTTTCTGCGTCCCCATATAGATGGGATTTACTGAAAAAACACATGAAAAGTCTAACTTTAAAACCATTAAGTGAAACAAGGTGGGAAAGTCGTATCAATGCTATTAGACCTCTAAAAGAAGACCTAAAAAACATTATTACTGCATTAAATGCCTTAATTGAAGATACCACCAGAAACACGAAAACAAAAATGGGTGCTGAATCAATAATTAAAAGTCTTGAAACATTTAAATTTTTGTGTTCAATTTTAATTTGGCATAATTTATTATCAAGAATTGATGTATTGAGTAAAATGCTTCAAAATCTTAAATTAAACATCGCGGAATGCATTGAAGGCTGAGATAATCTTAAAAAAATATTTAGTTTCCCAAAGATCTGACGATAATTTTAAAATATTTGTCGATTCAGCAACAACACTTGCTAGAGATTTAGGTATTGATCCCGAATTTCCCATGTCGAAGCTCAGGAAAAAGGTCCGTTTATTTGATTACGAGGGCAGTGATGAACTAGTTTTAAATCCCTTCCAGCAATTCAAGACTGCTTTCTATTTTGCAATTCTTGACCACGCGATCTCTTCGGTAAATAAAAGATTTACCTTATTATCTGAGTGCCATTCAATATTCTGCTTTCTGTATGAGTTTCACAACATTTCTAATGATGATCTCATGAAAGCCTGCATGGACTTAGATATTAAGTTACAGGTACAGGAGGAAGGAAGTATTGTGAAAGATACAGATGGTATACAACTCTTTAAAGAAATAACTTCATTCAAAGATATTTTTCCAGATAAAAAACAGCCAATTGAGATATTAGAAATTATAGTAAAAAATGATCTCATTCCCTGTTTTCCAAATTTTGCTCTAGCAATAAGAATTTTTTTAACCTTACATGTTTCTGTGGCTTCAGGTGAAAGAAGTTTCAGTAAATTAAAAATTATTAAAAATTACTTGAGAAATAATATGACACAAGAAAGGCTTTCAGATTTGGGCATCATCTCTATTGAATCCGAAATCTCTGAAAAAATTGATTTCACCGAAATTATTAACAAATTTGCTTCTCAGAAAGCCAGAAAAGTTATTTTATAGTTAATTATTAGGTAGTCTTTGTAGAAGGACTGATTTATATACTTTGCGTTTCACGAGATTTATGCTTTAGTACTTTTTTTTATTGGATTATGTTTTCTGAGTAAATACTGTTGTTTTGCATTTCTAATTATAAAATGTCTATTTTTATTTCAAAGGTAATATTTTTGTTTGTTTATTATTTTGTTAAAGTATTTTGTCGCTATTATAACCTATTAGCTGGCCAAAAAATAAAGTTTTGCACTTCAAATTTTATTTGCATTTTTATTAATGTTTTACTTTTTAACACTTAACAACAAAAATGAAAAGTGTTTATGACTTTGTTCATTCTGTCTGTCTGTCTGTCTGTCCGTTAGCACGATAACTGCCGTAAAAATGACTTTATCAAAATTAAATTTTAGTATGTTGTTCAGACGGTCTGTAGGACCTATGGGAATATAAATAAATACTATCACCCAATTAGTTTTTTATTGAACCCGGGTTGAAAAAATGAAATACTTTGAACCCTATGGGACCTAATTTTTCAAACATTTTTTAAGTAAATTTAAAATTCACGAATTGCTTTGAAATTTTTAGGAAATATTCACATTATTCCATAGAATATATAAAAAAAAATTCAGTAAAATATGTTAAGTAGTTTTTTAATTAAAAATTATTTAATATAGGGAAAAAAACAAATTCAATTAAATTCTGACTTTGGGATATCTTTCAGAAAGAAAAGAGAGATATATTATATAATAAATATCTTTCCATTTGTTTAAACGTTTTGCATATAGGAGAGGCTTCACATTTTAAAATAAATTTGGTAGATAACAATTTTTCATTTTTTTTAAATTTTATATAACTCTTCATGATATACTTATTTGATGGCATTTTTAATGCACTTTCCTACGTCCTAGAGAGTTAAAATTTGGTACACAGCATAAATTTGTTGAACATTTTATTCGACAAAAATTTGGTGGATCTTTAAATATAGATCATACATTTTTTTCGAAATGGCCTGAAAATAATCCCCGTTCACTTCTATAATTCATTGTTGTAATATTGTTAAAAATTCTGATGTGGACAGCACATGTCCTTCCCTGCAGACTCATATTCGTTCTCTTTATTTATTCAATAATAATTTGAGTTTATCTTCACAAAATAACAACCATAAGTATTTTAAATGACATTGAATTTACACGTTAAACTTAAATTTGGTTCTCCTTTGATAGCTGGACTTATTGCCAAAGGTGGCGTAGCGAAAACGCGAAAAAACTAGAATATCTCAAGAACGGCTAGTCCAAGAGTAATGGGGTTAGTCTTATTCTTTTTGTTGTCAAAAATCACGTATAAAATAGAAATTTAATTGATATAATTGAGCACACGTAGTCTTTTATTTTTATATATTACGATTTTTGCGGGCCATTTCGCAAAAATAGCCCGTTCCTTTTTCCCGAATCGCACTAGAATAACCTACAAATGATTTATATACAAAATTTTGTTAAATTTGGTATATAAATCACTTGTAGGTTATTGAAATATTATACACCAAATTTTGTTAAATTTGTTCCATTAGTTTTTAGCTAGAGTGGATAAAGGCAATTTCTGCATGGCATTTCGCAAAGAAGGCAGATTCTTATTCTTTTAGTACGAATCGTACTATAATCTAATGAACATCAGGATTTCCCACAAAAAACATACCTACCAAATTGTATGAAATCCGGTCCATTAGTTTTTCAATTAGAGTGGATGTAATATCCACACAGAAACATACAGAGATACACCCTTACACACACAGACGTCTTCCTAAAAATAGTTTTTTCGTGTTCTAGAAGTCCCAAAACGTGTAGATCCTTTGAAAATTCGAGTTCCGATCTTCGGCACGATTCCAATACTTTGAGTACATACACATACACACATATATTATCAGTGTATCTGTGTATTATCTGTGTATCTAAATTCCGTGCCTATGCAATTACAATAGTTGTGATTTTAAATGATCCCTAAACTTTTATTACTTCTTCAACGAAGCCTAATTTTAACATATGCAGAATGCAAATATCTCAAGCGATTGTAAGATGAATTACATAAGAATTGCTGAATTTTTTTCACACAAAATTATTTAGCTCTGGAGTCTGGAATACAAGTTATATGAATGAAATATTCATTGATTTTGCATAAAGAATCAGATGATTTATATTTCGATACAGTTTTAAATATTTAAGTATAATAAATTACTGTAGTACTGTGATAATGTAAAAGATATCACCACTGAATGTATCACATTTTAGAAAGTTTTAAATGAAATTACATTTCAGTTGGAAAGTGTTTCATAATCAATGCTTATGCATGATTGATCTTTCTTGTTACTCTAATACAGGTAGATGAATTTATAACGTCAACGTTAAGTATTAGTCAAAATATGAAAAATTCTCTAGAGGGGCGGCACATTAGGTCTTTGCACGCGGGCGGCCGACGCCCTAGGATCGGCCCTGGTTATAGATAAACTTAATGTGTATACTCAAGGCCCTTTCCTTACAAAGGGGTGCTTAAAGACTTTCCTAGGAGCCCCTGTAAAATTAAGAGTCTGTCTGGTATTATATTTGTTTACTTGTCCCAAATGCAGATCCACAGGTTTTGAACAAATACTTTCAAATTTGATACCATTATTCCTTTACGTTCCTCCTTAGGTTCCGCGTTCATGCTTTGAGTTTGTAGGCTCAGAGAGTGTTTAGATATTAACAAAAGAAACATAATTAAAACTTTCATAGAAATAGCATTCAGCAGATAGTTTCTGTTCTCAAAGTTCGTTTCAAGGAAATAAATTCTTATTACCTAGCAACGAAATATAATTCAATTTATTCAGAAAGAAAAGTGCTTGTTAATCATCTGATGCAAAAAGCAGACGATTTCTGTTCTTGAAGTTCATTTGAAGGAAATAACTTTCTGCTGCCTATCTACGAAATTTAATTTATTTTATTCTTTAAAAATTGCTTATTAGTCATCTATTGCAAGTTTCAGACGATTGTAGTCACTTTTTCCCATATAAATAATACCGAAAATATTAGATAACTAATTTTGTAAATGGATATTATTCTATTTTGAATTGTGTGTCATGAATTGGTGCAAATTGGTATAATGTGATAATGAAAATTGTTTCCAATTTTAAATTTGGCAAAATATCTTCAAAGTTTCACATATCTTCGATTGTGTTTAATTGATAATTACAACGGGACAGAAATGTTACAGTAATCAACAATAAATCATTTCTTAATAACAATTCGAAATTCGAACACTTTATTCGATGTATAGCTACAGACAGCATACGCTGAACCATTTATACAGATAAATAGAAAGGATTGGGGAAGAAAACAATTTCACGCTCCATGGAACAAACTATAGATAGTATCATATTTTCATCCATATAGGCGATAAAACTGTTATGGATGAAAAGCTCGAAACAACCTTAATACTTGGAGATTTGTATCTAGATGTCGCTGGTGTTAGTAAAGTACCATCTGTTCTCATTTTATACTACAGGAAAACGTAGTGCTTATTATACATACTTATTTTGAATTAAAGTCCCTCAATTAGAGCTAAAAGTAATCAGAAGTTTTTCCTAACCGTAGAACAGGGCACAGGATATAGGGAGACAAAAATAAATTGAAAAATAAATTTGAATATGTGGGAATATTCTTTGATTACTTTCCTTATATACATAATGTATAAGGAAAGCATTGTGACGGGGTCGAAAATTCGAATTCGAGTTTTCGACGGGAGAGCACGTTTCAAGCATCCCTGATCACGAATCAAACATTTTTGAAGTGATGTCTGTGTGTGTGTATGTGTGTGAAAGTATGTGTGTGTGTGTGTGTGTGTGTGTGTCAGTGAGTCTGTGAAGACGATAACTGACGAACGAATGGACCGATTCGAATGAAATTTGGTACAAAAATCACAATCCGTAAACACTGGAAGCCTATTGTTTTTATACGCAATCGAATGTTCAGAACCCTCTTAAATTTTTGAGTGAAATTTTGAAAAAATCGTCAGAAAATCAAAACCGCTAATACAGTTAAACAAATAGATATTTCTTATGTAATTTTTCATTAGAAAACGATTGACATAAATTTTAGAACGCTAACATGAACCGTTCTCGAGATATTGCACATTTTTCAAAAAAATTATCAAAAAGTTATGTAAAATAAAAAAAAAATATTTCCTATTGAGAAACATGTTCACTTTTCATATGTAATACCATGCGATAAATTGAGTAACATCATTCTCGTGGATCTAGCTCGTTCCATTCATGAAAAAAGAGACTTTGAGTAATACTTTTGTATTTGAACGCCAATAGTTATTTATCTGCTGTAAAAATAACTTATTTCTCCATAACGCTTGGCGAGATTTTGGCGACGAATTTGGCGGAATATCGCCAACTTGGCTACATTTTTAATTGTTGCCAAATTAACAAAAATCTCGCCAAATTGATAAAAATGACGCTAAATCAATGAAAATGACGACTAATTGAAGAAAATTCAATATCTTAGAAAGAATATGAGTATCTACTATAAGAATAACATTTTTTTAACTGTAAAAGTAGTAAATTCATTGCATTATATAAGGAAAGTCATGTGTTGCCCACATCAGATTTTTTTAATTTGCATTGCACTAATAATACATTTCAGCAAAATTAACAGTTAAATCCATATTATTTACTCCAAACCAAACTGCTGCTTGAAGGACAATAACTTGCACAACTTTCTTGTAGAAAGCAGACATACGTCAGTTAGGTGACAATGCAATTGCTTCGAGCCCCCTTATTCAGGTCCAAACTGAACAGTTAGAACAGTATGTGCCCTTAACAAAAGCTGACGATGAAGCAATCGATGAATGATTCGAAATTTCAAGGAAACACCCAGCAAAATATTTGCAAGCAGGTGGTATCGACCATTGAAAAACAGCCATAAACATATCATTACGGGACGATATACAGTGTCCCTCTCCCACCCATGAAGACAAGGGGGGGCTGACTCTGAGAATGAAATCATAAGCATTGTTACTTAACTGACATATGCCTGGTTTCCACAAGAAAATTGTGTAAGAAGCAAAGTTCTTGACATATTATTACTTTCCTTACATACATAATGTATAAGGAAAGTACTGTGACGGGGTCAGAAATTCGAATTCGAGTTTTCGACGGAAGAGCACGTTTCAAGCATCCCTGATCACGAATCAAACATTTTTGAGGTGATGTCTGTGTGTATATGTGTGAAAGTATATGTGTGTGTGTGTGTATGTGTGTGCCAGTGAGTCTGTGGAGACGATATCTCACGAACGAATGGAGCGATTCGAATGAAATTTGGTACAAAAATCACAATCCGTGAATACTGGAAGCCTATTGTTTTTAAACGCAGTCAAATGTTCAGAACACCCCTAAATTTTCAAGTGAAATTTTGAAACAATCATCAAAAAATCAAAACCTTTAATAAAGTTACACACATTGTCATTTCTTATGTAATTTTTCCTTAGAAAACGATTGACATGAACTTTAGAACGCTAGCATGAACCGTTCTCGAGATATTGCACATTTTTCAAACAAATTTATAAAAAAATTCCCATAAATTAAAAAAATATATATATTAACTGTTGAGAAACATGTTCACTTTTCATATGTAATAGCATGCATTAAATTGGGTGACATCATTCTCGTGGATCTAGCTCGTTCCATTCATAAGAAAATATACTTTCAGTAATACATTTGTATTTGAACGCCAATAGTCATTTATCTGCTATAAGAATAACTTATTTCTCCGTCCATAACGCTTGGCGAGATTTTGGCGACGAATTTGGTGGAATGTCGCTAACTTGGTGACTTTTTAAATGTTGCCAAATGAATAAAAATGACGCTAAATCGATGAAAATGGCGACTAATTAACGAAAATTCAATATCTTGGAAGGAATATAAGTATCTACTATAAGAATAACATATTTTTTTGCTGTAAAAGTAGTAAATTCACTGCATTATATAAGGAAAGTCATGTACTGCCCACATCAGCGTTTTTAATTCAATACGAGCCCTTCGCCACAGAAATATATACAATGACGTAGGACATCGTACCTCAGTGCAACCTGAATTGCTGCCTCAAACAATTTTGGCGTTTTCCCAATATGAAGTTTTAACTCTTTTACCTCCATGGTTCCTTAAGTATAAGTAGAGGTTATCAACATTTTTTCCCAATTGTAGAATAGGGTACAAAAAATATGGAGACAAGAATAAAATGAAAGGCAAAATAAATATGAATGCGTTGGAATAATCTTTTATTATTTGATCTATAATTTATCTCTGAGAAATTAACAGTTCAAATAAATGTTATTTAATGCATAGCAGCCTTACGATATGTAATTACATACGATGCCATGACACTTGTCTTACCTCAGAGCCACCTGACGTCAGAAACGACTTTGGCATTTTCCCAACATGAAATTCTAACTCCTTCCTTTTACCTCCATGGTTATGTCACTAAAATTCTTCTTCTCATATTTTCTCTGGTTATTCAAACGCTTTTCTATTACTATGATAACCGTGTAGACAACGTATGCATAAGAAGCGTATGAAGACAAAACTGAGAAAAAAGGCACTCCCTGTTTCCTATGCGAATTATATTATTCCCTCCAAGGATGGGTCATAGTATTCTCCTGTCTCAACCACATTTCCAGTCTCGTTCTCGGGTTCTACTTCTTCGGGACCTGCAACAGCAACCTCTGTTGTGTTCTGGATGGCCAGGTAGTGCTTCTTCGAGGGTCTAAGCATCATCTTTGTGGAGTGCAACGAATAACTGGGCCCTTGCCATTCATGCCAGTAAACCCCCTGGTACTCGTACGGGTTGAGACCGCGTAGATACTTGCCGTTGAGGTTGCTGGCGTCGCACTGGTTGTACCACCATCCTCCAGCATGGTCCACGGCGCAGTGGCCACTGGGATAGCGGTCGTAGTCTGCGTCGATGGTGGAAAATGCCATGGACGCGTGGTAGGTCAAGCCATCGCCTGAAAAATAAATAAAAAAATCTGATGTGGTGCAACACATGACTTTCCTTATATAATGCAATGAATTTACTACGTTTACAGTTTAAAAAAATGTTATTCTTATAGTAGATACTTATATTCTTTCCAAGATATTGAATTTTCGACAATGAGTCGTCATTTTCATTGATTTAGCGTCATTTTTATCCATTTGGTGAGATTTTCGTTAATTTGGCAAAATTTCAAAAAGTCGCCAAACTGGCGACATTCCGCCAAATTCATCGCCAAAATCTCGCCAAGCGTTATGGACGAAGAAATAAGTTATTCTTACAGCAGATAAATGACTATTGGCGTTCAAATACAAAAATATTACTTAAAGTATCTTTTTTCATGAATGGAACGAGCTAGATCCACGAGAATGATGTCACCCAATTTATCGCATGGTATTACATATGAAAAGTGAACATATTTCTCATTAGGAAATATTTTTTTTTTTATTTTATATGACTTTTTAATAATTTTTTTTTAAATGTACAATATCTCGAGAACGATTCATGTTAGCGTTCTAAAATTTATGTCAATCGTTTTCTAATGAAAAATTGCATAAGAAATGTCTATTTGCGTAACTTTATTAGCGGTTTTGATTTTTTGACGATTTTTTCAAATTTTCATTCGAAAATTTAGGGTGGTTCTGAACATTCGATTGCGTATAAAAACAACAAGCTTCCAGTGTTTACGGATTGTGATTTTTGTACCAAATTTTGTCCGAATCAGTCCATTCGTTCGTCAGTTATCGTCTCCACAGACTCACTGACACACACACACACACATACTTTCACACACACACACACACACACACATACACACATACTTTCACTTCAAAAATGTTTGATTCGTGATCAGGGATACTTGCAACGAGCTCTCCCGTCGAAAACTCGAATTCGAATTTTCGACCCCGTCACAATACTTTCCTTATACATTATGTATATAAGGAAAGTAATATACTATTTTGGGATGTCATTTTCTATATTATAAATAAATTATTTGGAGTGTGAGTCAACTACACCTTCTTATACCAGAATTAATTTTGCATACATACTACTTGATTCGTGAATCCGGCTCATTAGCGACCAATTTCCCGAGTTAGTTTTGTGATAAAAGACTATAGATTTTTTGTCTTAGTGATAGAAGACTATCGTCTGCAGGGTGTCACCAAAAGATTGGAACGCGCTTTAATTCTTTACCTGTTGGTGATAAGTGGGCAATGTAAATTGAAAAAATGTTGAAAGTAAGGTAGGAAATAAGACTATATTAATGAAATAGTCCTCCCATTCATTTTCAAAAAGTTACACTTTTTAAAGTTTTATACGACCCTGTTAGACAAATTTGGTCAATCAGAAAATTTTCATTTTTAATGCAACAAGTTCATTAAATTGAACATTGCGAATGGGAACCATATATCAAATTAGAAATGTAAATTTGTGACATATCACAAAAAAGATCAATGTATGCATATTTTAATTATGTGCCCCAACCGCGTAGTGAGTACTACTGCTTTATATGATCTCTGTCTGTGCAATGCTTTATTTAGATGCATTTGTGATAAAAATTTTGACATATATTAGCGTATTTTTGATCTAAACAATTTTCATCGTCAATTTATTTATGATCCCTATTTTCACTGATGAAACATGCCTTTCACATGGTACGGAAAAGTGGCATAAGTCAGTTTTTTTTTTCCTTTATCATAATTCAGTTGATTTTAAAGATACAGATATGCGGTTTTTATTACTTTACTCTACTATAAGAATAACATTTATACTTTCCTTATATACATAATGTATAAGGAAAGTATTGTGAAGGGGCCGAAAATTCGAATTCCAGTTTTCGACGGGAGAGCACGTTTCAAGCATCCCTGATCACGAATCAAACATTTTTGAAGTGATGTCTGTGTGTGCGTGTGAAAGTATGTGTGTGTGTGTGTCAGTGAATCTGTGGAGACGATAACTGAAGAACGAATGGACCGATTTGAACGAAATTTGGTACAAAAATCAGAATCCGTAAACACTGGAAGCCTATTGTTTTTATACGCAATCGAATGTTCAGAACTCCCTTAAATTTTCAAGTGAAATTTCAAAAAAATCGTCAAAAAATCAAAACCGCTAATAAAGTTACGCAAGTAGACATTTCTTATGTAATTTTTCATTAGAAAACGATTGACATAAATTTTAGAACGCTAACATGAACCGTTCTCGAGATGTTGCACATTTTTTAAAAAATTATCAAAAAGTCATATAAAATAAAAAATATATATTCCCTATTGAGAAACATGTTCACTTTTCATATGTAATACCATGCGATAAATTGGATGACATCATTCTCGTGGATCTAACTCGTTCCGTTCATGAAAAAATATACTTTTGTATTTGAATGCCAATAGTCATTTATTTGCTGTAAGAATAACTTATCTCTCCGTCCATAACGCTTGGCGAGATTTTGGGACGAATTTTGGTGGAATGTTGTCAACTTGGCGACTTTTTTAAATATTGCTAAATTAGCGAAAAACTCGCGAAATGGATAAAAATGACGCTAAATCAATGACGACATATTGATGATGACGGCATGGAAAATGACGATTCATTGACAAAACTTCAGTATCTTTGAAATAATATAAATAACAACTATAAAAATAATATTTTTTTTACTGTAAAAGTAGTAAGGAAAGTCATGTGCTGCCCACATCAGATGTTTTTAACTGTAAAAGTAGTAAATTCATTGTATTATATAAGGAAAGTCATGTGCTGCCCACATCAGATTTCTTTTTTAACACTTTCCAACATAGTTAAAAGTGTTTATGACTTTGTTTATTCTGTCTGTCTGTCCTTTAGCACGATAACTGCCGTAAAAATGGCTTTATCAAAATGAAATTTTAGATGTTTTTCAGACGGTGTGTGGGACCTATGGGAATATAAATGAATAATATCACCCAATTAGTTTTTTATTGAACCCGGATTGAAAAAATGAAATACATTGAACCCTATGGGACCTAATTTTTCAAACATTTTTTAAGCGAATTTAAAATTCACAAATTGCTTCCAAAATTTTAGAAAATATTCAAATTATCCCATAAAATATATAAAAAAAATTTCAGTAAAATATGTCTGGTAGTTTTTTAAATAAAAATTATTTAATATAGGGAAAAAAACAAATTCAATTAAATTCGGACTGTCGTTATAACCTCCAGAAAAAAAAAAGATATATATTATATAATAAATATCTTTTCAGGCGTTTAATTACTTTACATATTAGAAAGGTTTTAGAGCCAACAGCTCTACCGTGTTGAAAACACCGGTTCTCGTTAGATCACCGAAGTTACGCAGCATCGGGCGCGGTTAGTATTTGGGTGGCTGACCACCTAGAGACACCGCGTACTGTTGGCTCATTTCAGTCGACGTGGTGGTCGAACGGTCAAGGCGAGCGTTTCCAGCTATGGATGTTGTTTGTTGTGGGCGCAGTGTGTTCCGCCCCCCTCTGGTGCGCCTGGGCAATGTCCCTGGACGGCTAAATGGTTCACGATTTCGGCCGTACATAGAGCAAAAAGACCTAAGTCTAGTGCCTGGTCATTGGAAAAAAAAAAGGTTTCACATTTTAAAATAATATGGGAGATAACAATTTTTCAAATTTTTAAATAAAATAAATTATTATAGTATTGTGATGAATGAAACGATTAGAAAAATGTTATGAATGAAATGCTGCTTTTATATAGAGGCGATTTATATTTCGATGACGTCATTTGAATAAAGTTCATTTGTTTTCGATGAAGTTTTCAAATATAATAAATTATTGTAGTGTTATGATAATTTTAAAAATATTACCAAGGAATGTATCGCATTTTAGAGATGTTTAAACCAAGCAATTTATATTTCAATGCCGTCATTTGAATGAAGTTCATTTTCTTCGATGAAGTTTTCAAATATAATAAATTAATGTAGTATTGGGATAATTTTAAAAATATTACCGAGGAATGTATCGCATTTTAGAGATGTTTGTATAAAATTGCTTTGAAGTTGGAAAGTGTTTCATAATCAATGCTTTATGCATGATTGATCTTTCTTGTTTTTTTATTTTTACATTAAGGGTGGTATCATGGAGTTAGAAAGGAGATAGAATTCCTATGGATTAAATGCTTGAAAATGCCATAATGTATTCAGAATTATATCTAGGTGTCGCTAGTGTTAGTAAGCTGCTATTATTACACAACAGAAGTTGACGGCTGCTAGTTGACACAACAGAAAGATGTAGTATGTGTATTTTTGATTATTTTTAAATTAATGAGATTTCCTAATTGTGAGTATAATTAATCATATAATAATCATTCTCTATCGTAATTGTAGGATAGAATATAGAATATATGGAGATAAAAATAAATTGAATAGTAAAACAATTTTAAATGTATAGGAATATTCTTTATTATTTTAGTTCTACTTTGCATTATGCTAATAATTTATTTTTCCTAAATGGACAGTTTAAATAAATATTTTAGGCCTTTCGCCATAGAAATGCATGCAATGCAGGACTACTTATTTTATCCCAGCGCCACCTGAATTATTGTCTCAAACGATATTGGAGTTTTCTTAATATGGAGTTTTTAACTCCTTACTGTTTTTACTTTCCCTGCAATACATAGTAATGTATAGGGAAAGTATTGGAATCATGTCGAAAATCGCAAAGCGAGTTTTCGACGGATCTACACGTTTCGAGACCTCTAGAATACGAAAAAACTATTTTTAGCGTGACGTCTGTGTGTGTATGTGTCTGTCTGTCTGTCTGTGTGTCTGTCTGTGTGTCTGTCTGTGTGTCTGTCTATGTGTCTGTCTGTCTGTATCTCGATAACGGCGAGTTCTAGTGTAATGGGGTTGGTCTTGTTCTTTTTATCTTCAAAAATGACGACCTCTAGAATACGAAAAAACCATTTTTAGCGTGACGTCTGTGTGTATGTGTGTCTATGCAATGTATGTATCCACTCTAACTAAAAAACTAATGGACCGAATTACATAAAATTTGGTAGGTAAGTCATTTGGATGTGACCCTGGTGCTAATTAGTTTTTGGTACGATTCGTAAAAACAGAACCCGCCTTTTTTTGCGAAATGACCCTTAAAATTTTCATGTATCCACTCTAGCTAAAATACTAATTGACCAAATTTCACAAAATTTAGTAGATAAGTTACTTATATGATACTCTGGTGCTGATTAGATTTTGGTATTAATCGGAAAAGAACAACCTGCCTTTTTTTACGAAATGGCCCTCAAAAATCGCCAAAATCTAAAAATTAGCTACGTATGTTCAAATGTATCAATGAAATGCTTGTTTTATACGTAAATTTTGATGAGGAAAAGAATAAGGACAACTCTATTACTCTAGGACTAACCGTTCTCGAGATATTTGAGATTTTTCGCATTAATTATGCCACTTTTGGAAAAATGTCCAATTACCAAATAAAAACAGAAATTGAATTAAAAATGCAAATTTAGTGTTATTTTATGCAATTAAACTCAATTTAATGAATTATTAAAGAAATAAAGAAGAAATGAATTTGAGTCTGCAGGGAAAGTAATGTGCTGCCCACATCAGATTTTTTACCTCCATGAGTGGTATTTTAAAGCCTAGGGTGCCAAGGGAATTAGTTCCGCCATTATTGCTGCAAATCCACGACCGCCTCTGCTTTTGGTCAAAAAGCATCAACGACGCCCTCCCAAAATGACCTCCAAAACGCTCGCCGTTGTCGCAAAATCTGGGAAGCAAGCTGCTACATTTTCGGGTCCACTCAGAGTTCCTCATCCGGTGAAAAAAATTTCGCTTTCAACCAGTAACCTTGAGTTGGAAGAGAAAAGACAAGTTTCACGGAAAGATAAAAAGGACCAGTTTTCGGGCTACCCTCCCCCCCCCCCTTCTAGCAAACTAAAACCAACACCACTGGGGGGGGGGGGGGGGGGGGACGTGCAGGAGTAGGTCAATGCTACTGCTGCTGCAGTGAGGAGATGATACTTCTGCAACAGAGATTTGGAAATAAAAATTGGGACGCAGTTATGGCTAGGAGGCACGGCAATTACTTTCTTGAGTATTGGGAAAGTGTTGGTAGGGTTGGACTGGACTATCGGGCGACGCCCGATGGACCGTTGTGTTTGAAGGCCACTTTGGTTCAAGAATTAGTCAGCACGGGTCCAGTCCATAGGTCGGTCCAGCCCGGTCCCATCTATGGGCTGGACCGACCTGAGTTTTCTTACACTGTTTGGGACTGGACCGACTTGAGTTTTCTAACACTGTCTGGGGCTGGACCAGGCTTGGGTTTAGTTTCTAAAAAGTCTGGTCAAACATATTTAATTTTGGAAAAAAAAAAAAAAAAAACTTTTAATGAATTTTAATAGAGTGCATGAAATTATTGTGTTGATTTCAGCTATGTAAAGAAAATTATTCGAAAAAAACCCAACTTTTATTAAAATTGTTCGAACAAAAATTTCGCAAATTCATGTTTTTAATGCATTTGAATACAAATATCTTCGAGCCGAACCGGGATGAGACTCAATGGTTTTGAGGCCGGGTTAGAACACGAGTACTGTTGGAAAAACCAAACTATTTTGGGACTACTTTGAGGGAAAAAAACTTTGGGACTACCAAATTACTGCTCCGATTCTCATTATCTCCCGAAAATTGAGTACCTTCCTATGGTAAGACCAGGACGGGATGAACCTGTCATGTTCAAAATCCAAAGAATGAAAACATATCACGAAAGACTACGACTACCAAAATACTGCTCCGAATTTCGTTATGTCCCCAAAACATGTATCGTTCTATTAAAGGGCCTAGAGAGAGCGGTCCCATTAAGGCTCAAAATCAAGAGAATTAAAATATACCACGAAAAAACAACGGTATGCCTAATTTGAACTTTCTAGCTGCTCTGATTCTAGAGTTATTCCTTAAAAAACGTGCAACTTTTTGCTGCTGGTCCAAAACGGGTTGCACAGGCAATGCTCAGAATCCAAAGAATCAAAATGTTCCACAAAAAACGACATGCCAAATGAGTCATAATGAGTAGTAAAATCTGAATCTGGTTACAGGACCTCAAAAATTTGAAAAGCAACAAATGTGTGTAATGAAATGTGTGTAGCAAATAGACATGTGGTATCCGATAATTGTTGTAGGCGGCATAAAATTGAGGAGCATATAATTTTTGAACTCTGAAGAGAAAGCTGACGGGGCGGAGAGACACTTTGAAATATGTCTCTCCCGAACAATCGACGCTCTCTCTCTCTCAATACTTGCAAGGAAAATTAGAAACAAGCTCTAAGCGGAGTAGAAATTTGTCGATAAATCTGTTTATTTATACAGAAAACATTTGAAACTTTCACTGGAAAAGCAGATGCTTTCACAGTCGTTTACAACATTGTGTTATCCCCCCCCCCCCCCAACCATTCTCTATCATCACTTAGCTAGTGCGGCTGTTTTAAAATCGCCCGGGCCAAAATTTCGGTACAGTCCAACCCTGAGTGCTGAGATAAGGTTCGAAATTCTTTTTGAGATATGAAGGGAGAATTTTTAGAGCAATGGTTCCCAATCTTTTTGTAATCACAATCCCTTTTCTAGACATTCCCTATTTTGAAACATTTATCTTATCGGTAATTCTTTCTTGGGCAATTGCAACTCACTTTTTACTTTCACATATACTATTGCTTTCTCGTACTATTGCATGAAATAAGTAAAATTCTGATGTGGGCTGCACATGACTTTCCCTGCAGACTTATATTCACGTTCACTTTATTTTAATTCAGTTTAATTCGCTTTTAATTCAATTTTCGTTCTCATTTGGCAACTGGACGTATTTTCAAAGGTGTCGTAGAAAAAATACGAAAAAAACTAAAATATCTCAAGAACGGCTAGTTCAAGTGTAATGGGGTTGGTCTTTTTTTTTTATCGTTAAAAATTACGTATAAAACAAGCATTTAATGGATATATTTGAGAATACGTAGTTTTTATTTTAGATTTTGATGATTTTTGCGGGATATTTCGCAAAAAAAGCAGGTTATTTTTTACCGAATCGTACCAAAATTTAATCAGCACCAGGGTAACCACAAGTGACTAATCTACCAAGTTTTGTAAAATTTGATCTGTTTTGCAGCTAGAGTGGATACAAGCAATTTTTGAGGGCCATTTCGCAAAAAAGGCGAGTTCTGTTATACCGAATCGAACCAAAAACTAATCAGCACCAGAGTCACCTACAAGTGACTTACTTACCAAATTTTATAAAAATTAGGCCATTAGTTTTTGAGTTAGAGTGGATACATACGTTGCACAGACAGAGAGACAGATAGACAGACTATCAGATAGACAGATAGACACACACAGAGACGTTACACTAAAAACAGTTTTTTCGTGTTCTAGAGGTCCCAAAACGTGTAGATCCGTCGAAAACTCGAGTTGTGATTTTTGTATGATTCCAATACTTTTCCTATACATTGCTATGTATTGCAGGAAAAGTAAAAATCTGATGTGGGTAACATATGACTTTCCCTGTAGACTTATATTCACGTTCTCTTTATTTTAATTAAATTTAATTCACTTTTAATTCAATTTTCCTTCTAATTTGATAACTGGACTTATGTTCAAAGGTGGTGTAGAGAAAATACGAAAAAACCAAAATATCTCGAGAACGGCTAGTCCTAGTGTATAATGGGGTTTATCTTATTCTTTTCATTGCTTAACATTATGTATAAAACAAGCATTTAATGGATATATTTGAGCATACGTAGTTTTTTAGATTAGCTTTTGACGATTTTTGCGAACCATTTCGCAAAAAAATCAGATTCTTTTTCTTTTCCAAATCGTACTAAAATCTAATCAGCACCAGGGTAACTTACAAGCAACTTGTCAAACGATTTTTGTGAAATTCGGTCCATTAGTTTTTCAGCTAGAGTGGATATAGGCAAGTTTTGCTGGCCGTTTCGCAAAAAAAGGCGGGTTCTTTTATCCCGAATTGTACCCAAAACTAATCAGCACCAAAGTCGCTCACGAGTGACTTACCTACCAAATTTTATGAAATTCGGTCTATTAGTTTTTTAGTTAGAGTGGATACAAAATATGCACAGACACACAGACACACACACAGACGTCAGGCTAAAAATGGTTTTATCGTATTCTAGAGGTCCCGAAACGTGTGGATCCTTCAAGTTGCGATTTTCGGCATGATTCTAATACTTTCTTTATACATTACCATGTATTGCAGGGAAAGTAAAAATCAAATCTGAAGTGGGCAGCACATGACTTTCCCTACAGACTCAAATGCATTTTATCTTTATTTCTTTAATAATTCATTAAACTGAGTTCTATTGCACAAAATAACAGCTGTAATTATTTAAAATGACACTAATTTCGCACTTTTAATTTAATTTTCGTTTACATTTGGTAACTGGTTGGATTTTAATAGGCCTCGTAACAAAAATGCGCAAAAAATAAAAATGTTCTGTGATTTTTTTTTTAGCGGGATGTTTGATTTACTACAGATCAACTCTTGCACAAACGACAACAAAAGAGCGATTTTTACCTTGGCGACAAAAGACGACAAAAGATCGACAAAAAACACGAAAATCCTTGCTAAAATGGAATGTTGCAATTTTTACCTTGGCGTCAAAAGTGCGAAAATGGGAGAAAAAAGATTCGGAAATAATTGTCAGAATGACGAATTAGTTGCCAGAATGACAAATCATATTCAGGGATTGCCAGAATCTCACCTAAAATCGCCAAGAATCGGTGAAGAATGGATTATACTACATCCGTTCCTAATTTTTGAGTAATCGTCTTGCCAAATTGAAGAAGTGTGAAAATTTTAAGTTTTTCAAGTTTGGAATGCTTATACCTTAAAAACTAAAAGTGATAGCTGTAATCAATAATCAAGAATTTGTAGCTCTTTGAAAGACCTATAAGTGTATATAATCAGATTTAGGATAGAGTTACAGAATGTTATTAACGTAAAAATATTTTGGCTCCATCAAACTGGAGCCACCGCCGATTATTATTTATTATTTTTCTTTCCCTTTTCAAAATTTTTATCTAGCAATCTTATGAGTAGTTGGCTCGAACATCAGTAATGTTCGTTACTGCTAACTGAATTCCTTACCGCTGCAAAAATTCCCCACTTCAACAAAAATATCTCTTCCCAAGTGAAATCTTTCGCTTCTTAAATAATAACTATCACGCAAGTAACTATCACAAAGTTAAATTTCCAAAATGCCATATTGTTTTATTAATAAATCACGTTAAAAGCTTCATCATTAATTTTTTTCTCAATTATTAAAAAAAAAATCTGATGTGGGCAGCACATGACTTTCCTTATACAATGCAATGTATTTACTACTTTTACAGTAAAAACAAAATAGGTTATTCTTATAGTATATGCTTATATTTTTTCCAAGATATTGAATTTTCGTCATATAGTCGTTATTTTCATTGATTTAGAGTCAGTTTTATCCATGTTGTGAGATTTTCTTTGCTTTGGTAACATTTAAAAAAAGTCGCCAAGTTGGCGAGATTTTGCCAAATTCGTCGACAAAATCTCGTCGCCAAGCGTTATAGATGAAGAAATAATTAATTCTTATAGCAGATAAATGACTATTGGCGTTCAAATACAAAAGTATTAGGTACTCAAAGTATCTTTTTCACGAATGGAACGAGCTAGGATCCACGAGAATGATGTCACCCAATTTATCGCATGATATTATATATGAAAAGTGAACATGTTTCTCAATAGGAAATATTTTTTTTTATTTTATATAATTTTTGATAATTTTTTTAAAAAATGTGCATTATCTCGTGAACGGTTCATGCTAGCGTTCTAAAATTTATGTTAATCGTTTTCTAATGAAACGTTACATAAAAAATATCTATTTGCGTAACTTTATTAGCGTTTTTGATTTCTTGACGATTTTTTTTCAAAATTTCACTCGAAAATTTAGGGGGGTTTTGAACATTCGATTGCGTAAAAAAGCAATAGGCTTCCAGTGTTTACGGATTGTGATTTTTGTACCAAATTTCGTTCGAATCGAAATTGAATGGGGTGGAGTAACTCCCCCTCTCGGGGAGTCCAATGACGTCACGAACACAAAAATTGTATCACGGCTATTTTTCACAACAATGATTGAAACTATCAACGTTCGTCAGTTATAGTCTCCACACACACACACAAACACACACATACTTTCACACACACACAAACACACACATACTTTCACACACACACATACCATCACACTTTTTTTTTTTTTTTTTTTTTTTTTTTTTTTTTAATTTTACAAATAAATTTTTAAAAATCGGTATCGTGGGTCCAAATGATTGCAATTACAGCGTGTTACCCTTCACTTTAGAGGGTTTAAAAAAACTTTCGACTGATATATCATACTTGATAATGTACCCCCTTGTTAATGTACCTTGATAATGTACTTGCAAATCTACCTCGATAATGAATGGGGTGGAGTAACTCCCCCTCTCGGGAAGTCCAATGACGTCACGAACACAAAAATTGTATCACGGCTATTTTTCACAACAATGATTGAAACTATCAAGCCTCGTGATCATTGACCCATAAATAACCCTTTTTATGAATGACTAGCAGCATACCCGTTCTTCGTACGGAGTATATAATATAAAGAAACTTGAAATTCATAATCATGCCCAAATTCTTATAGTATACTAAATGACATGTTTAATCAAACTATTCTGTTAAAATATTTAATATAATGCTCCTAAAAAGAAGTTTAAGAATCTCTGTTCTCGCTATATAAAATTATCTTCATGGACATATCTGAAGAATAAAACATCTTGGACCCCTTATGTAAGCAAATATAAAACAAAAATATGGAATTGAATCAATATATGCAAAATAAAAGCGTTAAAATTGTATGGGACCCGTACTAATTATATACGCGAATATTAGAAAATATAACCTGTATTAGTAGATTACATGTATAAATTGAAAATACCAATAAACCCGTAATCTTTAAATCTGAAGACAGTCATTTATTCCAATATATGTCAAAATTAAAGTGCTAAAATTATATGGGAAGATATACACGTACTACTTATAATGTCCGATTAATAGTAGAAGATTACCCGTTTTGCAATAGGAGTCTCAAATGTTTTTTGGTAAAATACAACAGACGACGTAATAAATTGAATATATAATTAATCCCCGTAATCTTCATACCAGAAGACTGTACTTGATTCCAATATATATGCCAATATATGTCAAAATATATGCCAATATACCTGTACTATTTATATTCTCGTAGGTTAGAAGATATACCCGTGCATTCCTAGAAGATTATTCGTACAACGTACAATATGCGTGTGTCAGCAATTTTTGCCGCAATAAAACAATGGCGTAATAACTTAAAAATATCAATAATCACTGAATCAATAATTCCGGAAAATATCAATAATAATAATGTTTAAACCTGAAGAGTATAATTGATATTATCCAGTCCAAAATGAAATGGCAATGAAATTTATTTTATATACATATCTTCATTATTCAAATCGGAAAGGATTTAATAAAAATCGTCTGCCGCATAAACACATTGGATTTAAATCCGTTGCTAAGCGACATGATATCATTTGCTTCAAATAAATTGGTAGAAAAAATATCGTCTAAATAGTTATATTTCTATGGAACATTTGGCGACAGTTTCGTCAAATTAGCGACATTTTAAAAAATCGCCAAATTTATCGCCAAGTGGGACTGTAGAACTGACAGTTCCACTTTGCGACAAATTGACGAAATATCATCACAATACTATTCCCTAACAAAAAACAATTAATATCATTTATGTAGCGCAATTTTATCAATTTCAAGATATTTTTATAGATTTGAAAACATTTTTATCAATTTGGTGACATTTTAAAAATTCGCTAAATGTATTACTAAGTAGGATGGTTGGTCTGGCAGATAAATGGTAACCAAACATCCTTTCAGTACTCTCTTCTAACAAAACAAAAAAAAATTTCATTGATATGTAGAAGACCCAAGCCACACGACCAACCCGAAGGTTTATGGCAGCTGTTTGTGTGTCGTTTATATCAATTTGGCGACATTTCCGTCAATTTGGCAAAGTTTAAGAAAAGTTGTCAAATTAGCGATATCCCTCCAAATTCGTAGCTTTGAATTTGCAGATCTGAATGAAACATTCTTATCCCGTTTCAATATACTAAATGAAAACACTACAATTGTATTAGAAGATATACCCGCTCTACTCTTTTTCTGTTTCAACAATCGGCTATATGAATTTATTGGCTAAACACAATATATGAGTTTAGTAGCTAAATACGATATAAGCTTGAAAACTCTTTGCTAAAATAAATGAAATTGATGTACGCAGTCAGCAATTAATATAATTAAAAGAAAAATCAAACCGTCCATTCATAAGATATACTTTTATATCCATTTATCCATTTATTTATTATTTAAATCGAAAAAAAATAATAAAAACATTAACAAACAAATTTAATTTAATTGCGATGCCGAGCAACATGATATATCCTCCTAAAATGTTAAAATTTATTAACCACTAACAGCACACCCGTTATTCGTACGGAGTGTATAATTTAAAGAAACTTATATTTCGCAATCATGTGCAAATTCTGTTAAAATATTAAATTTATTGCTCCTAAAGAGAAGTTTAAGAATATATGTTCTCACTATGCAAAATTATCTTCACGATCAGATCTGAAGAATAAAACATCCTGCCCCCTTTTGTAAGCAAATTTACAGAAGAAAAAACAGGAATTGAATGAATATATGCAACCCCGTACTAATTATATTGTCGCAGATCAGAAAATATGCCAATGTGTTAGTAGAAGATTACCCGTATTACAATATGCGTCTCAAAAATATTTGCCAAAATAAAAGAGATGACGTAATAAATTGCAAACATCAATAATATCCGTACTCTTTATACCAGAAGGTCGTAATTGATTCCAATATATGCCAATATATATCAAAACACATGTCAATATACCTGTACTACTTATATTCTCGTAGATTAAAAGATATACACGTGTATTTGTAGAAGATTCGTACAACATACAATATATGAGTTTAAACAATTTTTGTCATAATAAAATAATTGCATAATAACTTGAAAATATCAATAATCCTTGAATCAATAATCCCCGAAAATATAAATAATAATAATTTTTAAACCTGAAGACCGTAATTGATATTATCCAGTCAAAAATGCTATAAGAAAAATCAAATCGTTCTTTTCTAAAATATATTTTTATATCCATTTATTTATTATTCAAATCGAAAAAATAATTATTAAAATTAACAGACAGATTTAATTTAATTGCGTTTCTGAGTAACATGATATAAGATAGAATCTTATAACATGTTAAATATGTCATGTCTTATAACATAAACTGCGAAATTAAATAACGATTTTGATTTCTCTATACTTCTCATTGTTCCGTAAAATCTTGTTTTAAATAAACCATGAACCATGGAGATAGATTTCCCCTTTAAATCATGTTTCAAACAATTCATTTTTTCAGAAAGTGACTAATTAACGCAAAAAATCTCCCATCAAACTCAGAGATTAAATTTTAATTCACTTTCAAACGATTTTCAAGCTTTTCGTTTGGATAAACCACGGAGTTAGGGAGTAGAACTCCTAGGAAAAAGTTCCGTTTTTCATTAATATCTCGACAACCCCAGGTCTTAGAAACTCGAAACTTGGACAAAATTTATGGGGGGATATTTCAAGGCTATTCACCAAATTTCATTAAATTCGGATCAGCCGTTTTTCCGTGATGATGAGACAAACGAAAATTTCGTTTTTTGCTAATATCTCGAGAACCACTGGTCGTAGAAACTCAAAACACGGATATAATTTTAAGTGGGTCTATTTCTGGGCTACCCACAAAATTTCATCAAATTCGGTTCAGCCGTTCTCCCGTGATGGTGTGACAAACAGACAGACAGACAGATTTTCATTTTTATTTATATAGATTATGTCAAATTGTATCCTATGCTACAAAACATATAAAACTTCGAATAAATTTGGAAGTTTTCACTCGAATTTTAAAAAAAAATTATATCTAGTTTTAGATTTTTCGATAACAAAGCCGGATAGAAAGTTTCGTGAAGATCCAATAACATTTGTGGCCACTATCTTGTACACGAAATCGGGAGCAAACATTCAGACAGACGGACGGACATCACTCCAAAATGAGTCGAAACGTGTTCAGGAGGTTCTAACACATGTATTAGCAGCAGCAGAAGAATAATCTCGAATTCGAAAATTTTAGAGAATTCTCTATGCTATGCTATATTACATAGCATGAGAAAGTGACAAGTTGTACTTTTGTTTGCAAGCATTTTCAAACTCTTGCCCAAGATTCCGCAGAATCCTTGCTGTCAATGGCCTCAAGTAGTCTTAACCAAGCCTTCCTGTTGTCACTTACCTGCATCTCCGCCAATGAATGGGCCCAGCAGTTTCAGCATGTACTTCTCTTTCTCGCTTCCAACTGCGAATCCCCCGTACATTGCAAATGCCGCGTTTCCTTCGAAGTCCGACAAATCTACTCGTAGCTCGTACAAGTCCTGGTGGCTCAGAAGGTACAAGTTCTCGTTGCCTGAAAAAAAAGAAAAAGGAAAAAGAAAAAAAAATCAGCATTGGTCAGATGGAGCCGCCATATAAAATTATTTGCAGCAGCATATTTGAAGAATAAGACACCCTGGTCTTGTTTATAAAACCAATGTACAAAAATTACGGTTAATAACAAGTTTCTTACTGCCATTGCAGGTATCAGCAGTGTTTCTTTCAGAACATTTTGGACAAGGGGGCAAATAAAATTTTAGGGGGAGACAAGTTTTCTATTTGCCCTATATAAATATATCTAAATGCTGTGGCACATAAATAGAAAGTAGGTTAACACAAAATGTCTCCAGGGGCGAATACTCGTCTCCGAGGGCTTTGCCCCCCCCCCTCTTTTCCCCGGAGGTATACCTGAAAGAAACACTGGGTATCGGTCATTCCATGTTGACGAGCACATAATAAGCTTAAAACCGGTGATACTGGAATCTGCAATGGGAGTGTCTTCCAAATTTTGGGAAACGGCCCTTATAGGTGAATTTTGTGTTTATGAACTTTAAAAAAAAAAGATTTTATGAAGTTTTAACAATCTGTATAAAAAAAATTATCGACTTTATCAAAAATCCGGCTTCTAGAGAGTCCTGCAAATGTATCTGTCTCTCGTTGAAGAAAAACGAAAAACGAGGTTCTATCTTTATTTTTGAATGAGGAGATAGCTTTTCCGCACACCCCACTTTTCAGTTGTAGGGGTGGAGGTTACAAATATTTAAAAATTTATAAAATTTTCGAATTTTTGAAAGTTTTGAAACCATTTCCGATTCGACACCTACGTTTAAAACAAACGCGATCTGCTAGACCGAGTAGGTGCTTCGAGATGGTCGAAACATACGTACATATGTAAGCACTTTTTAATAGTTTATATGCCAGTGCCATATATTCGATAGCAATAGATGATGAGGAGAGTGAGCAGAAAAAAGAGCATGTGAGCCGTACGCACAGATCTCATAAGTATAGATACGTTAAGGGGAGTTTTTGTGTTATCTAACATATTAGAACGTACCCAGAATTGGTTGTTGGACAGTGCTGTAGCAAGTGGACCATCGAGGAAAGATTACAGAGATCCCTTCTCGATGGCGTGGACTCTAATCATCGATAGCTGGAGATTCCCGGAAGAAGGAGCTCTGTACTGGTAGAGTGAGTATTAGATCACGTGACGAACTGTAACAGTAGCAAGCCTCGCGAAATAGCCGGTCTAGTATATAAGGTCTACGGCCGTGGACCTATAGGGGAGGACAAGGGGTGGCGCTTGCCCCTCTTGATAGATTAAGGTCACAAAAACAAACATCAAGCTATTTGATATTGTACGTCCTATCCTTGCCCATTCACTCCCCCCCCCCTTTCACCCTGGAAAAGTTTTATATGCGCGCCCAAGGGAAAAAATCTCATAGTTGAAAGAAAGAGAGCGTTATTATGACTCCTAATTTGCATCTTCAGATGTTTCTTGAGACCTGATTGATTGCTAATCTGGAGAAGAATGGTTTTAAAGAAAGTTCTTACCTAACCAGAATTCGCCACCGACATTGCCAAATCCGTGTTTATAATCTTGCCATTCCCTTAGGAAATCTGTTGAACCATCTATTCGTCTCTGAAATACCTACAAGGAGAAGCAAGTTTTAAATTAAGCAGAATAATCGAATTTTAAGCACAAATGAAACCCTCAACAAGAAATTTATAGGAGCCTCCATATATGGTGGCAGCATATGGTATTTACACTTTATTTTTGGCGGAACTAGATTAAGAATTTGTATTCCTCTTTTATACGTCTATTTCAATCAGTCGTGCGAATTTTCGGAAAAAATCGGAAGTAATATCACCAGAACCGGATGTTGTTGTTGTTGTTGAAACCCAGACCGTCCGACCTACCAGAAAGGTGTAAGGTAACAGTTTGGACGGTCGGGAAGTGCCACCCAATTTAGACCGGAACCCAGTGGGGGAGGCATCCACAGGGACCGTACCCACCTTCCCTTACCACCAACCTCTCGGAAGGACTTTCAGACCCACATGTTTAACGTGATCGTACTCCGCATGAACACGGCGGCAGTTTTGGCAGTGGCTGGAATCGAACCCGGGCCTACCGAGTGCAACTCCAGCGCGCTAACCAATGGGTTACCGCGCTCACCAGAACCGGATGTGCAAATCCTTGGAGAACCCCCCTACTCTAAGGCAGGCCACACATTGAGGATTCAGGACGCACTGTATGTTGCTCAAATATGCACTAGAAACCGATTTTTCTAATGTTGTTTTGTGTATCTAGTGCAGCATGTAGCTATGTTATTTCAATGTGTGGAAAATAAATAGCGACCATTGTCCGAAACGAACCACATTTTGCACGATGCAGCAGGCGTCCTCACTGTGTGCCCTCCCTAAGGTTCACAGGCTGGTACAACAGCGGCCATCTTGACTTCCAGTTGAATCGATGACTGTACTTGGCAAAAAAAGGGTTATATTCTCGTCCTTTTCTAGTGATCGTGAGAAAATCAAAACATTCTAGATTATTTTCTTGAATGATTGGTACAATTTTTTAAAAGAAGAAGCACCTATTTTGCAGAATCGAATCGTATATCAAATATCAGCCATGTAACATGCGAATGCCATTGAAATGGCACAGGCAGGCGGTAACTAACTGGATCGGTTGGAGTTAAAATGGCGGTTGCATCAGCCTGTATTTAGCATTCTCCCGGGGTGCCCACTCTAACAGGGTGGGGTCCGGATCTTATCTCCTTATAGCTCTGGTCCTCCTTACCTGGGGGATAAACAAATCTACTGAATGTTCCCATGAAGCAGACTCTTTACAGGTTGCGGGGAGGAATTAGCCTTTAGCCGTCAAGACGCTTGCTTACGGCCTTCCTGGAACCGAAGGTCCCTCACGGTCACATCGAATGTATAAAAGTCCACTGTAGATGGCTTTTTCAGTAAAAGCAATATGGAATATCATTCATCTTCGAGAGGTTGCTGTGTAGGAGTCAGAGGCGGCTGGTGTTGTGCCGGCTTCGTCTTGGAGTGGCTGCTGTTGGCTGAGTGCTGAGCTGTGGGTGCAAGAGAGGGGGAGGGAGGGGCCAGGGATACGAGCGGGCCAATAGAAAATCACCAAGATATTGGTCAATGAGAAGTCCAAAGTTTACAGATTTTAAGATACAACTAGAAGTACAAATTTGAGATTACTTAAGAATTTAAAATTATTAAAATACAAGGTTAGGATTAAGAAGTTAAGATTGAATTACAAGTTTAAGATTTACAAATTACAGATGCAGTCAGAGATAATTAGAAGTATGCAATGAAAGTTTAATAAGTTTAAGACTTATTGGATTTACAGTTAAGTTTACTGACGTAAAAAGGAAGGCCCTTTTCAGGCACACAATTTTACAAAAATTACAATTTAAACACAGTTATTTGCTTATTTACAACAAACGATCAGCTTGTGCTGATTCACTACTGAAGAAAAGACCGGGCTGGCAAAAAATTCGCGAGCAAAGCAGAGTCATTGTTCTCATGGATTGAAAGCTCACTGGGGAGGACAAATCAGATTTCTCCATTTCACCCCGGAATTTCCAGGGCAATTCCAAGGTGAAATAGCTATCAGTCGCCGCCCGGCAGGCTAGGTTAGAAAACACCTGCCTGGGGCGTAGAATATCTGGGGCGCTTCCATGGCGCCATATCCCCAGATCCGTAAGCGACAGGAGTCGAGTCTCCTCGAGACCACCTTCCGGCTCTCGTCCTGTGAATGGTTCCGCTAACTTTGCTGCCCTGTATGCTGTCTCAACTGATTGCGGATACAACCCCCTTTGACCCTCCATCCCCCAATTGCGGTTAACCATTCAAGGTCGCTCGGAGGTGCTGGCTAACCTGTATATTTAGGAGCCTTAACTTACTCCTTCCAAAATTCGATGATGATTCAGTCATTATCTAAGTCCTATCTTTTGTCGAATCTGAGAAATAGATGCTGGAAGAAAATGTTAATTTTCAAATCGAAAATGACATCTTGAGAACCGAAAGTGGAAATTCTTTGTATGTCATTCACCTCCCTCCAAAATTCAATGCTGAATGCACATCAGTTATTATCTAAACTCTATTTATAGCCAATCTTTAAAAATAGATGTTTCAGAAAACATTGTTTGATGTGGAAGTGGAAAAGTGAGAATCCAATACCTTTTCCAGAATTTGAAGCCGGATTCATATCAGTTATCATCTAAGCTGTATTTATAACCCATCTAGCTGTATTTATAACACCAAGTAGATGGTTTAAGGAAAATGACAATATTTGAACAGGAAGTGGAACTTCTTAATAACCCCCTGCTTCCTCCATAATTCAATGCTGAATATATATCAACTAACATCTAAGCTCTGTCTATAATAGATAGAGCTTAGATCCTTGAAATAGATGCTTCAAAACGAGCAATTATTTGAGATTGAAGCGCTTAAAGAAAAATTTTATAAACGGGGTATTTGTTATCAATTTGCATAATCGTATTTTGGTCAGTGGTATCGTTAATAATTTTCAGAGTTTCTATCATGGAGTTAGAAAGAAGGAGATGAAACTCCTATGGATGAAATGCTTGAAAATGCCATAATGCTTTGAGTGGTGTCCCTAGTGTTAGTAAAGTATCTGCTATTGTCAGCTGACACAACAAAAGGCGTAGTATTTAATATTTTTTTATTTCAGGCTTCCCTAATTATGCGTATAATTAACCAGTATTTTTTTTTATAGATGTACGATAGAGTACAGAATATATGGAGATAAAAATTAATTGAAAGGTAAAAATAATTTTTAATACGTAAGAATATTCTTTATTGTTTTAGTTCTACTTTGTATTTGCGCTAATAATTTATTTTTACAAAATGGACAGTTTAAATAAATATTTCAGACCTTTCGCCATAGAAATATACACAACGCAGAACTACTTATCTTATCCCAGCGCCACCTGAACTTTTGCATGAAGTCATTATAACTCCATACTTTTACCTCCATGGTTTTTATCATTTAAAATCCAGTTAAATATCATATGGAATTATATTTTAACTTACCGTCCATCCCCCTCCATCGATATCCATATCGCAGTACACGAATATAGGTTTCGTGGCGTAGTCGAGATGAATTCTATAAATGCCAGATTTGTTCTGCACTTGCTGCTGTACTTCGTAACAATCCTTCGGCAATTTCTCTTCGGGATTAGCTGTGAAAACACAAGACTGCTTCATGAAATTCAAGAATACTATCTCATATAATAAAATAATATATTTGTCTGTGTGTCTGTCATCTTTAGAGGAAAAACTAAGTCGGAAAGCTGTGAAATTTGCAACAGGGGTACTTCAACTCCCCGTACGATGCACTTCGGCGAGATTTTTTATAATTCGAATTTGTTTTAAAGTAATGAACTTTTAAAGCGGACGATCGCCATTTCGTCAAATAAAATCAATTCATTCTTCGCTGCTGAAGACGATATTCGAAAGCAGGTGTTTTAATTAACTGGCAGAATGAAAAAACAACTGTTTGCAAACTAAGTGAATTCAAGTTATCGGTTTTCTAACTTTACGAAATTAAAAGATTTCGCTGTTTTTTGTTTGTCCATTTGCTATTATATGGTCATTGTGAGTATTGTGTTAAAATTTAACTCTAACTAGATGAAGACTCTCTCAGATAGCAAAAACTTTTTTAATTTTACTTCGGGGGAAAGAACTTTTCCTTTTTTTGCAGATATTTTCTTGCAAAAATACTTTTTTTGCAAGTATATACTTGCAAGTATTTTCATTTATTGGTGTCTAAATAAGATGTACGACTCAGATTAGCACAACTGATACATCGAAATGAAGCTGCAATAATTTTCTTTCACCTTATATAAGTTACAACAACCAAATTTATTTTTAAGATTTATCACCTCTCTAAAAGCACAATGTCAGAGCACCATATGCAACCACGAGGGATGAGAAATCCTATGTATACTTATGTATCGACCATGCTGAATCCAAACTTGAGATTCGTTTTCAAATTAACCTGTGAATCTGGAGAAATAACTTCTCAAAGTTTGACCTCTTTTGCGGTTTTTGTCTTTATAATCTCATACCGAAGGCGTTGTTATAACATGATGCACTTGTATGGTCACGAACCTTTCTGGAGAAATAAAAAGTAAACTGTAGTCAACTCATTCTGCTAGAGATGAGACCACCTTCATGAGTCAGCAGATTAGGAAAGCTAATATTGAGCAATTTAAAAATTCAGAATATGAATATTTAAAACATGGAGTTATAGAGATTTGTTTCCTGTTTTATCTTTAAATTCACTTTTTAAACTGACTCCAGATCAGAAGGCTACATGTTCAAATTGCATCAGGGTCACCAATGTAGCGAAAATATGGCATCCCCAAATTGGCAGTGCCTCATTCCAATGTCCATATGGTTATTCAAAAACTGTTACGCTACTATCCCTATAAACTGTCACTTTTACAGAAGCTATCATCTGATGAGTTTAGAAACCTTTGCATTGTAGTTCCTTGCTCGCTGTGAGCTCCAAAATGATTGGCCATGGAACATTCTCTGGATGGACGAGGCCCACTTTTCTTTAGACGGTGCAGACACGCATAATTGCCTAATTTGGGCTTCAGAAAATCCATATGAGTGTCTACAAATTCCGTTACACTCTTCTAAGGTAACGGTATGGTGTGGTTTTACTGCCACATTCATTTTGGGGGATTTTTTTAAGAGCTCAGTTCTACAGATCCTGTAAGGTGTTCTGTCACCGGGCAACATTACCCATCTTTATTGGAGAATTCTATCATTCCGGCTCTGCAGACACGCCAATGTGTTATAACAATAATGTTTATGAAAGATGGTGCCCCTCCACACATAGCCAATTGTGTAAAACAAGTGCTCAGGAGCCACTTTTCTGATTACAGAATCATCAGCCGTCATTTTCCTACGGTATGGCCTACAAGATTCCCATATTTTAATCTATGCGATTTTTGGCTCTGGGGATAAAAACTGGGTCTATCGTGATCCCATAAGATCTCGGTCTGATTTTAAAGACAGCATAGCACGCCATATGCGTAACATTCTGACGCATACACTGCAATCAACCATTCAACATGCTATGTTACGATTCCAGATGGTAGCAGACAATGATGGCCATCATATTGAACATGTTTTGTCCTCATTAGGCGGATAAATTGTGTAGTTCAAGTTATATATTCTGTATAAAGATAATATACGCTCTCTATTGGTGCTTTTTGGAACTAACCTTTTTTGCTCTAGAAAAAATTCCCATCATCCCCTTACGACACTCCCCAAATTTCATGACTTTCTGATGAATAGTTTTTGCTGTAGTCCTCTCGGGAATGTGTAGTTTCAGCTGTGTATAGTAGAGCTGTTTCACCTGACGTCACGCCGCCAAGCTGCCACCTGCCAACCGTTGCTGGTAGACACACATTGCATGTTTTTCGGTAGAGTTTGTAAATATACTCATGTGTATAACGTTATAAAAACTTATATTTGTTACTATGCCTATCGTCTGTGGTGTTTCCATATACGGAAATCGTTCTGATAGAGACAGTAAATCTTTTTTTTATATTCGTTGCTCCATTAATTAGAGGAGATGAATCTAAAAAACGTCTTAGTGAAGAGCGCCGAGAGAAGTGGCTGTCGGTCATCAAAAGAGCTGAACTTATTGAAAATATAAAAATCTGATGTGAACAGCACGACTTTTCTTGCAATCTCATATTCACGTAAAACAACTTACATATTCACGTCACACAAAATGACACCCATAATTATTTTAAATTACACTGAATTTGCATTTTCAATTCAATTTTCGTTTTCATTTAGTAACTGGGATTATTTTCAAAGGTGGAATAGGGAAAAACGAATCATACCAAAATCAAATCAGCACCAGAGTAACCCAAAAGTGACTTATCAACCAACTTTTGTAAAATTTGGTCAATTAGTTTTCCAGCTAGAGGGGATATAGACAATCTTTACGGACCATTTCGCAAAAAAGACAGGTTCTTTTTATCCCAAATCCTACCAAAATCTAATCAGCACCAGGGTAACCCACAAGTGACTGGTCTACCACATTTTGTGAAATTTGGTCTATTAGTTTTCCAGCTAGAGTGGATACAGGTAATTTTTTAGAGCTATTTTGCAAAAAGACAGATTCTTTTATCACGAATAGTACCAAAATCTAGTCAGTACTAGGGTCACCCACAAGTGGCTTACCCATAAAATTTTATGAAATTTGATCAATTAGTTTTTGAGTTAGAGTGGATACAAATATTGCAGAGATAGACACACAGAACCACAGACATACACACACAGACGTTACGCTAAACATAGTTTTTTCGTATTCTAGAGGTCCCAAAACGTGTAAATACGTCAAAAACTCGAGTGGTAATTTCGACGTGATTACAATACTTTACATGTATTGCAGGGCAAGTAAAAATGACTGTATATGAAGATTATTTTATTTCAGGTAATTATTACACTTTTTATCGTCACTCCATTTATTAAAAGGAAATTAAAAATTATTTCTTCTTTTAAGTAATGAGGAACGTCTATGTTGTCAACTTTAAAATGCTCGCAATGAGACAAAAATAAGTGTGTGTTTGAAATTTTGAAGTGTTAATCATTGAATACATAGTGGTATTTAAGTTTTACACTTTTACACATTGAATACGGATCTTTGTTTTCTATTGATGCAATCTTTAGTACACATCGACCTTTATGTCGATCATTCATATCCTGAAAATATTTAAATAACATAAATATTCTTGGCGCACCGTACGACGTATATACCAATGGACGATCTATGAATTGTATGTCTACCAACAAGCGTTGCCAAGACTCGTTACTACGGGAACGCCACGTGGTTGAAACAGCTCTATTTGGGACACCCTGTATATTATCATTTATATATACTACGAAAGCATATCCTATACAGTTATTTATTTTAGAGCTACCCGCAAAGATATAGATTTATATGGTATATTCGAGTCCCATTTTGATTAGCTCATTTGTCAGTATGGTACAGACGGTGAGGTGGTCTCTAAGCATAGAATTTGTTTGGTAAAAATATGTACTTCGAATTCAGTAACGACCTCTGGCGAAGATAGTTTCAAAGACTGGCGAAGACAAAAAGCAAGGGTGCGAATGTGAAAGCTGTTTACAAAACGAAAGGACTTCTAAGGAGTAGGAAACTGATGAAAGGAACTGTGAAGAAGCCTTATGTCCCGGGGGCATATCTGCAAGCTGACATTGGACCAAGTGATATGGATCGTAAACCAGAGGTAAGGGACATCAACTACGCAACGGCAGTGACTTTCGAGACAAAATACCTAAAGACTTTGGGAATCCCAAAAGAAGAAATTCCAAGAGACTCCTTCAACTGGAAGGTGGTGACTCATTTCTCCTGCTACGATTTCGTCATTGCAAGACTAGAAGAGGAACTCGAGGACGAGGATATTGAATGGAACCAGCAAAAGATCCTTCAAAAGATAGCCACAGATAGTATATCTGATGCTTCTTTATTGCTGCAATCCCCTAACCCAAACATGCTAGTTCACAGTGATACGTATAATTTTATCTATGATATGATCAAAGAGTGGAGGAAGAAATCGGATGACGACTTGTATATCATATACAAGGACGAAATGTTCAAAAAAATAGAGGGGGTTTATCACCCCAAATTCTTGGAAAAAACCTAAACTTTCGGTACTGCCTGAAAAAGTAGATGTGCAAATTGAAAATAAATTCTCCGACTTAACGGTTTAGGAAGCCATTATGGCTGATGCACCCCCCCCCCTAAGGATAGAGTCTCCTCCTTCTATGTGGACTCCTCAAGCGATTGGGGAGCCCTCATAGAGGAACTAAATGGAATGTTTGGTTCTAAAATTCAGGGCCTTCTTATGGGAAGGGTGATTCGAATGACTCCTGGGTCCATTGAGGACTACAGGAGTGTATGGAGTCATATGACCCTTAAGAAGATCCCATTCAATTCTATCAGAATGAGAATTGAGAGACCAAAGAAAGTAGTTATAAAAGGCCTCCCGTCGAACACCGACAGTGAAAAAAATCAAAATTGCCCTTGTAAACGAAGGACTTATCATCAGAATTTCGAAGCTAAGGAATAGGAAAGATGAGACACCCCTCCCCATTTTTCTGGTAAACCTCGAGCCTACAGAGGACTGAACGAGGGTTTATGAAATTAATAGCCTCTTCTGTATGCAGGTCAAAATCGAAGCTTTTAAAAGTAGGGGATTTAAAATGTGCTACAACTTCCAGCTCTTCAATCACCACAGCGATCAATGTACCCTCCCCCCATCGTTGTCTAAAGTGTGGCGAAGGCCACCCGAGTAGGGAGTGCGCCAAAACTAGGGAAACCCCAGCTAAATGTTGTAACTGCGGCGGAGAACACCCCGCCAATTTTAGGCACTGTCCCCAAAACCCATGGAGCCGTAAAAAGCTCCAGGCCCCTAAAAATAACAACCAAACCTTAAAATCCATCCCCCCCCCTTTCAGTCTTGGTGAGGAAAACTTTCCACCTCTTCCTTCAAAAAGCATCCCCCCTGTTCAAGAAGTGCAGGCGAGTGCTGAGACGGTTTCAGGAAAAACCGGAGAGCACTCTGCCCAGGCACGACCTGACACAGGACTAGACCCCACTCAGACCTCGAATGCATTTCTCGACTTCTTGAAATTTTTCAAGGAGGTCGAAAGATACTTCGACCTGAGCAACCTACAGGATATCTTAAAAACCTCGGATGATGATCCAATGACAAAAATATTCTGCGTCATTAAAATGATAGCCGACTTAAAAAAGCCCCCCTTCAGAATTAAACTTTAATTCAGGGACTGCAGCATGGAACATCAGAATACTGCCTTCTCCACTTCTTGCTCACCAGCTCCTTCCAACACGTGCTATTGCACCACCTTGTGTCATCACCGGCCCTTCTCTGGACTCAACTGACGCCCCACCCACTCTGGCGCGCTCTCGTGGACTTATCGAGAAATACACAGCTAATGTCAAAGGTTCATACAAGATATAGATGCCTTTTGGCGTCAGGTGCTTCAGGACTATAACGACCCAACGGGAGAGACGTATTTAGGTAGTGGTGAAAATACTGAGAAGTATAAATATGCATTGTTAGTTAATTCGAAACAAATATCATCTAAAAAATGCTTTCATATATTTGTTCAAAATAATAATGCTTCCCAGGTCATGGGATTATATATATATATATATATATATATATATATATATATATGACTGCAAGATCAATTATTTTAACCACTGGAATACCAACTTGAGTTTAAACGTACAACGTAATTTAATCGTAAATCACTTGAACAGATACAGATTATTAAACTCATCTATTACAGAATTTAATAAATACATGATGCATTTAATCAACGGAACTCGGGAACAATCATATCCCTTCCGCTTTGTACAGCACTATTATGATGTTTTTTGCAGAAAATATAGTGATAAAAATTCTGTTAATTTATCCGACATCATACAGTACAACTCAACACTTACCTAGGATTATCTGATTGTTTCACATCCAGATGGCTCTATAAGTTAGACGCGACTTTTTTATGTATGCTTTCTTATTCGAAGTTTATACGCTTTATGCAACTTTTTGATGATTCTCATCTTGCTGATTAGTAAAATTTCCAATTTTTTTTTGTTATTTTGATAATTTTTATGTTGTCTGGGATTCGGCCATTTTTTCCCCACGGGCATAATCGATTGTTGTTTCGGGCGTGCAGAGTCTCTGGGAGCGTTTTCATGAAGTCAAAGCTAGCTTCTAACCAGGAAATAGAGGTCGCAATCCCCCTTAACTTTTCTGCAACTCTGTAAACACAATCATTCCACCTATATATATTCTTTTCTCATTATATATACATATATGTATACAATGTTCCCAACAAGATGGCTGCTTAACAACCGTTGTTAAGCGTAAGTGACGCTCTTTGAAAGTATAGCTTTTTGAGCCCATACTTGGTGTTTGGGGGACTTAAAATTCCGTTATTTTGCTTATTTCAAGCTAATTATTGTCTAGTTTTTGTTGAAGTTTTATGTGAATTGTGTAAGAATATGATTCTTGGTCTCGTACACGCGAAATCGAGAAAACTCGTTGTGATTTTATTTCTGTGAAGATAAGACTAGATTATAAATTCTACTCATAATTAGATTACCTTTTTAATTTGTCACATTTTTTCGCCTATAAACTTGGTTGTTTCATTTGTGTTATCCAAATCGCATTTTAACAAATCAGGTGATAGGTTCAATTTGGCTGAATTTTGTGGCGTGAAAATGTTGTTGGCGATATTTTATGAATACGTGTGGTCACAGACTATACAGTATTCTGTGCGTGTGGTAATCGCTTTGCTGGTTTGACGTTGGCTGGTGAAGCTTTGTTGAATTCTGGTATCATCTTTGGGGTCGGAAGTTGAGTCAAGAAATATATAAGTCAGTATATTTATATCAAACTTTCACTTTTAAATTACACTAGATCAGAATTTTAATGCTGTATAGTGTAATATACGAGATATTTCTTAAATATATGTATCTTATTAAATATTTTTGCGTTAGAACAATCATGTAATGTTTATTAATGTACACCGTTTGTAAGTGTACTTGAGTCAGAAGTAGGTGATATGACTAAGAACTTAATGCTAGACCTATATTTGTTTTTATAACTGTTTCGTAGAAATTTTTATATTATGTTTTTAGGTGCAATTTTAAATAGGATATTATCAAAGAAGAATTTTTGAAAAGTTTTTTCTTTGGGTTATTTGTCAATTTTGTCGTTTCCGCATTTGGCTATAAATATGTAGCATTTTTACATGTGATCAATATCATCCCGATGAATGGTATATTCTTATGTTTGTGGATCAAAATAGTTTTTTCGAAGTTGCATTCACATATTTGTTCCGAGATTTTGTTTCCGTGCGTAGTACGTATAAGGAATATAAATAAGGCTTAACACGTGAAACATATAATTTATTTGGTACTAGTAAAAAACAAAAAGTAGTAACTAATTGCTTTTAAAAATAAGTACCATAGTTTCTAGTACAACATAATTTAAAAGTTAGTACATATTTTTTTTCTTTGTGTGGCTTTACATTGTTAAAATCTTATATAGTTGTAATCTCAGTACCAACATTTTTAAGAAAAGCACTGGATATTGATTATTTATTTTCAAATTCTTGCATTTCAATTAGATCTAAGCCTTGATTATATTCACACATTAGTAGTGCAAATGTAAGAATTTAAGCATTCCTGTCGTCTTTAGGACACAAATAGAGCCTAACAAATTCCTTGTACTTAATAGATAGCAGACATATGCAAATTATGTGGCAACAAATGTTTCAAGAGTGTTTTGTCGTTTCCGCATTTAGCAATAAATATGTTGCATTTTTACATGTGATCAATATCATCTCGATGAATGATATATTCTTTTTATGCTTGTGGATCAAAGTAGTTTTTTTGAAGTTGCATTCACATATTTGTTCCAAGATTTTGTTTCTGTGCGTAGTACGTATAAGGAATATAAATAAGGCTAAACACATGAAACATATACTTTTTGTTACTAGTAAAGAAAAATTAGTAACTAATTGCTTTTAAAAATAAGTACCATAGTTTCTAGAACCACATAATTTAAGAGTTAGTACGTATTTTTTTTTTTGTGTGGCTGTACATTGTTAAAATCTTATTGATATAGTTGTAATCTCAGTATACCAAAAATTTTTAAGAAAAGTACTGGATATTGATTATTTATTTTCAAATTCTTGCATTCCAAATTTCAATTAGATCTAAGACTTGATTATATTCACACATTAGTAGTGCAAATGTAAGAATTTAAGCATTCCAGTCGTCTTTAGGACACAAATAGAACCTAACAAATTCCTTGTACTTAATAGATAGCAGACATATGCAAATTAGGTGGCTACAAATGTTTCAAGAGTGTTATGAGCCCACTTTAACGAGTCAAGGAGATTCTGTAATCAAGAGGAAAATAGACAAAATCCAGGCTCTATATATCGATTTTTCAAAAAATCTCCGAGAGAGTGGTTACTGAACAGAAACTGGCCACTTGCTAATAAGTGAAAGTTTGAATTTTCAGGTCTATTCAATTGTGTGAATGCCCCAGGATTTACAGTGTAATTAATGAGAAGATTATTTTCTCTGTGTTGTTTTTTGGAAGTTTTGGATTTTAAAAAAATATATTTTCATTAAATGTAATTCAAAATTTATTGTATATTTTGTAGAATTCACATTTTTATCACAAAGAAGTTAGCTTTCAAGTTAATTAAAAGTTTTCCCACTTTATATCCTAATTTATTAAGTATGAAGTCATCTTCTGTATTTTCAAGATTAGTAATCAACTGTTGATTTTTACTTTCTAAAAATTAACTTGTTAAGTACCTAATGGTTAATTCCTTTTATTGCCATTTAACTAAGATATCAAGTAAGAAATTACACTTCAAGCATAGTATAAAAGTATAATAGAATCTTCAATATTTCCTTGAATAAAGCTGGCATATGAAAATTAGGTAATTACAATTGTTTCAAAGCTGTTTTATAGCCCTTTTCTTCAGGCCAAAAACAGAGTCTTCTATTAAAAACCTCTAATGATGAACTGCCTCATTCAAGCAATTCTTTATTAGCAATTGCTATGAAATCTGTCATAAATGTCCAGAAAGTGGAAAAAAAAGTCAAATTTTGAGATGATTTTTCCATTCTTGCATCTAGAAATTTGTTTTCTTACAATTGTAAAATCAGTGATTTTTTCCACATAGTGAGAGAGATGATCAATAATTATCTCTCTTCCACTTTTGTAATCTATTCTGATCAACTAAAATTTTTATAAATATTTCATGTTATATACAAAAAGACTTTTTTTTAACTGTAATATTAATGAATAATGGGTTATCAGCAGTATCGCAGAAAACTGCATTTGTACGCGATCCTTGGTATATTTTGTTTAATTCGGAAAATATTTTCCACTTATGCAATCTGTTTGCATCAACTAAAATATTTATAATACCTTGTGTTGTATATAAAAAAGCTTTTTTTTTTTCAAAAGTATTATAAATGAAATGAAGGGTTATTTTGCAGCAGTATTGCAGAAAACTGCATTTGTATACGATTCTTTGTATATTTCATTTAATTGAAAATATTTTCCACTTATGCAATATGTTTGCAGCGACTAAAATAGTCATTATTATGTGCTGTATGTAAAAAGCTATTTATCAAACGTATTATTTAGTAATGAAATGAATGATGAAAGGGCTATTTTGCAGCAGTAACATGAAAAGTCGCATTTGGGCGCAGTGCTTGTATATGTTGTTGAATTGTGAAAATATTTTCCACTTATGTAATGTGTTTGCATGGCCACTAAAAGTTTTATAATTATTAGGTGTTGTATACATAAAGCATCAACTCTACTGGTTTTTCCAGGAAATTCCCGGTTTTTGATGATTTTGTCCGTTTTTCCGATTTTGAATGAGAATCTCCTGGTTTTTGTTAATTTTTTTAGAATTCCCAGAAGTTAGGGATTTTTCAATAAAAATTCTCTGTTAAAGGGAATTTCGATTGCTTGCGGCCACCATTTTGTTTCTTCCGTGCATGAATTTAATACCACTACAGAGTTTCATCATTTTTACTCTACTGGTGGATACTGTTTCAAATAAGTGCGATTTTGCGTATATTACATTGCTGTGTAATGTTGAAATACCCTCTTCCATCCATGTTTAGTTTCAAATTATGAGACTGAAAAATACACAACATTCATTTCTTTGTAGTAGGTTTCAATATGGATTAATATTTTCATAAAATATTGATTATATTTTGAAGTGCAATTTTGCAGGCATAGCTTTGAAATATCCTTTTCCATCCATTTTTAGTTTCAAGTTATGTGAATTAAAAAATGCACAGCATTCAAGTCTTTGTGGTATGTTTCATTATTAATTAATACTTTTGTAAATATTTATTATTTTTAACCCGGGAGGACTCACGCTGATTATAGGAACGAGAGGATGTGCTTGGGGTATTTTACACCCCAACTAATTATGTGACATCATTTCAATAAAAATATTTTAAAAATATCAGGTACTGCTAATTAAATAAGGAGAAACATTTATCACGTAAATGATAAAAATTTAATTAAAAAGAAAATGTATTCAAATGATACTTGCGTATCACTGTGTGCAAGAAATGTAGGTGTAGAAATAATGTTCTTGGCATATACTTTGTCACAATTTTTTGCATGTTTTGGTCGTTGTCTTTATTTCTGGGGCAATATACACATCTAGAGTAAGAGCTCTTTTGTTTTTTGGCAGGGGTTCCTTCGGGAATGAATGAGTTTTTTAATTTTCCTTTTATGCGTACTGGAAGCATCGACAGTTCAATTCTTTCTTTTGAGAAAGGGGCTAGAAGTCCTAGTGCAAGATTTTTTAAAAAATGACTTCGTCTTCGAAATTCCAGAGGAGGGTTTTTCGTGGACAAAAGTAAAATCCTGAAATTTATACCACAAACATTTAAAATGGAAAAAAATATAAGCATAAGTCATCTATTAGCAACTCTAGCTGTGCTGTATGCTGTGGCCATCTTGTCTGCTACGTCCACAGTTCTTTTAGTCATATTGTAGAAATTTATGATTTCTGGTTTTTTCATATCGCCTGTTTCTATATCTATTTTATTATCATTGTGCATCGTTGAAAGAAGAACGAAGCTTTTATTCTTATGTATAAAACGAGTGTAATGTCTTTTTGGAAACCAAAAGAACTCTAAAGCACTTCCCTTTTTTTTGACCAAACGAATTCTGAGGGCAATTCTCTTTTATTTTTTCTGATTGTTCCAACAATTATTATTTTCTTTTTCAAAATATACTTCAATAGTCCATACGAAGTATACCAATTATCCGTAGTCAAATTTCCACTAGAATTAAACAATGGCTTTATTAGATACAGTACAATCTCTTTTGCACTATTATCTACTTTATAGGGTCCATCAGGTTGCTTTCCTACATATATTTATTTCTATTTTCCATGTATAAAAGGTTCTTGAATCAACTAGTGCAAAAATTTTACCCCATTATTTTGTAGGTTTATTTGGTATATATTGCCAAAATGCGCATCTTCCTGTAGAAGAGTTCGAACTTTTCATTGATTGTGACTAACTCTCCAACGTTGTACATCATAGTGCAATTTTCAATGAACATTTAAAAAAATTCCAGAATGGGTGCTACTTTGTCAACTTCCCACCTGCTTTGACGAGAATTTACACCATCGAACCTGAGACATCTCTTATATATGACATAGTTCTTGGGAAAATCTCTAAACCTGTGCCATCATTATTCCATGTATCTCTTACATTTGCGTGAGATGACTTGTATAATCCACACAAATAAAGCAATGCAATGAATGCTTTCATTTCTTACACAGATGTTCATTTTGCATCCTTCTCTGCTAAAGTTTTCTTGATCAATATAAATGTCTGTACAGTTCACTAAATGTTCTATCATCGTTTCATTTATCAAAAGTGATCAAGATTCTGAGGGCGTAACCACATTAAGTCATTGGTATTTCCAGGTGATTTTTTGATATTTTTTGTAGGAATTCTTCCGTGGCATGGAAATGGTATTTTAAACCATTTTGTTTCTTTATCTCATACAAAGAAATACGTCTTATCATCAACTTCAACCTCATTTCCAGAATCAGTATCATTTCCAGTATCCGTATCATGATTGCTGAAATATTCTGCATCAGAAATTTCTTCATCTTCACCAATAGGTTCTATGTCCGATGAAACATCGTTTAACATATTTTGTAAGCTTTGCATTTCTTCATATGAGTGTGAAACTTTAGAGCAACTAACATAATGCGACATTTCGACTTACAAATATAGCGACCACAAGCGAAACACTACTAATGCGAGAACGCGCACAGAGTGTGTGATACCCGGGAACAATTGGTGGAATTTTCTGTTTGTTGCCCTTCCCCAAAAGAATGTGATCTTGAAGACAATTAGGAGTTTGACCAGTTTCAGAAGTTTGGATGCACAAGTTTCTTCACAAATTGTGACTCGTTAGGTGATAAACACCCAAGCACATCCTTGTGGGTTAAGTGTGATTTTGTGTGTATAGAATAAATACCCGTGTAATGTTTAAACATCCTTTTTCATTCGTCTTGTTTTTGATAAAATCTCAAATTAGTTAAGCAGTACTTTCACATCTTTGCAGTTTACATAAAAAATAAAGGATTATTTTCTTTAAAATAAGCTGAAAATGAATGATTTCACAATGGAAGTTTTCCCCTTTATTTTCTAGGCAATAATCTCAAAAGCACTAAATTACAATGTGAAAACTGAACATCTTTTTGTTTCAGTGAGCCCCCTCTAAATCTTCTCTCTGTTTATGCCTCTGACGTTTTTTTATAGACTATGTAAAAACATTTTCCTTATGTAGTAGGCATTTTCAATAAAAGTATCAGTTGTATAGAAGACTAGGTTTGTAAATTGTCTAGATCTTAGTATTTATGTTGAAGATGAGATATTTTAATTTTGTATCGTAAGAATACTAGTTAATATTTTATAAAATATGTATTTAAATGTAGATATTTTCATTTTGATGGTTTTAGTTATGTTTACAAAAGAGCTATACATTTTTTTTTAAATTCCATTTTATAATTAACAAAATTCAAAGTAAACAGGCATTCATCATGCACATTTTTACATAAATTCAAAATTTCATCTTTTTCGAAACATTCCGGTTGTTGACCTTGGTATATGGGGAGTCCCAATTAATCAAGTCATCTGGTGGATTTATGCATTGCGGTTTTATAATATAAACAAACAGTGCTCATCACACATTCTGCCTGTTATAATTTAGCGTGGCTTCTCATTTTGATTTTAGCTTAGTGATTAATTTGCATATTAAAACGAAAGATTATTTTCTAAGTTTGGGTTTTCAAGGGCTATGTGGTGCAGTAATGGAATTTTAAAGTTATATTAGATTAAAGAATGGCTATTCGAGACATTTTTATTCTGGACTTGTAATTAAATAGATCCAGATAGTGATAAAAGGTAAAAGAAAGAATGACAATTTATGAATGCTAAAATCACATTGTTGGTTTGTGCATGGATCCATGCTTTGAAATATACCATAACGTATAAGGGTATATTAATTAGAGAAAATAGCAATACTATTTTCCTATAATTATGCATAATCTCTATTGCTTAAGTTTTGAGTACAAGCATTTGAATATTTTTCTTGTGTAACTGGTAACTAATTGTATTTAAGATAAGTAATACTTTAAATTCTTTTTAATTTTTCATATTTCTAAAAAATGTATATTAAATATATTCATAAAATAAAAAATAAGTTTTTTTTTAATTCCTGAAACAAATAAAATTCTGTGATGAATAGCGGATTTTTAGTGAACTTTTTTCAGAAATTATGCTTATGCAAAAAATATGCTGTTCTTTGGGAAGCGCTCCATATTCTGGGCCGTGGCAATTCTGGAGTATTGCCCTTCAATATCTTTTGATCACTTAATGTGCATAAATGTATTATGAAGGTAAATATTGTATTTTTTTAAACATGGGCAGTAAAAATATATTTTATATCAAATACAGATACAGAAAAAGTCTTAAAAGCCTTCTTCCAAAATTCTGAAAGAAATCTTCTGAATTTTCATCAAATTTAATTGGGAGATATGACCCTGATTTCTGATAATTTAAAACACTAATTCTTGCCGTACAAAAATGCAATTTACCCTAATTGGGCGATGCAGAACTTAAGATAAAAGGGTACATCTTCGATATAAAGAATTTGGATTTGATGATATTTTTTGGAGCAATAAATTGCCAAATACGGTAATCCCTTGGTGTGAAGTAGCATTCTGTCCAGGGATAGTTTTTCTTGCAAACCCTTTTAGCTTTCTGTTATCTTCAGCGATTGTTTTAGTTGTGTTGTTGCTTAGTGTGTAAAAAAGCATAAAAAACATGAATATCACACAAAAACGAAAGATGGCACATGCCAATGGATAAAATAATGTAAAAGCAGAAAATTTACATAGGAATGATTGTTCTCTGAAGACTGCAATGTGGAAACAGCCATTTGTGCAATCTGGATATTTACACATGGATTTCATTAAACCAGGTACTGTTTTTTGGATTTTGATTTAAGCATGGCTTCTGCTTTGTTTTAGCAGGTAATTTAAAGTTTAATTTCTTGACTATATTAAATTTTATGATTTTCATGTTACACCCATGCAGTTGACGAAGGCTATGGAAAACTTGTCGTACAAACAGCCATAGCTACGTGCATTTTGAAATTTCATTAAAGTACAATCTTTTTTCTATCAACTTTTTTTTTAATTTCATTCAGTTCAATCTTTTTTCTAAAAGAATTCTAAAAATCGATACTTAAAGTGTAATGTTTTTTCTAAGTATCGTCATTTTTTATACTTATACATTATTTTATTTTTATACGTATTTATGTATTACGTTTTTATGAATTTTTAATTTTTAATTATATATTTTTATATTTCTTATGCACAAAGCCTAACATGATGTTCGTTAGAACTTTTCAAACACAGTCTTCCTTGGCACCAAAAAAATCGCAGATTGCTCCCAATTCTTTATACCGAAGCTGTTCTAATAAAAGTTATCAAAGTGAAAATTTAAAAACAACTAATAGATTTTTAATTACAGGAGGTGACTTCATATCCTCATTGCTTGGGATCAGCCATTTGTGCAGATTTCAGGATTTTGCGGATTTTAAGGACCAAATGAAAAATTACTACTTTTGAAATAATCATGAACTGTTTATGCACATTAAATAAATACACATACATACATATAATAAAAACAGACACATTTTAGCCAAATTTACACAAGAATTTAATGATATACACTAAATGATACACTTTAATAATATTTACTAAATCTGAATCCAGTGAAAATGTTTTGTTTAATCTATGTCATTTTATGTCTATCTTGTAATTTTGCGAACATTGACACAATAGTTGGTTGTTTCAAAACTTTAAATTTTTCTTTGTGTAACTTTTGTTGCAGTCTGTATATAGTCATTCTTTCTTGTAGTGTAACACAACTTTGTTTTTCTAAGAATTTCAGATACTGATCTACAAATTCTATTCCTTTGTTAAATGTGATTTTTTCTTCACAATCCGATTGTCTATCTGAACCACTTGGTTCAGATTCTACATTTGCTATGATTTCATTATCCTGTAATCACTTGTTTACTGGTGGATTTTTCTTTATAACAAACCAATCTTCAATAGCATCTTGGCTTAGAACACTGGATATATTTGAATTTACTTTCTTTGCATAGGAAAGCAATTCTGAAGATTTTTTCTTTGTTTCAGTCATTCTAAAATCTTATTCATAGGTCTCATCCTCATCGTTATCAAAAAATAAGTTTCGATTATCTGGTAATAAAAGCATTTACAATTTTTCAGCATTTATTTACTGCATTTTTTTTAAAACTTAACTGTAAAGTTAACTGTTTATACTACTTGAAAAAGTTAACTGTAAATTTCACTGTTTACATACAAAAAATGTATATTTACATTCAGAAATGCTGTGCGGATTTTAGTGTTACCGATATGAAGTCATCTACTGTAATTATAATTAGTCTGCACCCTTTTTTCAACCAGATGATTGAACATATTAGCTGTTAAATCGACTGGGACTTAAAAATACAAAATTTTTAACTTTGTGAATTTTATAATTATTTATGTTGATAATAGATTAGAAGCAGGTGATACATTAGGTACTGGGGAGCTTTCAGCAGACAAATCATGATAGCCCTCTTCAGTCAAGAGAATGATCAAGTGAATTTCACTAAGCATTCAATATATGCTCAGACCCAAATATATCTTTTGGTCTAATTGTTGTTTAGCTTCTGCTGTCATGCTTTAGTGCGAAGGTCCTCACGAGGGCAGTCTGTTCTCACAGATTAATTTCCCCACCTAAGAGATCATATCATTATTTTCAATTACATTGAATTTGCACATTTAATTCAATTTTTGTTTGCATTTGCTAACTGAACTTATTTTCAAAGGTGGCTTAGCGAAATTGTGCAAAATCTAAAATATCTTAAAAATGGCTTTCTAAACATTGTAAAAAATTACGTATAAAACAAGCATTTAATTGATATATTTGTGCATACGTAGTCTTTTATTTCTAGATTTAATGATTTTTGCAGTCAATTTCACAAAAAAAGACTGGTTCTTTTTTTTTTAATCGTACCCAAATCAAATCAACACCAGGTTAACCTACAAGTGATTTATCTACCACATTTTGTGAAATTTGGCTTATTAGTTTTTCAGCTAGAGTGGACACAAGCAATTTTTTTAAGCCATTTCGTGAAAAAGACAGGGTTTTTTTTTTATTTCAAACCGTATCAAAATCTATTCAGCACCACAGTAACGTACAAGGGACTGATCAAATTTTATGAAATTCGGGCAATAATTAGTTTTTCAGTTAGAGTGGATATAAAATCTGCACAGACACACACATAGATATGCTAAAAATAGTTTTTTCGTGTTCTAGAGGTCCCAAAACGTGTAGATCCATCAAAAACTTGAGTTGCGATTTTTGGCATAATTCTAATACTTCCCTATACATTACCATGTATTGCCAGCAAAGTAATAAGACTTCATTTTTCTACAGAAGTATTCTTGTTTTTACTAGGAGACAGCAGTGCGGACCTGGCCTACCTCTCTGTTTACAGGCTTAGTTCTGCACCCCTGAGGACTTACTGCCCCACATGTTTAGCGTGATCGTACTCTGCGTGAACACGGCGGCAGTTTTTTCTTTTTCCAGCAGAGGGAATCGAACCCGGGTCTACCGAGTGCAATTTCCTCACGTTGACCAGTGAGCTACCGTGTGCACTTCTTGTTTTTTTTTTTTTTACTAGTATGGAGAGTTATTGCTCTGTATTTTTATTCTGAAAAAAGGTGTGCTTTTTTCATTCGAAACAGGCTGATACCGTTTCTTATTTGTCATGCTGTTATTAACAAAATTTTGCTTTACAACAAATTCTGTTATCAAAATATAATTTGATTTGATGTGTAGAAGCTTTGGGCTCCCTTCAAGTTATAGACAAATTTGTCCAACTGTTGTTCAATGTATTCTTATGAATTGCAATTTTGTCCAAAGCGTGATGTGGTTTGCAAAACGCAAATGAGTCGATTGTTTCTCCTTTCAGTATTGTATTTAGGATAACTTTTTATTGGTTCCTGTTTTCTTCTGATCGTTGCTTATGTTATTTATGTATCACACAGGCTGAAAATATTTTGTTAATAATCACAGAATCCTTAGTCTATTCACAGCTGTTATTATGCAATGGAAGTGTAATCCTAATTTTAGATAAAGTTTTTGATTTTGTTGGGATCTTAGATCTTAATTAAATATGTAGAAAAGAAATAGCTTGATAACATTCCAAATTTTTGTAATTAAGTAAAAGGTTATTTATTTAAAATTAATTTCTTGCTATAAATTTTATCATATTTCCTGAAAAAATGAGAAAGATTGAAAAACAGCAGCGTATTTTAAATTGTTTTTTTTTTTTTTAGTAGAGTTAGGATTAAAAATTTGTATAGACCACACAGCAGAGTTTGTCCAAATGCATAAATACTGCACATATTTATTCCACAAAATTTTAAATGTGTGAAAATAGTATACAATTTTTAGAGGTAAAATGGAAATGTCATTTCCAATTTTCCCTCTTATATTTCAATTTCTATTTATATAAAAGCATTATTTGCAATGGGAGCATATTCCAAATTTTTGGAAACCTCCTACAGGTGGATGACTATGAACTTGGCCATTGCAGCTTTGTGTAGCCTGAACTAAATTTTTGAGAAATTTGAAACCAACTATATGGTAAGAATGAATGTGCTGGTTACTTTAAAAGTTTGCAAAATTATAGCGTATATCAGGGTTTTTTATCTGCTGTTGTAGAGATCAGCTATTAATAATGAGATGAGGAGCGCAGCACTGATCCATGGATTTTGTTATTTACAGTGGAAGTGTATGATAAAAATGTAAGGGTATCAACATGGTTATGAGATTTTTTCAGAATAAGAAACAGATCAGCCACCCCATTAAAATAGGTAAACATCTATAGATATATGTGGTGTATCAAAAACACCAGTCTGTTGCATTTTGTACTATTTTTCATGTTTTAAGTTTGTAGTTTAAATGGAACAAAATATACAGACACAATTTTGTCAGTTTTATATGTAATGTTGGAAAAGCTACAGCACACTTTATGTACATTCCACTTTATAGTGCAACCATGGCAATAGTTCCAGGCTTCAGCTAAGATTACTGAAATTTGTTGTTTTAAATTTGAGTTTTAAATTCGCTTAAAAAATGTTTGAAAAATTAGGTCCCATAGGGTTCAATGTATTTCATTTTTTCAACCTGGGTTCAGTCCAAAACTAATTGGGTTGATATTATTCATTTATATTCCTATAGGTCCTACAGACCGTCTGAACAACATACTAAAATTTCATTTTGATAGTCATTTTTACGGCAGTTATCGTGCTAATGGACAGACAGACAGATTGAATGAACAAAGTCATAAACACTTTTCAACTATGTTGTAAAGTGTTAAAAAAGAACTTCACATGGGTACGTTCAGGCATCTGAAGTACCCCTGTCATGTACCGAAATTTGCCACTGTCTATAACTTCAATTTTCCGCTACATACATCTCCTTTTATTACACAAGATTCTCAACACATTGTTTTTAAATACTAAAAATAAGTTAAGAATAAATGAATTTAAATATAGCCATACAAGTATGCTAACAATAAAAATAAAGTTGTACATTTAATTTCTTCAAATAAAGATAGTGATGACATACATCACCATCAACTCTTGAAAATTTTAGATTTCTTTGTATTTTTTTTTTTTAATGTAAAACTAAACTGAATGCTAATTCTTTGAAAGTGAAATGTGTGTGAGTTACCCAAATACCTGTATAGTCTCCATACACTGGGGATGTTTAATACGATTGCAGTTTGTTGATGCAATTTAATAATAGCTTGAAAATTAAGAACTTAATTCTAAATAATTATTTTATGAAAGTACATTTTGTAATATAGGCTATAAATATTATTTAAGAAACTGTGTATAAAAGAATGAAAAATGTTTTCTAAAAACTGTATAAAACCTCCCCTATATTATATGAATCTTGCATAATAAAAGAATATGTTTGCCTTTCTGTGTGTTGGTGTCACCTGTAGCAGAAAATCTAAGCTTCAGACAACAACATAATTTGATATTGGGTTAAACGAGCTTTCGGTACAACATATCTCTGAGAGATATTTTAAAAGTTTGAATTAGTATTTTAGATATTACATGTTGCGCAATTTTGAGCAATTTCCACACCCTATCCTAAAGAGTATTTTCAAGTCTTGGTCTGCGATCTCAATTTTTTTTTAATGAAAGCTGAAGAGCCGATTTGAATCCATTTTGTTTCTTTTAAATTTTCATGGTGTTGAAATAGGCATCTATTTTTATTTGAATTGTGTTCATAGGGAAAAGGAGGTAAATTTTTTGATTTGGGAGGAGGGGGAGGGGAGTATTATGTCCATTCTGATGATGTACACAGATTGCATACAATTTTCACTGTTATTTATATGAAATGAAACTTATATTTCATTATCTTTTTAGATTAATGAATTCAATTAATTCCTACTTTATTTACAACACACATTTGTATCCTCATTTTAAAATTATGTATGTATTACTTTTTTAGTTTTTATCATCGTAACAGATGTGGAATTGAACAAGCAATTCTCAATGGAGATCATATGCCCCCAGGGAGTTATATAAATCAAAAACAGAATGTTGAGAGTGCCACAAAAATTTGTTTCTGCAAATTTTTGTGGAATATTGAATATAATATAACATTGCAATAATTTTATTCCTTGTAGGAATTATATAACATAACATAATTCTCACATTTGACAAGTTGCAGCTAAAATCTTTACACTTATGTGGTTGGGCAGTTGAAGGATCTTACTGAATAAAATTACAATGTTAGCTGCATATTATGCATTTCATATTATTAAATTTAATTATTATTAATATTTAACTAAAGTGAAGTGTATAAAAATAATTTCAAACTCAAACTTTTGATGTGTATAGTCGTTATTCTTTAATGTAATCTGGGTAAAAGATTTCAGCAAAGGATTTACCCGTCAAATAATTTTTACACTCGCCAGTACCATAAATATAATAACGTTGCATAACATTTTTGTTATTGCTTCTCAGAAAACATTGCAGTAAAATTTATTAACAATTATGTAAGAATAATTAACATAAAAATACATAATATAAGAACAATTAAGGTATTGTGCATGCACACTTTCTGTAGCCACATCCATGGTTGGTTACCATGTTGTCTGTTTATATTAGCGCCATGTTAAATGCACAACATATCTCATCTTCATGACATAGTTAAAACCATTAACAATAGAATGTCCTGTACTGGTATTACATTATGCTGAGCCAAGCGACGAATCATATTGGAAGGTATTTCAAAGCAACAAGTGGGTTAAGTTATTGAAGATTTTAATTCTCACAAATGTTGTACTAGCAAAAAAAAAAATACAAGTAAGCTTTTACTCCTTCATGAAAAACAAGTACACGTACAAGTGAAATGATTGATAACTATTCCTGTGTCAGTTTATCCCAAGTACTTATTAAAATCCTTTATTTTTAAATGATTCTATTAATGCAAAATAAATGGAATCTATTTGGTTGCATATAACTTTATTTTAAATGGAAAGTAACATTTAAGAAGTTGTGAAACTAGCATGCTCTAAGGCCGCTCACAGCAGCTCATGCCCTCGAGTGAGTTGGACTGTCAGGGTTTTCAACTAGCATGTTCTCATAATTTTGCATGGCGCAAAATTAGAGAAGCTCAGCATATGGGAATATTTGTGGTTTGAAATCCACTGTAAGTTGTAGGTCTCTGTCAACGAGCACAAATGATCAGAATCTCAATTCAATGATTTTGAACATATTATACTTAAATCATAATAAAATAAAATAATTGATTTCCTTAAGAGTTTCTTTTTCTTTCAGTTTACCCCAAATCTTATAGACACGTAAATTTAAAAGTCCAAATTCAATAAAATAAGTACAGATGTGAAATTTTCATAAAGTGATAGCATGTGAATAAATACATTTCAGCAATAAAATGGAAAAATTGATTAATACTACAATTCCATGATTTGAGATTAAAGTTGTAAGTTTATTTTTGAACAATATTTATAACAAGATTATTCCTTAAATTATTTAATGGTATCAAAATGTGTTTTAAACTTTTTCAATACTTCCATGCTCTGTTTAATCGGTGTTTTTAAATTTTATGTAAAAAGATGATTTTTTGACACAAAACTTGTTTCGCAATCAAAATGTTTCAGATTGCCGCTTGAGGGCGCCATAGTCGCTTATGTTTATATTCAACTTTGTTGTGTCAGGTGTTGTGTAATGAATTAGTCTTTCTGATGTATAATGATTGATTTATTTTGGATTAATCACTTTGATATATTTGTCCTGGGATTGTAAGTTTCATTTTATTACAGAATAAAGTTTTATTTTTGTTATAACAAGCTTAGAAAGATTAGATCGATTTGCGGTTTCTAAAGTATGTAATAGGATGTTTACACTGTCAATTGTGGCTTTTCCGTAGTGAATCTATATAATAACTAAAATTTTCACTGTAAACCTTAACTATATCGATTTTTTATGTTAAATTTGTGTGTTTGATTTATCTTGTTTGAATTTTTTTACTTAAAAATTTTCGAGTCCGATTTTGTTTTCAGTGTATACTACCAACTACCTTTACGGAATTCATTGTTTCGTATATTTCTTGGGAAATTATTTTTGAGAAACATAGCGATTTATAATTTTCTCTAACATTTTCAGCTATGTACAAATTCGTTCTTTGTTTATAGAGTTTTTGTTTTCGTAACGGGATTGTATAAATTATATATAATATTAAAAATATTTCATGTGCTTACATTTTTGTATGTTCATTTTTTAACTGGACTATGTCAAAAAATGATTGCAGTATATTTTATTAGTAAATATTTTAATTATGCTTAATAGTTGTATTGTAAGATACAGCTATTAAGCATAATCATTAATATTATGCTTAATAGTTGTATATTCTAAGAATGCATATTGTCTTTTTCAGTATAAATACTGTTCAAAGATATTGCAGTTAGACTTCTTTTAATCAAAAGTATTCAAACTACTTACTCTGAATAGCAAGATAATGTATTGAAAAATGTTACTATATTTTTACAAAAAGCTAAATGTACTTGCAGCTTTTCTGAGATTTTGCAGCTTTTTACTGTTTTTCCTGATGAATTTAAATTTAGAAAAATAGGTAGAACTTATTCAAGCTACTTAGTAAACTATTTATTGGTCATCTTTTATAATTGAGATGTTTAACTGAACTTGAGTGAAGCAAGCCTTCTTATAGAAACTGATTTATGAAAAATACTTTAAAATTTTGTTAAGCATTTCTAAATTGACCCATATTTTATCTACAGACACAGTGATTGTATGTTTGATACCCAAGTAAGGTAAAGTGACCAGACGTTCCCGAATTTCACCTCTTGCTCCCCAAAAATGTAAAACTGTTTACACAAAATATTCTTAAATTTAAATGAATGACCCCAAACTGTTTCAGCTTATTCATGCTTCTGGAAAGTACGAAATATAAAAATCATTAAATACCGTAAAACTTCAGTAACCCAGAATTAACATTGATTTGAACAAAGTCAAAGGTATTCATTTGCTATTTTATGTTTATTTTCTGTTATAGAAGATATGTATATGTTGCATATTAAGAAATCATTAATATTTATCCATAATCTATAAAATAAATTTTTTTTTTATTTCTTGAAATGTATCTTGTATTGAAATCCTGATTACAATTGGAAATTTAGTATATTATTTGATAATGTTGTATTAATGGATAATTACAGTTTAGTCACATTCTTGGTACATATTATTACATATATAGTTCAAATTTAATCTGTAATTTATATCATTTTCTTTTAGTTAGCATCATTTAGTAAGGTTTAACTGTAAATTAGTTTTAGATTATTTATCTAATTTATTTGCGATGGTGCATAAAAATTATATTTGCAAGTTGAATATATGCCTTGACTTTGATAATTTCTGCTTTTTCAATTTAAAAAATACTTAATCTTGGCTGGTTTTAAGTATATATTAAGGTAAGTTTTTGTAAGATGCATTATGGTACTTAAAAATATGAGTTTACTGTTGAAATTGTCCTTAAATGCTCTCACATTTGTGTCTCTCAAATGACTTCTTGATTTGGGGCTGCAGCACTGTTTTATACCCAAATCCTGTTTTAACGATCTAGTCACCTTTAAGTAAAGTAAATGTACAAAACATTGAATATTTCATTTTTTTCCCCACCATTTTCTAGATAACATTGCTACAGTGATAAGTAGTTTTGAATATTTATAATTATTAAAAGTACTTCTGTATAAATGGAATCCCTGTTTCTTTAGCACTTCCTTTGTTTATCATTAATTTTTTTCGAAATTTTATTTTTATAGAAAACATTTGTAAACACATATGAAAATTTTCATTCTGAGTTAGCAAACTTCAATTCAACATTTATACCTCAAATTTCAATTTTGTTACAAGTTGTCAGTTTTTTAATTAAAATAGAAGAGAGCAAGTAGAGTGGTGTCTGTTTAGTTGTTTCATTTAATTGCCAAAATTGTTTAATTGACCTGTGTCGAGTACCTATTTTCAAGTCTATCAACAGATTTATAAAATTCAATCTTATTGCTGTACTTGCCCTACAAATTGGTAAGAGGGAAAGTAACAACATATAGAATTGTCTAGAAAAAATTATAGGTATAACTTATATGTCCTATGATTACTAGAAAATTTAATATCATGTTTGGTGCTGAATATTCTATCTTTTGGTCAGTTGGCCTCTTTTATAGAATTTATTTTTAATTAAAAATATTGTTTGTATGTAAACAACCTTAAGTTAACATATTAGGGTATGTATCTCTTGAAGTATTTTGCAAGCCCCTAGATTATATTTCTATAGTTCTATGGAAATTCTGGCCTTTGAATATAAAATTTATTTTTGGAAATTTTAAAACATTGATATAGAAAGTTGACCTTGCATGTGAAGATCTCTATAACATAAAAAGGAAATTAAATATGCATTTTTCAAATGTTCCAAAACTTAATGGTGATTTACTATGTTGATTTATATATTTGTGGAGATAATCACAAAATTGTATCAGTGAAAACAAAAAAATATTTTTTTATTATTAATTAAAAAAGGAGATTGACATTCCAAGCCCAAAGTTTTATGGTATTTCTGCGATGCTTTAGAATAATAGAATAAGATGCAAATAGGCATAAATATTATAAGCATGTTACCTTGATTTAGAGTTGGGTTAAGCCATCCTACTAGTGGGGATTCTGATTTTTCATCCATGAACATCTGTAATGTGGATTGAAAATGAGCTTTAGTTACCAGTGATTCTTGTTCATACTGCATCATGGATCTTTAAAAGATAAAATGTGAAGTAACATTCAGGTTATCTTTATATTATAAAAAACTTCAATGTTTAATTCTAGGGCTATGTGATACATAGTAAAAATGTAAGTACTTATTTTTTAAAGCAGTGCAGTATACTGTAATTTCTGGATAAAGTTTAGATATTTAAGAGTATAAAACTTAATTTTTATCATACTTAACAGTATAATGTATAGATTCTGCATATGGACAACTTCAGAACAGATGCACATATTGTTGTAGAATTTTAGATTTGAATAATGTAACAAAAAAATAATTCTTAGTATTTGCATATGATTAGAACAAATGTTAAAAATTTCATATTTGAACTATATTGTATTCTGTTGAAAAAAAAGCAAATGATATTGTACATTTTTATTACAAAATTATAAACTTTACATGACGTTGCTCGGAATTTAAAGTAGGTATTAATTCATTCATTAAGTTTTTCAAAAGGCTTGGTTGGCCGCTGTGCAAGCAGATTCTAAAATTACAAAACACACACAAGCATCCGCTCACCTTAAATAAACACCTAATCTACCTTATACCCGTTGTTGTACACATTGATGAGTTATTGTGCAGATTTTTGACATATCTGTGGATATACAAAATATGAATGCCCACAGTAGTGACCTGTATGTCAAATTGACAAATACCTATTCAGGGGTTCTTCAGGATTTTCGATTACTTTAGCCAACCTATGCAACAAATATTCTTTCGCCAATGGAAGAATTTTTATTCGTAAAATGTATTTTGACTTCATTTGATTAGATTTATAAATTCTTAAATTCCAAAGATCATTGTTTTGTAAAAAAACCCATAGTAGTGTATATTGCAGGTATAGCATGCACATTAGTATATCTTGAATTTTGATTTTAACATCTACAGAATTCATATTTGCCAAAATGTTTGCTAAATGTTTTTTTCAATTGTTATATTGAATTTTCCCTTGCAAAATGTGATAGTGGTGATTGGCAGTGTGACCCCTTACCTATTGCTCTGAAGTAGATTTCACATATTCTGCTTTTGACAATACACCTCATAATGTGCATTCTAGTAATCTGTATTAATACGAGAAATGTTTGTTGCTTGCAATAATTCCTTTTTAAAAGAATATAAAGTTAATTTTTAATGAAATAGACAATGATTATTTACCAAAACAATAGTGGTCACATGACCTTTTGTAAGTTATTCTCCGATTTTACTTTTCATATAGAAGTGGCTCTAAGTAACTTGCTGGTTTAGTTTAAATAAAATCTAAAAACAAAATATATTATCCAATTATATGTGTACTTATTCATTACTTACCTTGTAACATTGGTGAGTTCTGTAAGGTTTATCCTTAAAACACCTATACTTGACTGCAAAGTATCTGCCATCCTTCTTAAGCTGTATAAAGTTGATTGCAAAATTTGTAAATTTGCAAGAATATCGGCACTTGACTGAAGTGTGGGATCAGATAATGGGTCTGGTCTGGGAGCTGCTACACTGTGACTCATTTGCCTGAATTGGTCCTCGAGCCATACCTTATCCAGGAGCTGGTTTTGCTGTATTTTGTCTATATCTTCTCTTATTATATCTTGTAGAGTGTTAATCTGTTTAAAAGATTTATTCATATCACATTCGGTATGATCATGAGATACAAAATGTTAATAATAGGGGTCAAACTTTTGATAAGGAAACTACTAGATCATTCAACAAGAAATCGTCCAGACCCTGTTGCTGATGCATTTAAAAAAAAATTTTTTTTTTCTGGCCATTATGTATGTGTTGTTGAAATCCCCTTTTCCTCTCTGATATCAGTTGCCATTTTGTTTTCAATTTCAAGACGGGGGCCCCTGCAGTGAAGCAGAAGTCAAGTGTTTATGTCCACATGCATGGCTTGTACTCATGTACCCTGATGGGACAAAGTTTTCTCAAACGATAACATTCCATGGGTTCAAATTTCACTTTTCAAAATTGATGTTGAGCCATTTTCTATTTTCTTTTAACTTCTCCTAGATCAATATAGCTATCAACTACCAATTCAATTTGGAGTTATACTGTCCAACGAATGCATTATATAGAAAGATATAAAAATATTTCTAAATTTTATTTTCTTTGAGAAGATAAATAAGTAAAATAATGTTTTTCAAGAATAGTTTGTTCAAGAGCAAGCAATTCTTCCTAAAGGTCAACCTAGAGCCCAAATTTTCAAATTCAACAGGTTTCAACATGCTTGTTGTTATTTTAAAGACAATTTTATGAAGAATCATAGTCTGAAATAACTTTTTAAATTTAGATATTTTATGGTCTGTTATTTGCAAAATAATTCCCCATTGTTGTAATGTGCACTATTGTAACATCTTGTTTTTGTATCATGCTTTTAAATCATCTATACTTTAGGATAGCATATCTTAACTCCTATTACTTTCCTTATATACATAGTAAGGAAAGTATTGTGACAGGGTTGAAAATGTGAATTCGAGTTTTCGACGGGAGAGCACGTTTTAAGCATCACTGATCACGAATCGAACAATTTTGAGGTGATATCTGTGTATGTGTGTGTGAGTCTGTAGAGATGTTATCTCACGAACGAATGGAGCGATTCGAATGAAATTGGGTACACAAATTACAATCTCTGAATACTGGAAGCCTATTGTTTTTAAACACAATCAAATGTTCAGAACCCCTTAAATTTTTGTGTAAAATTTTGAAAAAATCATCAAAAAATCAAAACCTTTAATAAGGTTATATAAATAGACATTTCCTATGTAATTTTTCCTTAGAAAACGATTGACAGAAACTTTAGAACGCTAGCATGAACTGTTCTCAAGATATTGCACATTTTTCAAATAAATTTGTCAGAAAATCTTATAAATTAAAAATAAATATTAACTGTTGAGAAACATGTTCACTTTTCATATGTAATATCATACGATAAATTGGGTGACATCATTCTCGTAGATCTAGCTCGTTCCATTCATGAGGTAAAATGCTTTGAGTAATACTTTTTTATTTGAACGTCAATAGTCATTTATCTGCTATTAGAATAACTTATTTCTCCATCCATAACGCTTGGCGAGATTTTAGCGATAAATTTGTTGGAATATTTAAAATGTTGCCAAATTAACGAAAATCTCACCAAATGGATAAAAATAAAAATGCTAAATGAAAATGAAGACTGACGAAAATTCAATATCTTGGAAAAAATATAAGTATCTACTATAAGAATAACCTTTTTTTTTTACTGTAAAAGTAATAAATTCATTGCATTATATAAGGAAAGTCATGTGCTGCCCACATCAGATTTTTTTAAAGTTTCAAATTGTAAAGTGTATTCAATATTTTCCAGTTTATGAATAAAAAATGTGTTAATCTGTTACCAAAATCTGTTACTTCAAAAGCATATTATACACATTCAATATTTTTTCAATATGAGTTATAAGTTTAGTTAGTCTTAACTATACCATTTCATCTGCCTACCCCCTCAGGCCTCATTTCCCTTTGACAGTTTTGGATAATACGATTTATATATTGTTTTGAGTTGAATTTGCTTACACCATTAATGTTGTGTATGATTAAAAATTATTTTCTAATTTTTCATATACCGCTGTTGCGTAAAAAAGGACAATGAAACACCTTTTTTTCCCCATAATTTATTTGGCAGTTTACATTTTTTTAATGTAATTTACATTTAAACCTATGTAGATGGATCAAATCTACATAGGTTTAGATCAATGAAAAACCTTTTTTTCCTCATTTATTTTGTAGTTCACATTTTTTTATGTTATTTACATTGAAACCTATGTATATGGATTAACTTGTTCTCCAAGAAAATGTATGGCAAAAGCATGATCATGACATATCCATATGTAACTTATATAACAATATAACATAACAATACAAAAATTTTACAGATGAAAATATTCCGCAAAATGAAACTGTTTGCTGAGTTTTAGCTCTCTGCGGTGCACTGGGAGCCGAGAATCAGGTATCTAATGACGTGAAAATTTGATAAATGAAACTGTGCTGAGTTTCAGTTCTACATTATCTGAGAACCAAGAATGAGCCCATAAAAGCTGATGTTATGACTTAATTTTACATATGACTCATGAGAACCAGATGAATTCATACCCATTATTCACAAAGAAAATGCACAAAAAGAGCAAAAACATTGTTATGACATGTTTAAACGACATAACATAACAGGATAATTTTATTGATTAAAATGTTCTACAAGAATGAAACTATGTGCTGAGTTTCAACTCTACATTCTCTGGAAACTGAAAATTAACCTGTCAAAGATGTTGAACAAAGCGACAGAGTCCATGTGAAGTTGAAAAAGGCTGCAATTACAGAAATCACCCTTTTTTTTTTTTGGAGGGGGGGGGGAGGTGTAGGGGGTCTTAATTGGACTTTTTAAAAAAGAAAACTAGTGGGATTCACAAAAGATATATTTGGGCATTCATAAGAGGAAGATTACAGCTTTAAATTTTCATATAAGACTGATTTTTGATGTGATTTTAATACATGTTCTATAAATTTAAATACAGAATTAACTTCAAACACAAATTTTGCTATGACGTTGGACTTGAAGGACAGGAGGGGAGGGGATAGTAAATGAGGATCATGCTTTGGGAATGAAATGTTGGCAACCCCAAGTCCAATAACAAAGAAGTGGGTGGGAAAAGGATGAACTCTTGAGAACTTGAGAATTGAAAAATGTGTAGAGGGAGATACAAATTTTATAGAATATAAAATATGTTATTTTCAAAGGGAATACATTCAGGTAGGAGGTTATTAGAATTCTGATACTAATAAACCATCTCTGTATACAGAATAAATTGAAGTATAAACTTCGTAAATGCAGAATAAATACAATAATATACTGGTTTATTAGTTTTAAAAGCAAATAACTTTCTTTAGGACTGATGTGCATGACCTCACTTAAGTCAGCAACTTAATTTGAGAAGCACCACTTAAATAAGTGAGGGCCGGCCCACTTCTTGTCATCCCTGAAAAAGAAGGCTATTATTTGCTTTTAGGTTTTTATTTGGTGTGTTATTACAACAGTTTTTGAGTGATTATTTGAAATATCTCTGTTCAGAGCCTTCTGCAGACTTACCAAGGAACCAACTCAACCATGCTTAATGGCAATAATCTTCAAAACATGCGAACAATTTGAAAACGTTGGTTGCAACTATTTCAGCCTTGCTGTGAGTGGTAAAAATAAGTAAAATTTTCATATGCCCCAGTGTGTAATAGTCAATTTATGAATTTTATTTATATATAAACTAGAGATGTTTTGTTAATTTTGCTTATATAGGAAAACATTGGCAATTATACTGTGCTTGGAAAACTTAACTCTGAAAAACAATTTAATTTATTGATCACACTTTAGTGTTAATATCTTTGATTCATTTACCTTGAAATTAAGGTTTTATTGCTGGAACTCTGCAATTAAACCTGTCAATCCTGTTTTAGGATCCTCCTTAAGCAGCTTGTCATAGGATTGCCAGTACATTGCTATCTATTTGTATGTATTTTAGCAGGTTTAACGTCAAGCCATATAAATGCTATAATCTCACAAATTTCCCTCTGCTAAGCATTTTTCAGTGCTTATAGTATAATTGTGATCTTTAATATACTACATATTCATGTAGTTTAATGAAAATTTCTGGAATTGTCATTCCATATCCGCTGTCACAGCAGGGCTGTATTCATAACCACTGTCCTTGAAAAAACAGTGGCATAAAGTCAAATTTTTGTCATTCTCTGATTGGATTGCACTCAGGAGTTAATCAATTCTTCTTGCTATGTTTTATGCATGGAAAATGTTTTACAATTTAGGATCAAGTTTTCTTTCCTCTGAGGAAGCAATTCCTCCTGTATAGGGTGTTGCTGGAAGGAATTGCTACATGTAATAGGATATTTATGCACTTTGAGATTGTTGCAGACCCAGATTATGTATTGTCACCAAACATTGATATTTTAAACTAGTCTTTTTTCGAAAGCACTTCCGAATATTTTGGCGAGCATTACTGCTAAATTTTTTTTATTGTTATTGTGGGCTGATAAATACCTCTGCAAAAGGCTTTAAATAGGGATGCAAAATATTATAATCACTTTGTGTAAGACTGGTTTACTAATAGTTTAAACAATGCAGACACAAAATACAACATTTACTCAGTAAAATGGCTGGTATTAATTATTTGATATTATGTTATTGCTATTTGATTGTTCCAAATATTCCATTAACACAGCCTTTTAATACTTTTTCTTTTTTTGAGAAATTCTTCCATCGCAGAATATATAAGCTGATCATGTATACATAATTTATTGTATTATACCGAATCAATGTTGAATCCAAGTCTCCATGTTTCTAGTACTTAATCTACTAACTACTTATTACATTCTTTTATCAAGCTATTTAGTTATGTTTGAAATTTTATATAAAGCAACAGGATAATTTTTCTGTTATGTTTGTATGTATGAATATTAATTGAACTTACTGTCTGGTAGTTAGATCATATGTTTTTGGATGAGTCCATTAGTTAAATTCGATGACGAATAGAAATAAAAATACACGAGGAGGAACAGGCTTCCACATTTTTCACCTTTAGTGCAAATCCTAACCGTTAGCATTTAGGGTCTGGTGAGTTGAGTAAATTAGTTTGTTGATTAATGTCTCAATTGAGTTTATAAATGGAAAAGTACCAGGGTCTTAGCTAGGCACGTGCTTGGAATACTTCTAAAATGTTTATTCAGCCCAGATTTTTTTTTTTATCGTACAGTAGTGCACAATTTGTGCACTACTGTGGGCATATTTTTTTCAAAATTATTAAATGTGTTTATTCTAATGGCCATAAATGTTTTATTAAAATTGAAGAGTTTGAATTGTAAGACTTTCCTTATTAGTTAAGCTCTTATATTTAGTGAAAAGTGCATAATACATTTTTTTGTGTACAAATTAATGGTTCATCTCTAAAAAGGAAAATAAGCAATGACATAAACACCCAGTTAACATGTTTCTCCGAATTTTTTACGATTCACACTGTTAAAAAATACAGAGTAAATTTTTAAATGAAGATATTTTTTCTGCTGTTGAAAATTATTCCAGTACTATGTAATCACATTTCATTATAGATATGCATTTCATTAAGCATCAATACTTATTCATTTTTTAAATAAATTTTAGTAATTTAATTTATTTCAAATGTTATCTAAACATTATCCTTGTTCATGGGCAACCATTTGGGCAATTCTGTATCGGAGCATAGATTTCATGGCCAAAGTATCTAAGGAATGGCGGTATTCTTCCCCATCCTCCAAGATACAAAATGTAGGATATTTTTTTTAATTACTAATATAGCCATATTTTGAATCAAAATATGGCTTAAAGTTTTTTCATTGTCAAAAAAAAATTAGGACTTTGTATGCTACATTTTATTCCTTGGAATGGATTACTTTTAGTTTTTGTGACATTTTGTCGACAAAAGCACAGTTCACAAATATCAAACTAATAAGCTAAATAAGCAGAAGTTAGAAATAACAAGGTTAATGCCTTAAAACTCTGATTCTGAATTCTGTACAATTCGCGAAATTTATGTGCCTAACAGATTCATCCCAGATTATCTGTTCGCCAGCCTTTTCCCTGTAGTGAAGTGGACTCATTCAGTGTCATCTACCAACTTTCAGAAGCAGGACAATATAAAAATACTTTTCCATTTTAGAAAAATATCTTTATAACACTTTTTTCTATTCATTGTTTTGACAATTTTCTTTATTTCCCTGTAATCCTGGGTGCATAAAATTTTGTCAGTGATAGACAAAGCTAAAATAATATCCTGCCTTGTTGATGGTTTAAAGTTGCACTAAAAATATTTCTACCAGAAAAATTCTAAAATGCTTGCTTTTAGGAGTTTTGTACTCACTGGTTATATCCTTATTGCCCTTTTCTTTACTATGAGTGCAATGATCGCAAAACCATCACTAGTTTAGCTTTTTCTTATTGGTATGCTATATTCCATTAAAAGGCAGATGTTGCTTCATTCAATGTAATTATTATTTAGTGATTTTAAAATATTTTTTTTGTCAGATATATAAAGAACTAGTACCAAATATTTGCCCTTTCAATTTCGTGAAAGTTAAAATTACTACGCAAATTCATCATTTACAAAATCTATGTGCATATGGGTCATTTTCTGTGAACAAGAAAATTTCTGTCCTTTTAGAATTTTTAAACAAACTTTATTGTGTAGCCTCTTTAAAATGTATATGCATTTGCATATTACTTACAGCAATAAATCTGCATGAAAATCAATCAATAATTTATCAAGAAAAACTTAATTTGTATAAGAACTTATTATTGCTTTTTCTGTACTGACTGTTCCCTGTTGTTGTTGAGATCCAGACCGTCTGACCTACCAGAAAGGTGTAAGGTAACTGTTTAAACGGTCGGGAAGAACGACCCAATTTCCCTGTATATAAGTTTTTATATAAATATTATACAGGGTGTTGCCTTAAAGTGGCGACAAACTCAGAGGGGTGATATTAGACATCAAGAAGAACAAAAATTGTCATAGAACATGGTATTGCAAACCACGTTTAGTCTGTGAAAACAAAAAAAATACTTGTGAAGGGTGTGACGTCGAGGGGGACAAAAAGGCCAATAATAAGTAGAAAAACTATTTATTTGACAGCATGATTACAACACAGCCTGTGCTGTACAAAATTAAGTACAATAATAAGTACAAAAAAGTAAAATAAATAAGTACAAAAACCATTTAATTGACAGAATGATTACAATACAGCCTGCAATGTCAGAAAGGAGACAAAGAAAAATGATTACAGGAGTTGTTCGAAGTTGCGGCCGCGAAGGTCATTGCACAGCCGACAGCGATGGAGTAACGATTGTCAGACGTACTCAAAGATATTGGATATGCTGGCAATGTCTGCCGCAGTGACGACGATCCGTGCTATGCCTCCGTGTCTCCACAGTCGTCTGGTACACGAGTGATTTAAGGTGTCCCCAAAAGAAGAAGTCCAAGGGATTGAGATCCAGGGAGCGTGGAGGCCAAGCAACAGGTTCTGCGGGTCCAATCCACCTCCCGGGATAGTAGCATGGAGGTGGTTACGTACCACAATGGGAAAATGTACGGATTCACCATTATGCATGAACCACATGTTCTGCCGCACTGTGGCCGATACACCCTGTAGCAAATCCGATGGGATGTGCTGCAGGAAAACAAGGTATGTTGCGTTATTGAGGCTTTCTGGAAGAAGATACGGTCCCAACAGATTATCTTCGAGGATCCCTGGCCAGATGTTAACACTGAACTTGTGTTGAACTTTTGAGGGGACAGTGGTATGGGGACGACGTCTATTTTTGCGATTTTCACTGACTAAACATAGTTTGCGATACCATGTTCTATGGCATTTTTTTCCCCCTTGATGTCTAATATCACCCCTCTGAGTTTGTCACTACTTCAAGGCAACACCCTGTATAATGCACTAAAAAGATTAAAAATTCTTGAAAAATCGTCTATTAATTTTTATATAGTTGCTATATTAATTTTTATTTAGTTTTATTTATTCACATGTAGATCAGATTTGAGTTTATCTTCATAACTGCTACCATATTTTATTAAGCAAAACTAAAAATCAGTACTCTTGAAAGTAAAAAATTCCCTTTTCACTTACAAAATTTTAGATGCATTACTACAATGATTTTTGCTCATGTGAAATTGTCCCTAATTTCTATTTCCTAAGGTTAGCTATACTATATAGGGCATTGTTTTGAATAGCCAAATAAAAAAATATTTTCCATTTGAGTAATTTTAAAAGTTTGATTATCACTTTGTTATTTTATTGAAATATGTGAATGCAACTATACCTAATTAGATATTAAAAAATGTTTTTATGGATTTCTAATTTGTAAAATGTCTTGTGTTTCTAACATTTATGTTTCCTTTTTAGGTGAAACCTGTTCCTATTTATGCAATTTATGTATGGTGGCCAAACCAGAAACTTTCAAGTTGATGTCTCATGAAAATATGACATAAAATATATTCTATGGCTGATCAAGGCGATAAACAAAAGGCCAAACATCAAAAAGGAACAAGCAAAAAGCGTGTAGTAACACGTTCTCGAACCAGAAGTCAACTTGCCCGTGAAGTAGAATCCAGCGACTCTGATACCTGTGCAACTGATTGTGTTAATATTGAAAGCAATTTGTCTGTTATTGCAGGTTTAACAGTGCATGATCATATTCTTGGTAAAAGTAATCCAGAAAACTCTGCTGTTGCAGCAGCAGATAATTTAAAGCGAAAGCTTCCTGATATCCTTGAAAAACCATCGCTTTCAAAGAACGTGAAAGAAAACTTGATAAAATATAGAGAAGTTCGGCATAAAACTAGGTCTTCTAAAGGAAAATCCAAAATGAGTTCAAGTTCATCAACATCTCTAAATGAGTCTCTTGATAACAGTACATCTGATGCTGCATCTGATTTCAATGTTATAGATTCAAAACCAGCTGACTTTTCGCCAGTCTTGGATACTTCTTTTGATTCTGTTAGTGAGCGGGATAATGTAATACAGGATAACTTGTTATCTACTAATAATAGCACTTTGATTCATATGTCAGATCTCAATTTTATTATTGAGGGAAAAGAAACCCTAGAAAGCAATTTGAATAATACAGCCAGTTCAAGCTCTTCGTCACCAAGCTGTTCTCTTGCTCGTTCTGTATCCGATATTTCTACCGATTTTCCATTTTCACTGAACTCAGATGAGAAAAATGATCTCCGTGAGATATTAAGAAAGGAACTCATAAGCATTCAAGAGAATTTTCCTCCTTCAAGATCAAAAAGACATACATCTGTCATTCAACAGAGGAAGAAAGTTATGAATACTGAAAAGAAAATGGATACAGGCTCAAGCGATGCTAATACAGAGCGTAATGTTATAAAAACAAATAATAAAGATGCAGATGACAAATCTGTACCAAGTGGTTCTCGTTCACATGAACAAATGATGGTGGATGAATCAAAGGCAGATTTTAGTAGTTACGATTCTGCTAGTGGTAGTCAAAATGTTCCAATTGAAGTACAAAGTGACCCTCGTGATGATTTTGTTGAAGTTGTTAAACTCACTACTGCATCTTTGTCATCAAAACGAACGAGACATCATGCAGCAGGAAAAAATAATGATGGATCTATAAAAGTGCCATCAAGAAGCTATGATGATTTTATTTCTGGACCATTGGCTGCAGCATTGGATGCTGCTGATGCAGCTACTGCTAGCTTTGCTTCATCTTCACAAGGCAGCAATGCTGCCTCAGGTTCATCAGCCTCAAATGAATCTGGTAATAAAGATAGTGAGTTAGGACGTTTGCAAGCTCTACTAGAAGCTAGGGGGATTCCTCTCCATGTATTTGGTGCTATAAAACATAAAGATTACACCACTATAAATAAGTTACTACCTTTTACTGAAAAAATAGGTAATGATAATAAACCCCTGCTCACTCTAAATGCTCAGGATATAGCATCATTATTTGCTATAAACCCCAACATCTTGAATATTAGAATACCTGTTGCTGAGCAACAATGCGATGCAGCAATGCAACCAAGCTATTTAGCACAACAAGGCTATTCAGCAATGCAACCAAGCTATTCAGCACAACAAGGCTATTCAGCAATGCAACCAAGCTATTCAGCACAACAAGGCTATTCAGCAATGCAACCACCAAGCTATTCAGCACAACAAGGCTATTCAGCAATGCAACCAAGCTATTCAGCACAACAAGGCTATTCAGCAATGCAACCAAGCTATTCAGCACAACAAGGCTATTCAGCAATGCAACCACCAAGCTATTCAGCACAACAAGGCTATTCAGCAATGCAACCAAGCTATTCAGCACAACAAGGCTATTCAGCAATGCAACCACCAAGCTATTCAGCACAACAAAGCTATTCAGCAATGCAACCAAGCTATTCAGCACAACAAGGCTATTCAGCAATGCAACCAAGCTATTCAGCACAACAAGGCTATTCAGCAATGCAACCACCAAGCTATTCAGCACAACAAGGCTATTCAGCAATGCAACCAAGCTATTCAGCACAACAAGGCTATTCAGCAATGCAACCACCAAGCTATTCAGCACAACAAGGCTATTCAGCAATGCAACCAAGCTATTCAGCACAACAAGGCTATTCAGCAATGCAACCAAGCTATTCAGCACAACAAGGCTATTCAGCAATGCAACCACCAAGCTATTCAGCACAACAAGGCTATTCAGCAATGCAACCAAGCTATTCAGCACAACAAGGCTATTCAGCAATGCAACCACCAAGCTATTCAGCACAACAAGGCTATTCAGCAATGCAACCAAGCTATTTAGCACAACAAGGCTATACGCAAAATATTCGATTATCCCTTTCTCCTATCTGGTATAAAGATTGCTGTACAGAACAGAAGGTTTTTAGTTTCAATACTGAATTTAAACGATTAATACAAAGTAAAACTTATGTTGATAAAACTGGATTAGTAAAAGCATTGCTAGGATATGCTGCTCTGGAGACAAACAGCTGTGAAAATCAAGCAGTCCTTATAACATGTCCAAGACGGTTTGGAAAATCAATTAATATGGAAATGGTGCAGATTTTATTAGGCATTGAAGTAAATGAAAAGGGAGACATTATACCTAATGATCAAACCAAAATATATAAAATATTGCACCATATGATGACACAACACAATAAACATTTAGAAATATTGGATGGTAAGATTAATAATCTTAATAATTTTAAGAAATATCCGGTTATATTTATTGATTTTCAGAGTATTAGAGGTACTAATATTGATAATGTTCACGAGGAATTTAAAATAGCAATACATAAAACATTTGGTAACCATCTGTATGTATTAAATCTCTTGAAGAAAATGAAAAGCGATCCAATTGACTCTAAACAAGAATACGCAAAATATCATTATGATAAATTTATACAGTATTATCATAAGAGCAAAGACTTGGATGAATCAGATTGGATTGACAGCTTAAATTTTTTAAGTAGAGTATTATGTAATGTTTTATCAACAACAGAAAAAGCAATTATATTGATTGATGAATATGATACACCTGTTAGTTATACTATTACTCATCAATCTTGTAATATTACAGAAGACACAATAACAGAGGTTCAGGGTTTCATTGATAAATTGTTAATTAATGCATTGAAAGAAAATAAACACTTACATTTGGGTTTTATGACTGGAGTTTCTGGAATAGTCAGAGCAACAAAAAATTCTGCACTAAATAATGTTTTTCATGCCAAATTTTTAGATGCAAAGAATAAATACCAAAAGTACTATGGCTTAAACGAAGAAGAAATAGATTTTGTGTTAAAAGAAGCTAGTATTGAAAAAACTGCAGATTTTAAAAAATCCCTTAAAGAAAAATATAATGGTTATACCTATGATACTGATAAGTCATTGTATAATGTATGGGCTGTATTGTTGGCATCTCAAGAATATAACAATATGACACTGATCCAGTCGAACAAAGATCATTGGACAAATAGTGCTAATATTAGATGTATAGAGAATGCTTTTAAATTGGATCAAATCAGACCAATGAATGAACTATTAATGAAAGGTGAATCAATACAAATAGATTTGTCTGATCGAGTAACTGTTGAGGAACTAATCAAGCTAAAACATTTATCATCACATACATTGGCTACCTTTAGTGATGATTATATTAAATTATTTTTTTCATATATTTTTGAATCTGGATACTTAAATGTTTATACAAAGAATAACGTTAATTTCATATCTATACCTAATCAAGATATACGAGCAGAATTTATAAAACAAAATATTAAGTATTTTGCAGACGGATTCAATATCTCACTGAGTGAACCTATTAAAACATTTAGTAATTTCATTTTGAATCCATCTGATGCAACAAAAGACACTTTTGTCAGTACAATAAATAATGCAATTAGTAAAGTTCAGTTTGCACAAATAACGAGTCCTAAACCAAGAGTTCATCAGAATGAAGACCTGTTTCATTCAATACTGAATCTTATAATCATGCACTCCGATGAATTCTATAAATTTGCTACCGAGTGTACGTTGACTGATGGCATGAATAAAGGAAGACCAGATATAGTGTTTCTTACTAAAAGTAAATTAGGTGTAATAGTTGAAGTAAAGTATATGCGTGATGTAGAGAAAGCTGTAGGACAAATAGATAAGAAGCATTATGTTAATCTTTTTAGACAATGTATTGGTGTTGAAGAGATAAAGAATATTGTAAAAGTGGGAATAAATTTTAATAAAACTGAGCAGGATAATAATGGAGCAGTAATGACTATGCTGTATAAGATAGTAGATGATCATTGTACTGAAAACAATGTTATGCATGATTCAACAACTCAGTTAACAGGGGAACTTGTAGGAAATGAAGCTTAACATGTAGCGGGTCTAGTGGAAGAACACCCATTTTTGCGGTTTATTGAGGGTGTCAGAAAGTTTGTGTAAGTTATAAAAATGTATATTAAAATATCATGTATATTAAAATGTGTATTAAAATACTCTTATGTATATTAAAATATCATATATTCAAGTTATAGTGAATTGAAATATTAGAACAAGGACTGAAGTCTTTCCCAGCTGAAGCTGGGGGTTTTAACCAAAAAGGTGACTATAAATTTACTAACTAATATAATAGAGAAATGGTGTTATTTTTTTAAACATGCTAATGAAACTAGTGAATCAGATTTACGTAAGATCATAGGTTCTGATCAAGTGATAGAAAGAGCTTATGAAGAATTAAACCAGTTTAATTGGACGGAAGAAGAATTGCTAACTTATGAGCAAGAGACTAAACGTATTATGGATAATAAGGCATCTGAGGATTACCTGATAAAAACTGCTAAAGCCGAAGGTAAATCTAAAGGTATCCAAATAGGTAAAGCTGAACGAAATATTGAAGTAGCAAAAAATATGTTCTCTAATAATTACTCTATCCCTGAAATCTCTCGTATTACCGGTTTATCTATTCAGGAGATCAACAATCTGCTTAAATCCTAGTTCTTTAGTCAAAGGGGTAAGACCTTTGACCTTGAGCTATTTTAAGAAATATTTTACTATGGTGCGTATGGTAAAATTAAGGGTGTTTGTGCTTAAATTTTATCTGCTTCCCTCAAACATTTGTCTTAAATCACTACTTGTGTTACAAAGTAGTTAAATTACCTTAGTGATTTTGATTTTATCAACAACTTGGTTATTATTGACATTTCATTCCTATAATTTTCTAAAATTATATTACAAATATAATTGGTATTATTAACTTATTTGTAATTTAATCTTTCTTCTAAAAAATATCATCTGATTTAGAGCGTTTTTAAAGTAGTAAGTTTATACATTAACTTATAAATCTATGTAAAACCGATATCCATTCTAAAAACAGTCTTATTTTGTCTTTTCCAATCATTCACTATTTTACTAGCTAAATTTAGCTATTTTGTGTTTGTATATTTTGCTTTTTTCTTCTATTGAATTAAGAAAAAAATAAATAAAAGTTAAAAAACCTATCAAAATTGGTATAACCACAAAAATAATTGCTTTAAGTTTTCTAGCAGATTCCTTCCCGATCCAGTCAATTTTCTCTTTCTTCTTCTGTTTCAACTTGATCAGTAATATCTTTATCTAAATTATCTGCTAGCATTTTTTAACTTGAGTAAAAATTTCTACAACTGCTTTAAACTTAGTATAATATTGGCATATTACCAAACGTTTTATTTATAAAACTTATTTTTTAGGAAACGGTAATTTTCCTGTTAAAAATTCTATAGCCAGCTCCATATCATCTTTTGCTAAAATTTTATTAATAGTTAAGTCTTTACACTTATCTATTATAACAAGAAGCTGATTATTGATGTTTCTGAGTATTATCTTCTATTGTTTCTATCTCCACTAGCGTAGTAACACTAGGGTTATCTTTTCGCCATCTTCTGCATTGTTCTAGAAAAAGCTCAATATCAGTATTTTGCTTATTATACAACTTTACAGAACGGTTAATTATTTCATCATCTAAGACATGCGGTCTATCTATAACAGTTGTCATGTTCTTTAATTGCTCTTCCGATGCTTCTAACATACCTTTTACTATTGCTGATATAGTAGCAATCATTGATAAAGCATGAAATATCGGTTGCTGTTTTTCAGTCACATTATAACTTAATATGTTAATTGTTATTTAAAAACATTAATTACATTAACAGAAAGATATTATAATGTAAATATTATAATTTTATTATATAGCTCAAGCTACTTACTTATCCATGATAGATATCCAAAAGTTAAAAGCATCTTATTGATATACTTCATCGATAAAGATAGTTCAAAGGAGATCAACTGCTTTACTCTCTAACCCCTCTTCTTTTAGTGGCGTTGGTTTTTTCTTGCCTAGCTTCTTGATGTTCTTCTGCTGTTTAGATTTTTGTGAAATAGAATGATTGGACACTGAAGATGATCTAAATGCAGTAGATGAGTCTTGGGTATTATTGGCACTCTGATTAGCACTATTATTGCTGGAGCTTATCAGTTTTTTAGGAATAAGTTCAAGATTCTTATTGGGTAGAGATATTGCTGGAATTTGTATTTTGGATAATCTAACTCTAGGTTCGGGTAATAGTGTATAACACTCACCAACGCTTAAGTTAGCTAAATCTTCTACAGCAACAAGATTTTGCTTATGATGCTGTTCGTTATAACTGACTCCATCTCTAAATTCATGAGCACCGAAGCTAGTATTCTTCTGCTGACGCATTAAAGTTTGGCTACCACACATAGAACTAATCATTTTAGCAATTGCTGGCTCAAGATTTCTAAAGAAGAAGGATGTGCCAAACTGCCCGAAGATTGCAGAACCATCATAATGACCATATTGGGAGTAAAGTTGATTTAGAGATTGCATACCAGCTAGGACGCAAGCTCCATATTTTCTACCTTCTGCCATCATAGGTGATAAAGCAGGAAGTTTACCAAGGGCTGGCAGCTCATCGATAACAATCCATACTCTGCGTTTACTATCTATTCCTATTTCCATAAGCTGCGTTAATGCAAGTTCAGTTAAACAAGATATTAGTGGTAAGGTTAATGCACGACTGCTGGGTTTGGTTGCTAGAAATAACCACGCTTTGTTTCCTGTCTGAAGATTAGCAAAGTATTGTTTAATTGAAAATGCTCCATTGTCATCGGCAGGCTGTAGGTACATAAGTGGTTTGCTATTTGCTGCCAGTACCGCTACAATAGAGCCAGACGTTTGTTTGGAGTCATTTATAAGATATCTAGCGGCTTCAGTACCTCCTTGTACGGTTTTTAGATATTCTATATCTGCATGACATGCCATATTTACTACATCTTGTACGGAGGCATTTTTCCCTCTCAAAAACTCAACGCAGCTATTGAGGACAGCTTCGGCAGCTGTTTCCCAAAAAAGATCAGAGTGACTGCTCGATTGCTTTCTGTTAAAACCTATTAATATCTTGGAAAATCGCTCTAAATCCTCACGAAATTCACAATCTTTCCAAAAGTCCCAAGCTTTGCCTCGTTGATCGAAAGGATTAAAGATAATATCTCCGCGGTGTGGATTGTAGTACTTGGCAATCATCTCCCCAGTTTGATCAATAATAATAGCTGGTTGCTCTTTTGCTTCTACCTGAATCAGTAAATTATGTATGAGAGTAGTTTTACCAGCACCTGTTGCACCAGTAATTAACACATGCCTAGTTTCCATATCTTTTACTAACGGCATATCACCAATAGTTAGATCGCTGGCTTTACCAATTTTACGCAAGCACTTTCTAACTTCTGTGCTGGTCAATACTTTACTGCTACCATCTTTTTGCTTTTCTGCTTTTATATCTTTGCCAAATCTTGACCATAGCAGATAGATTAAAACAAAGATGCCAAACATGACTAGCACAGTAAGAGCTAATCGTATTTTAACAAACTCCCATACTGAAAGGTAAGATGCTCTATAGAACCGTGATTTAAGAATTTTGCGTGGATCAATATCTTTAGCATATAAACCTTTTTTGTCATAAGCATCTATTTTAGTATAATAGTCCTTAGCATTGGGGTTAATAGCGTTTCTAATAAAGCTGCCAGCATCATCAAAATTATCAGCTAATAGTGCTTTCTGATAAGTCATAGCAGCTCTTAAATCTAATAGTTGCACTGGTTTGTATGAGATAACGCAGACTATTGCGACACTCACTAACAATGAACTCGTGAAAGAGCTACGCAGAACCTGCAATAACATCCGTAGCTTATGCAAGAAAACCTGTCCACCACCGATAAAGTCATTTAACATATTTTACCTACTATTAATCTGCCTATCGCTTTTTAACCATGCAACTAATACTTTGCGTGAATATTGTTGATGGTATTTGGGATTCACTGAATGATAATGCCGAACAGCTTTATGCCAAGAACCATGCTGCTTATATAAACCAGTTAGTAGCTGAGCAGCATAATTAATATTCTTTTTGGGAGTTAACATCTCAGCTATTGAGGTGAAGTTTTTACCATGCCAGAAGTAATTGAGCTGCATCACACCAATATCAATATTCTGCTTTCCTTTCTGTAAATATTGCTCAGCAATGTTCTTAGCTTGCTCTACTGAATGACTGATGACTGATTTACCTGAAATATTTAATGAATATGGTTGATAATTAGATTCCACATCAGCTAAAGCAAGTAGTAAACCACTAGGAATATCATATTGATATTCTATTGTTTTAATCAGATGAGCAATTTGACTATCAGCATGCACACTTACTGATATACTGAGAAGAAATATGGTAATCAGAGTAAGTTTTGCTTTGCAGATTAGTTGCAACCATAGTAGACTCAAGCTAATCACCTTCAAGATAAGAGATTGTATGAACTGGTTTAAATCACGCTGTACCCGAGATAATTTTTGGAAGGTGCTGTCTAAGGAAGTGTGTAAATTTCTGAAGTAGGTTATATTAACAATAATATAATTTAACAGGAATGATATGAGTAATACTAATGAAGAAAAAATAAAACAAGCAGTAGCTTTACTTATAGATAAAGATACTGATTTAACTAGCTTTTTTGCTAAAGACGGTATGTTAAAGCAGCTGACTAAGAATCTATTTGAAAGAGCATTAAAAGCCGAGATGGATGAACATTTGGGCTATAGTAAGTATGGTAGAGGTGAGGTAGAAAATAGCAGAAACGGTATAGGAAAAAAGAGTTTGATCACAGAAGGTGGGGTATTAGAACTTGAAGTGCCACGCGATAGAAATGCGGAATTTACCCCCGTATTAGTACCAAAGCGACAGACTAGGATAGACGGGCTAGATCAAAAAATATTATCTCTGTACGCTAAAGGAATGAGCCTCGGATATTAAGACTCAGATTCATGAATTATACGGAGCAGAGATTAGTGAAAGTCTGATTAGCAGAGTTACAGATAATATAATGGATGAGGTCAGGAGTTGGCAAAATAGACCTCTTGAGACCGTATATGCTATTGTTTATTTTGACGCTCTAATAGTTAAAGTTAGGTATGAGAAGCGGATAATTAATAAAGCGGTGTATGTTGCTTTAGGTATAGATTTAACTGGTAGGAAGGATATTTTAGGCTTATGGATCAGTGAAAATGAGGGAGCTAAATTTTGGCTCAATAATTTTACTGAAATGAAAAACAGGGGCTTAAAAGATATCTTGATTGCTTGTAGTGACAACCTCACCGGTATGAGCGAGGCAATAGCTGCCGTATATCCACAAACAGAACATCAATTATGCATCGTGCATCAAATCAGAAATAGTTTATCATATGTATCTTACAAGGACCACAAGGAATTAGCTGCCGATTTGAAGCTAGTTTATAGCTCTATTACTGAAGATGATGCGCTTATTGCCCTATCTGACTTTGATTCAAAATGGGGTAAACAATATCCGCATATTGCAAAATCTTGGCAGAATAATTGGCAAAATTTAGTAGTATTCCTTCAATACCCTGAGGTGATCAGGCGTATCATCTATACAACCAACGCGATAGAGGGGTTAAATAGCCAATTACGCAAGGTTACCAATAATAAGAGGGTTTTTCCTAGTGACGACTCAGTTTTTAAAACTTTATACTTGACAATAGATTACATTACGCGAAAATGGAGTATGCCCATCCAAAACTGGGGCGAAGCCATGGCTCATTTTCTGATAAAATTTGAGGACCGAATTTAGTGCCTATTTTTGAATTTACACAGTTAAAAATCCAGAGCCCCAGGAGTGCCTGATAGAGGACATTATGTAGCTCCTAGTAGCTCTAGTACTCAACACGGTATACAGCATTCTGTACACACAACCATCTCTACTACTAGAGCCATTAGCAATTCTTATGCTACTGGCTTCGACAGATATCCAAGCTCTCATTCCTATCCAGGCAAAAGATGATATATCACGCTTGATTTACTTTTTCTCGTCCGGTTTACCAACAGACCTGCCAGTACGTCCACCAGTTATAGAATTTAGCTTTTCAGCTCCATATACAGCCACTCTCCCTTTCCCTATACGATCTTCTTCATATTTATCAACTTGTTGTTTTGCTTTTTGTTCCTTTGACTCGGTCTCAGATCTAACTTTTGCATATTTTTCCAAGTTTTTATCTTGAATATTCTCGTGTTTTTTCTTTAAACTATCACCTTGTTCTTGCAATTGTTTTTTTAAGCCACCAACATTCATTCCTTGTTGTGCAGCATACTCTCTTATAGCAGTATCGGGGTTATTGCTGATCTTATCTTGATGCTGATTAGTAAAGCGATCTAGCTGCTCTCTGCCACTTGCTCCTGATACTGCAGCTCTTCCTTGACGAATATTGATCTGTCAACAGTTTTCCGGACAGTTTGTTTAGGCACATTTTTGCATTTTCTCGTATTGCACAGGTGATAGATAGTCATTAGTTGAATGCATCCTTATACGATTATAAAATACTTCTACATATTCAAATATGGCATATTTTGCTTCCTCCCTAGTTTTAAATTTATATTGATAAATTAGTTCTGTTTTTATAGTGTGAAAAAAGCTTTCAGCAACAGCATTATCCCAACAATTTCCTTTACCGCTCATACTCTGTATAATACCATGTTGTTTTGTAAGTTTTGAATGGCTATCAGAACAATATTGACTACCTCTATCAGTATGCCAGATAAGTCCTTTAGGTGGTTTACGTTGCCATATTGCCATTAGCAAAGCATTATTAACTAAATCAGCTTTCATGTTACTATTCATTGACCACCCTATAATTTTCCTAGAAAATAGATCAATAACGGTTGCTAAATACAGCCAACCTTCTTCAGTTGGAACATATGTGATGTCCCCAACCCAATAACAATTAGCAGCATAGACCTTGAACTTTCTATCCAATAAATTAGGAGCAACTTGCTTATTATGACTAGAATCAGTAGTTGCTTTAAATTTATGTTTGGTTTTACATACTAAACCAGCTTCATTCATTAGCCTTGCAATCCGCTTCCGACTAACAATTATACCGTGTCTAGATAGTTCCTTTTTAATGGGTCTAGATCCATAATTCCTTCTACCTTCTTGAAAAATTGTTTTAATCTTACAGGTTAAATCATTATCTTCTTTGTCCCTATTGCATTCAGGGGTAGTTAACCATTCATAATAGCCACTACGTGATACTTTCATAAATTTGCACATAATCGCAGTTGAAAAATCACCTTTATGCTTCTTTATCCATGCGTACCTTATTGGGACTCTTTCGCAAAGTACGCGGCAGCCTTTTTTAATAGATCACGCTCCTGCGTTACCCTAGCTAAATCTTTCTTTAATCTTTTTAATTCATCATAGAGATGTTCATCTGTTCGCATTATTGATTCTTTAGGTTTGCAATATTTATCTACCCAAGTATATAGAGTATTTCTAGTAATACCTAACTCTTTAGCTGTTTGTGACACAGGTCGCTTGGACTCAATTGCTAATTTAACTGCTGACTCTTTAAATTCAGCCGGATAAACCTTCGGTTTGCTATTAGTCATTTTTGTACTTCCTTTCTGTTAATATTGTCTCTTATTAACTGTCCGGAAAAGTATAACCACATCACAACTGCACTATCGTCTTTGGAAAAATGCTATTTATCGCCTCTGGAAAACCCTTAAGACCATCAACACATGCAACATATATTTGTTCAACTCCTCGATTCTTCAGTTCTGTTACTACCTGCATCCAAAATTTAGACCCTTCATTCTTGCCTATCCAAATTCCTAATATCTCTTTCTTGCCCTCCATATTCACTCCAATAGCTAGATAAACTGCTTTATTTATTATTACATGATTATCTCTTGCCTTAACATGAATACAATCTAAGTACATTATAGGATATACATTATCAAGTGCTCTATTCTGCCAGGCAGTTACTTCCTCTAAAATACCATCAGTTACCTTTGATATTAACTCAGATGATACCTTGGTGGCATATAGTTCTTCTAAGTGCCCTTGTGTTTCCCTAATGGTCATTCCCCGAGCATATAAGGATATTACTTTATCATCAAATCCTTCAAATTTACGCACTCCTTTTGGAATTAGTTGAGGTTCAAATTCTCCATCCCGATCCCTTGGCACTTCTACTATCAATTTACGACCTTCTGGATCTATTAGAGTCTTTTCATAATTACCATTACGTCTGTTATCTGAGTCTTTCTCATTTTTAGAATGTTTCTCATAACCTATATGAGATTCCATTTCTTTCTCTAAAATCTTATTTACTATCTGCTTTTTAATTTCCTGAAATATCCCTTCTTTGCCAAATATCTCAGATGGATCACTTTGTGATAGTATTTCTGATACTACTTTTTCTATAGTTGAATTTGATACCTTGCTCTTATTTTTCATATTAGCCCCATGTAAGTTGTTTTAATTAATTTTATTCTTAACTGACTTCACAACTTACACAAACTTCCTGACAGACTCAGAATTTTGCATGGTCAATTAAATTGAGCCAGACTGTATTTTTAAAGTCAGTTAATTTGAGCCGCTTGTTGCCGATGAAAGCAAGCCACTGGCATTTCGAAAGCAAGCCGCTACACCTATCATACCCACATCCACAAAAGACCCCACTATCTTCCCAAACGATCTCTTCGCAATATCAACATCAGCTTTTTTATTTGTTTTGCTATCTAGTAATATTTGCTGACCACCTGTAATATTCCCTTTTGCATCTCTTGCAAAAGCTACCAAGGCAGGAACTTTCTGTTTAAGAGATTTCTCATAAACATTAGTCGTTCTAATATCCTTACTTATATTATTTCTAGCTAATCTATTCTTGGCTAGACTATCATTACTTAACTGTTCCTTGGCAAAATCAATATCTATATTCCTTGTTTGTACTAAATACTGCCCAGCCGTAGTACTTAACTCTAGCTCTTTACTTTTACTATATAAATTCTCTGCTTTGCGTATCTTGCTTATCTCTTCTGACTTCTCCTTACCAACTTGCTTACAATGTTCTACATATTTATCAGATATAACATTATCATTTACTGCCTGTAAGTTAGGTCTTATCTTATTAGGACTAATCCCTAATCTATCTTGTAGATAACTTACTGCTTCTTTAAAGTCATAATTCTTCTCCCGCTCCACAAGATCAAATATGTCTCCTCCCTTGCCAGACTCAAAATCATACCATGTCCCTGCTTTACTACCAGACACCTTTACTGCTAATGAACCATTATTACCATACTTCAATGTTGACTTATTCGATAATTTGCTATTTGGATAACCCAGTAAATCTATTGCTAGCGACTCCGCTCTAATTACTATCTCTCTCCTCAGATTATCTACCTCACATCTATAACGCTCTCTATTCTCCTCACTTCTCCTTACCTGCTCTGCCTTGTAATCAATATTTGCATAAAATCTACCCTTTGATGAAGCTTTTGTTTTCATTGCTATTATGTTCCCATCTTTACCACCCTCTAACATACCTCTATCATTAACGCTAGAATTAGATTCGATACTTGTTACATCATCCACAACAGTACTACTATTAGCAACATGACCCGTTTCCCCTAATTTCTTACCTATATTAATTCCACTACTATGCACATTAGCATTAACTCCTACTACCTGCTTTTCTTCTCTTACATTTATTGCAGCATCCATATCTTGATTTTCTTCATATACCCTATCAAGCACCTCTTCTACACTTACTACACTCTTACTAGGCTCTCTATAATAGTAATACTCCACCTTTGGCAAATATTTATCTGTTATCTTCCTTATATTATTTTCAGCAAAATCATAAATCTTCACCAAAGACCTACTCAAACCATTCATATTATTTAAGATATCTATATCTTCTAAGCTATGATTAGCTTCCTCCTTTGTTAAGTAATTTAAGCTACTACCACTATCTATTGTCTAATTAAACTCTCTCTACCCACAATGGCTATTTTATTAACATACACATTTAACTCACTGATATTTCTTGATAAACCTACATAACTGTTTCTAAGACCAGCAAAACCATTGTGGTAGACATATACATCTTTTATCGATGCTGCTTGTGATTTAAATATTGTTACTGCATAACCATGTTTAAAACTATTAAACTCTGATGGTTTGAATTCCACCATTCTATACTCACTGCTGCTTTTGCTATCCTTACTGTCTTTTATATAATTTGGATTCTTCAACGATATACTCAATAACAACCAGCTGAAGCTGGTGGGTTGATATCTAGACTGGAAGTCGCTATTACTCTAAAGAGATATTACTAATATTATTAGACTGATGAGCATCTGAATGATTATTAATGTAATTATTTATGATATCATCAGTTATATTTCTAACTCTTAAGTTATCCTCTAGTACTTTGTGGCGATATTTAGTAATCCAAACAACATGAAAGCGATGACCAAATACAGCGAGGCTAGTCTTGTTATAATCTGTCATATATGATATTTTAATATACATAAGAGCTTGCTCTTATGTATATTAAAATATCATATATTCAAGTTATAGTGAATTGAAATATTAAAACAAGGACTGAAGTCTTTCCCAGCTGAAGCTGGGGGTTTTAACCAAAAAGGTGACTATAAATAGCTGGCAAGCGTATCTTAAAGTTAAAGATGTCTGTTTTATTGCTGATCGTGCAATGTTTAGTAAAGCTAACTTGCAAGCTCTCGATAAAGGTGGTTATCGTTATATTGTGGCAGCAAAGCTTAAAACACTCAAGAAAGAAAAGAAAGAAGAAATATTATCAGAGAAAAACTATAAGCCAGCTGTCATAGGCAATGATTTTACTTGGATTGCCGATCTAGAACATGATGGTAAACGTCTAATTACCAGTTATAAATCTAAAAGGGCTATTAATGATGCACAGGAGCGACAAAAAATTTTAGATAAAATTAATAAGACTATTGGTGAGTCTGGTAGTACTAAAAAACTTATATCTAATAGTGGAGTAAAAAAATATACTTCTAGTGAAAATGGCAAGAGCTATATTGACGCAGAGAAGATAGAGCAGGATGCGTTGTGGGATGGCATACATGGGGTAATCACCAATGACCAGACTATAACTCCACATGAAGCAATAGCAAAATATGCTAGATTATGGGTAATTGAAGAGCAATTTAGAATCAATAAACATAATTTACAAATGCGTCCAATTTTTCACTGGACTAAGCAAAGGATAGAAGCACACATAGCTGTGTGTTATATGAGTTTTGCAGTGCTTAAAACTATAGAATACAAGGTTGCTCTGACCCAAAAGATCAGTGTAACTAACATCGTTGAATTATTAATATCAGTACAGCCTTCAATCTTAAGACATACAAAGACTGGTGATCTTTATAGACTACCAAGTGCAATAAAAAACGAAGCTAGAAAAATCTATAAAACCTTTAACATCAAACGTTCAGACCATGCTGAAATATATTTAAAATAACAAAATAATGTTGTGCCTAAATTTTAAAAACCCCAGCACTATGAGCCTTCCAAGCTTATGCCTTATTAAAAATTGCGGAAGTCGGGAGAAATCATACTTACACAAAGAATCTGACAGACCCTTTTTCCTGTAATAATTTTTTAATATCAGATACAGTTTTTTTACTGACGGATAATTCTTTGCTAATCCAATCATAGGTCTTGCCAGCTTTCAGGAAAATCTTTATTTTTTCTATTTTGCTTGCTGTTGTTTTATTTATACTACCAACTGTTCTACCAAATTTTACACCACCAAGCTTAGCTCTTTCTATTCCAGCTTTAGTCCTAGCATTTATCATGCTACGTTCTAATTCAGCAAATACACCAGCTATTTGGAAGAATGCTTTGCCCATCGGAGATGTAGTATCTACTTTGTCTCCAGAATCAAGAGACACCAAATCTACTTTTTTATTATTTAATAATTCGATAATTTCAATAAGTCCTTTAAGCGATCTAGCAATTCTATCAATCTTATAAACCATAACAATATCACTTGGTCGTAATGCTTCAATCATAATCATTAGCTCAGTTCGCTTATTATCTTTACCGCTAGCTGACTCGCTAAATATCTTTTGGCATCCAGCCTCAATTAATGCCTGTTGTTGCAGATGCAAGTCCTGATTGTTGCTGCTTACTCTAGCGTATCCAATTTGCATACTTATTTGTACAACTTAATCTCAAAAAACTAGTTGTACTATATTAGTATACAAAAATCTAATATTTCTTATTAATTGTACTATTTTTATTGGAGTTCAACTAGTACAACAATACTTTAGTTTAATTGTACAATAGTACAATTCGATTTATCATGAGGCTAATTAACAGGTATTTCCTTAACATCAGCTTCTTGTGTTGCAATACGAGGTAATATGATTGTTAAAATGCCATTTTTTAAATTAGAAGAGATAGTTTTTTGATCGATGTCATTATTTAACTCTATAGTGTAATTAAACCGCCTATCCCTGCGGGCATAATCTTTAATATTATCTTTTTTATTAACATCTGATTCGTTACTACCATTAACAACAAGACGATTGCCTTTTAAGTTAATCTTAATCTGACTTTTATCATAACCTGGTATCTCCATAATCACAACATATCGCTTGTCCTCTGTAATAATCTTAGTACCTATAGAGTCTCTATCATATACATACTGCCATTGAGCAAGTTGTGCCAATAGCGATAAAAAGAAGAAAAATGTCTATCTATTACTCTGCTAGGACTTTGTATATATAGCGTACGATTACCTAACTCTATATCATCTTTCTGATTAGGATTAGCTAAAGAGCTATTTATCGACAATATGATCGACGCAATAGTCAGACTATATAATTTAACTTTATTTAACATATTATTACCCACGTTAATTGATTATTATAATACTGTTACATTATTTGGTAAATATTATAGGCTCTCTAGTTTGGTGCAGATAAGCAGCCATTTGTGGATCAGGAGAGCTTATCCTAACACATCTAATCTTATCGTTAGCGTATAACACTTCCATATAACCTTTTGTTATTAGCTCATCCTGCACTTTTTCTACTTTTTTGACAGAAACCCCTAACATCTTTGCCATCTTTTTATATCTTATAACAACTGGTTGCATATTGAATTTATGTATATTATATGTTTGTGTTACAGTACAAGTTTTTTAACTGAACATCTATGACATAATACAGCTTTTTTATCTATCTAAACTCAATAACAACCAGCTGAAGCTGGTGGGTTGATATCTAGACTGGAAGTCGCTATTACTCTAAAGAGATATTACTAATATTATTAGACTGATGAGCATCTGAATGATTATTAATGTAATTATTTATGATATCATCAGTTATATTTCTAACTCTTAAGTTATCCTCTAGTACTTTGTAGCGATATTTAGTAATCCAAACAACATGAAAGCGATGACCAAATACAGCGAGGCTAGTCTTGTTATAATCTGTCATATATGATATTTTAATATACATAAGAGCTTGCTCTTATGTATATTAAAATATCATATATTCAAGTTATAGTGAATTGAAATATTAAAACAAGGACTGAAGTCTTTCCCAGCTGAAGCTGGGGGTTTTAACCAAAAAGGTGACTATAAATAGAAATCTATAGTATTGCCAAATTTATCAATGGCTCTATACAGATACACTCCTTTACCTTTTACCTTAATATATGTTTCATCAACTCTCCAACTACTGAAACCTAATTGAGGCTTCTAATACCATTTTAGTTTATCTAAAATCTTTGGAGCGTAATATTGCACCCAGCGATAAATTGTTGAGTGGTCTACTTCTACTCCTCGCTCAAGTAGCATTTCTTCTAAATCACGATAGCTAATTCCATATTTACAATACCATCTTACTGCCCAAATGATTATATCATATTTAAAATGACGACGCTTAAATATATTCACTGATCTATCCCCTTACTATAATTTAAACCTTACTTATACATCCTACTCTACTATTTGCAACAGAATCCATTATATCAGTAGACACTCTGAGGATGCTGGTTTATATCATTTTCACGGACAAACTAAGTAATTCTTGAATTTACCCCCTATTACAGATGCTTAGGTGTAGCGGCTTGCTTTCGAAATGCCAGTGGCTTGCTTTCATCGGCAACAAGCGGCTCAAATTAACTGACTTTAAAAATACAGTCTGGCTCAATTTAATTGACCATGCAAAATTCTTGGCTCACATTAATTGATTCTATATTTTCCTTTGGCTCACTTTATTTGACTCTATCCATTCCTACAATTTATTGAATCTAAATTGAAAAAATAATAATCTTACAATTATTCCGTAATTTATATATAATATATTTCCGTAGTTTTGCAGAAAATAACGAAAAAATCTGAAACAATTTTCCCAAATACATCGCCCAATCCAAATAAAAGAATAAAAATCCGATGTAGGCAACACATGATTTTCGTTATATAATGCAATGAATTTATTACTTTTACAGTAAAAAAAATATGATGTGGGTAACACATGACTTTCCTGATATAATGCAATGAATTTACTACTTTTACAGTAAAAAGAATAGGTTTTTCTTATAGTACATACTTATATTCTTTCCAAGATATTGAATTTTCTTCAATGAGTCATCATTTTCATTGATTTAGCGTCATTTTTATCAATTTGGCGAGATTTTTGTTAATTTGACAACAATTAAAAATGTCACCAAGTTGGCGACATTCCGCCAAATTTGTCGCCAAAATTCCAAGCGTTATGGACGGAGAAATAAGTTATTCTTACTATTGGATAAGTGACTATTGGCGTTCAAATACAAAAGTATTACTCAAAGTATCTTTTTTCATGAATGGACCCAGCTAGATCCACGAGAATGATGTTACCCAATTTATCGCATGGTATTACATATGAAACGTAAACATGTTTCTCTAGGAAATATTTTTTTTTATTTTATATAACTTTTTGATAATTTTTTTTTTGAAAAATGTGCAATATCTCGAGAACGGTTCATGTTAGCGTTCTAAAATTTATGTCAATCGTTTTCTAATGAAAAATTACATAAGAAATGTCTATTTGCTTAACTTTATTAGCGGTTTTGATTTTTTGACGATTTTTTCAAAATTTCACTCGAAAATTTAGGGGGGTTCTGAACATTCGATTGCGCATAAAAACAATAGGCTTCCAGTGTTTACGGATTGTGATTTTTGTACCAAATTTCGTTCGAATCTGTCCATTCGTTCGTCAGTTGTCGCCTCCACAAACTCACTGACACACACACACATACTTTCACACACATACACACACAAACATCACTTCAAAAATGTTTGATTCGTGATCAGGAATGCTTGATCGTGCTCTCCCGTTGAAAATTCGAATTCAAATTTTCGACCCCGTCACAATACTTTTCTTATACATTATGTATATAAAAAAAGTAAAAATATTTTTTTCTTATAGTACATACTTATATTCTTTCCCAAATATTGAATTTTCGACAATTAGTCGTCATTTTCATTGATTTGGCGTCGTTTTTATCCATTTGGCGAGATTTTCGCTAATTTGGAAAAATTTAAAAAAGTCGCCAAGTTGGCGACATTCCGTCAAATTCGTCCCCAAATCTCGTCAAGCGTTATGGACGGAGAAATAAGTTATTCTTATATCCGATAAATGACTATTGGCGTTCAAATACAAAAGTATTACTCAAAGTATCTTTTTTCATGAATGGAACGAGCTAGATCCACGAAAATGATGTCACCCAATTTACCGCATGGTATTACATATGAAAAGTGAACATGTTTCTCAACAGTTAATATTTTTTATTTTAATTTATGGGATATTTTGATAAATTTACTTGAAAAATGTACAATATCTCAAGAACGGTTCATGCTAGCGTTCTAAAGTTTATGTCAATCGTTTTCCGAGGGAAAAATTACATAAGAAATATCTATTTTTGTAACTTTATTAAAGATTTTGAATTTTTGGTGATTTTTTTCAAAATTTCACTCAATTTAGGGGGGTTATTAATTTATTTAAGGGGTTTAAAATTTAGAACATTCGATTATGTTTAGAAACAATAGGCTTCCAGTATTCATGGATTGTGAATTTTGTACCAAATTTCATTCGAATCACTCCATTCGTTCGTGAAATATCGTCTCCACAGACTCACTGACACACACATACACATACTTTCACACACACACACTTTCACACAGACATCACCTCAAAAATGTTTGATTCGTGAACAGGGGTGCTTGAAACTTGCTCTCCCGTCGAAAACTCGAATTCGAATTTTCGACCCCGTCACAATACTTTCCTTATACATTATGTATATAAGGAAAGTAATAATTCTGCTATATTAAATTGATTAGAAATAAAAAGAGTAATTAAATGTGGGGATGAAAATTAGAAATATATCTACATATCAAGTTGAGTATCAAACTATCAGCCGGAAGGAAGAGTTCCACGTACCAAAATTTTAAGGTTTGCATTCAAGGGAGGCTTGCAAAAAAGGCTTAAAAAAATTTTAAATGTATATAAACAAGAAATATCAATCATGCATGCATAAAGCATTGATTATGAAACACTTTCCAACTGCAATGCAATTTTATTTAAACATCACTAAAATGCGATACATTAAGCGGTAATATTTTTAAAATTATCACAATACTACATTAATCTACGAGTATTATATTTGAAAACTTAAAACTTCATCGAAAAAAATGAACTTATTCAAATGACGTCATTGAAATATAAATCGCCTGGCTCTCTATGTAAAAGCTGTAAATATTTCATTCATACACTTTTATTCCATTCCTTTCATTCATCAAAATACTGCAATAATTTATTTTATTTAAAAACTTAAAACCATGGAGGTAAAAGTGATTTAACTCTATGCTTAAAACTTCATAGAAAAAGTCTGCTATAAAATCGTCAGTTTTCTATGTAAAATGAATGAATGTTTCATTCATATCAGCTATATTGTAGACTCCAAAGTTAAATAATTTTGTGTTAAAGAAATTTAGCAATTCTTATACAACTCATCCTACATCTTTATGTGTTTACATTCTCCATAAGTGAAAATTAGGGTTCGTTGTAGAAATAATCAAAGTTTGATGATCATTTAAACTCAAATATATTGTAATTACGTTGTTTCAGAATGTAGATGCACAGAAATTAAGCAAAAATAAAGCTGTTTTAGGACGGATTCAACACTAAATATAAATTAAAAAGAACTTTAAAAATCACGATTTGGACATAAGATGGATGCCATATTTTATTTTGTAGTGGGTCACCTGATTTCTTCATATAATATGGGTGTAATTAATATTTTAATCTTTATTTAAAAAACTGCCGAATATATTTTGCTGAAATTTTGTTCATATATTTTATGGGATAATTTGAATATTTCCTTAAACTTTCGAAGCAATATGTGAATTTTAAATTCGTTTAAAAAGTGTTTCAAATATTATGTCCCATGAAGAAAAAATGTATTTCATTTTTTCTACCCGGGTTCAGTCCAAAACTAATTGGGTGATATTATTCATATTCCCATAGGTCCCACAGATCGTCTGAATAACATACTAAAATTTCATTTTTATAAAGTCATTTTTACGGAAGTTATCATGCGAACGGATAGTCAGACAGATAGACATTAGACAGACAGACATACAGACAGAATGAACACACAGAATGACGTCATAAACACTTTTCAACTATGTTGGAAAGTGTTAAAAAGGGACTCTATAATTCAGCTCCAACTCATCTGTCTACACTCTTTTGCAAAAAAAAAACGAAGCACCCCTAAAAAATAATCCGATCATCTCAAAATTTCGCATGCAAATTCCTTTATACCAAATATGCAAATAATTAAATTTGCAAGGCCAATGAGTGTTAACTTCGGTCATACAGCGCTCGACTGCGCAACTAGCATCCTATAAATTATAAAACATGTTAAAAATGTGGACGGCTTATCTTTGCTCGTTATTGGCGTTACAGCTCCGTGGAGATGCAACCAATAATGCCGTTACGACGTTGCCTAAGACCTTATAAGCAGTTAGACGAGTTCAAACGTGGTCGTATAATCGGGATGCGTGAATCTGATTGGTCATACCGAACAATAGGCCACCACCTGCACCGAACGGACACTGCTGTGCAAAGGTGCTGGCAGTGTGGAGGCGCCAGGGCCAGCGGTCCCAATCAGCCCTTGTTGCACACAGCCATTACCCCTGGTGTGATGGTATGGGGTGCTATCTCTTAAGACAGCAGGTCGCCCCTAGTCATCCTGCGTACAACTTTAACAGCTCAATGATATGTTGATGAAATCCTGCGGCCGTTTGCGGTATCCTTCATGGCACTTCATTCTAGAGCCATTTTTCAGCAAGATAATGCCACGCCACTTACGGCTCACATACTGTGGACTGTCTCCGTGCTGTTGATACTGTTCCTTGGCCAGCAAGGTCACCAGACCTTTCACCAATGGAGCATATATGGGACATGCTAGGGCGCCAGATTCAGCCACCCCGAAATGTAGCAGATCTGGAGCAACAATTGAGGAATGCCTGGAAGAATGTATCGCAGGATGGCATTAAGAAACTTTATCACTCCTTACCTAGACTCATACAAGCATGCATTGCCGCCAAGGGGGGTTTCGCCAATTACTGATTTGAAAATTCAATGTGAAATTGCTAACCATTTATGGGTTCTGCAGCCTTAATTTTGTAGTCAATTCATTGCCTGTGTATGAGCTGTACGCATATTTAATTTCAATAAAAACAGTCACTTTCTTTATGGGGCTTTTTTTTTTTTTTTTTTTTTTTTTGCAAACAAGTGTATAAACAAAGTTTATAATTATTGCATTGTTTAAAACTTAAATTTGAAGTTAAAGCAGGAAGTAAATCTCACTAACGTCATGGTTTAAATATTCATATTCTGGATTTTTAAATCGGACGAACTATCTATATTCCTATTCAGCCGAATAATGGAGGCAGTGCTGAACTACCCAATAGGCACATTAAGTACGTGCTCAGGACATCAGCAAACTAGGGGGCACCCATCAATTTTTTTTTTATTTTTTTATTTTTATTTCACAGAGAATAAAATGAATCCCTGCTCTCACTAAAATAAAGATAAACAATATTTTTCATTATCCTGCAGCGTGATGTTTGTCTTCAGTAACAATATTATTCGTCAACATTTGCTGTTATATAATTCGTTTTCAGTACAATCAACCGTTGCTAAACAGAACATGGTCCTTTGCACAAATCCATGTTGGCATGTTCTGACTTACAGTAAATGTGCTATTTTATGCCAAACTAAAGTTTAAATTAATAAACAGTTTAATTCACCGTATTATCCTATTATCTCTCTATAAATGTCTCATTCATATTTTTTATTTGTATGCCATAGTTTTTACGGTACAAGACAGAGAAATCGCTAGGCGTGCCGATATGAAAAAAAATTCATTTCAGAAGTGCATAAAAAGTAAAATATCTCAAAAACATGCACCCTCTAGGTTTCGGTCTAAATTGGATGGCACTTCCAGGCCGTCAAAACAGATATCTTACACCTTCGGGTAGGTCGGACGGCCTGGGTCGACGAAAAACTAATGAATTTTTTTTTCAGCGAATGAGAGGAATATTATACTCCTACCAAGGGGTACCAAAATTTTCTGTTCATGTTGCGCATAAGTGTTTTAATCCGGCCCTGCATATAACAGAATCACTTTACTTCTTTCGCAAAGAAAAAAATTATATATTGTTGACATTTGATAAATATATATACATATATATATCACTTCCTTACATAACTACGTTTCTGAATATATTCTAATTTGTTAGTGATTTCACCAGATTTTGAGGGTAGAAATCAAAAGATTTATTTGTTCGAAAGTTATCACTAGATGACGCCACCATAAAATATATTGTTGTAAAGTCCCTTTCATGTATATGGAGCTCTCTTAGATAAACAATGTTTGGTGCTGCCATCTTTTAACAGTAAGATATACTATATTTATTCGTTGAAATTATTTTTGCACAAATAAACATACTTTTACTGCAATACTTTTCTATTGCTTTATTATATTTGGTAACTCAAATTTCTGTTACAGAAAATCGTTTAAATTAATATTCTAAATTATCTGCCTTTTCGAAATTGGAATACTCTGAATTATTTTTCTTTTCACGTATGCGACACATTTTTAGGTGGTCCTGATTAATGATTTCAAAACTTTCAACATTCACTTGGCGTCATTTTTACTTTCCCTATAATACTTCGTAATTAATAGGAAAATTATTGGAAAGGGGTGGGAAAATTACCATTCCGATTTTCAATTGTTTTGGGCGTGTGTGATACTCTAGTTCCCCCCCCCCCCCCCCCCACACACACACACTGTGTGTTTACGGTCCACGACGTCTCCCTATTTTTATATTACTTATGGTCTGCAAACCTCAACAATAAAAGTTCGATTTTAAAATAATTTTTTTTCTATAATGTAAGGTATGTTTTAATGGTATTCCTATTAAACTGTATTTATCGAAATAAAACCAATACAGCTATGTCTTTCTTATTTGCGGATCTATTTTAAAGTATTTTATATATACACACCTTTATTCGATTATTCACAATAACTCATTGATCTGTCACCTCCTGTCTAAATTCGTTTGATACAACAAACTGCAAATTGTTGTGTTATTCGAATTTTCGACCCCGTAACAATAATTTCTCTATACATTATACTATATAGGTTAAATAATAATTAAAAAACTAATTCTAATTTTTTAATAAAATGCCACCGAGACGTATCGTCTCGCGCCCTGAAGTGTCTCTGTATTGAATTTTGTCGCTGTCCGAAGCTTAGATTTCAACGTTACACACGACATATATACACACACAGACATCTTCTTTCATTAAGTAAGATATTAAGTAATCCTTAAGTTTCATTAAGTAGTCACAGAAATATTCATTGTCAAGAAAAAAGTAAGTTCTTTTTCTCTACACGGATTTTCATAATTGATGTAAAACTCAATTGGACCCGATCTCATGTTTGGTCTCAGAAGCCCTGGTCTTTCTACGTGACCTGTATATTTAGCGTAAAATGACCCAAATCTTGTTTCATCCGTTGCTACAGGAACAAGCCATGCGTGGTGCAAGCCGTTAATAACCTACCTGTTGCTTGTAGCTGGTCACGCAACCATGAACCTGCATTTTGAGAGCCCGGCAATGGATCTTATAGATGGACTTATGAAGCTACCTTGGTGCTAATCTAAGGTATCTATATAAATAAAATTAAAAATTTGTCTGTCTGTCTGTATGTATGTTTATCTCATCATCACGGAAAAAACTGCTGAACCGCGAATTTAATGAAATTTCATGGGTAGCCTTGAAATAGCCCCACTTAAATTTTAGTCCATGTTTCGAGTTTCCAAGACCAGGAGTTGTCCAGATATTAATTTAAAACGAAGAATTAAACCTTCCATATAGCATTATGCAGACGATATTTTTTCTGCCAATTTCTTTGAAGAAAATTATATCATGTCACACTTAGCAACGAATTTAAATCCAATGTGCGTATGAGACAGACGATTTTTATTAAATCTTTTCCGATTTAAATAATAAAGTTATGTATATAAATTAACTTTCGCCGACATTGAATTTTTGACAGGATTATATCAGTTGCGGTCTTCAGGTTTAAAGATTATTATCATTGATATTTTAGGGGATTATTGATTCGGGGATTATTGATATTTTCAATAAATTATTGAAACTCATATTTTATACATAGTTTATACTATGTAGAAGATTACCCATATGGGTAATCTTCTACAAATGCACGGTTATATCTTTTAATTTATGAGAATATAAATAGTACAGGTATATTGACATATATTTTGACGTGTATTGGCATATATTAGGGCCTTTAGATTTAAAGATTGTGGGATTATTGATATTTTCAATTAATTGCGTCATCTATTTTATTTCGGCAAAGATTTTAGAAACTCATATGTTGTAGTACGTATAATCTTCTACTAAGGGTACATCTGCTAATATTCGCGAATATTAGAAGCTATACAGGAGAAGAATACGGGTCCCATACAATTTTAGCGCTTTTATTTTGCATATATTGGTTCAATTCCATATTTTTCGTAAATTTGTTTACAAAAGGGACCAGAATGTTTTATTCTTCAGATCTTCCCGTGAAGATAATTTTGTATAGCGAGAACAGATATTCTTAAACTTCATTTTAGAAGCATCAAATTAAATATTTTAATAGAATATTTTGATTACAAAAGGGACCAGAATGTTTTATTCTTCAGATCTTCCCGCGAAGATAATTTTGTATAGCGAGAACAGATATTCTTAAACTTCATTTTAGCAGCATCAAATTAAATATTTTAATAGAATATTTTGATTAACAATGGCATTTAGTATACTATAGGAGTTTGCACATAATCGTGAATTTTAAGTTTCTTTATATTATATATACTCCATACGAAGAACCGGTATACTGCTAGTTAAAAAATGAAACTGCTGTGGGCAGCACAGGACGTTCTCTAATGCAATGAATTTACTTCTTTCACAGTGAAAAAAGGATATATAAGATCCACGGCACAGTATTTTAAATGTTCAATTGTTGAACCCTACAGTGTCAAATAAATGTAATAATTTTAGGGTTGATTCTTACTCATGAGGCAATGCTTTCCAACATTGTAATTGGCTTTATGGTCTATATTGCTTTGTCGTCGAGTTCGTGTTCTAACTTTTGAAATTAGCCGTCAAGGGAGTTATAATTATTTTTATATGATTGGGCATAGTCACGTTATAGATAAACTTAATGTGTATACTCAAGGCCCTTTCCTTACAAAGGGGTGCTTAAAGACTTTCCTAGGAACCCCTGTAAAATTAAGAGTCTGTCTGGTATTATATTTGTTTACTTGTCCCAAATGCAAATCCACAGGTTTTGAACAAATACTTTCAAATTTGATACCATTATTCCTTTACGTTCCTCCTTAGGTTCCGCGTTCATGTTTTGAGTTTGTAGGCTCAGAGAGTGTCTAGATATTAACAAAAGAAACATAATTAAAACTTTCATAGAAATAGCATTCAGCAGATAATTTCTGTTCTCAAAGTTCGTTTCAAGGAAATAAATTCTTATTACCTGGCAACGAAATATAATTCAATTTATTAAAAAAAAAGTGCTTATTAACCATCTGATGCAAGAAGCAGACGATTTCTGTTCTTGAAGTTCATTTGAAGGAAATAACTTTCTGCTGCCTATCTACGAAATTTAATTCATTTTATTCTTTAAAAATTGCTTATTGCTCAAAGAGTGTCTAGATATTAACAAAAGAAACATAATTAAAACTTTCATATAAATAGCATTCAGCAGATAGTTTCTGTTCTCAAAGTTCGTTTCAAGGAAATAAATTCTTATTACCTAGCAACGAAATATAATTCAATTTATTCAGAAAGAAAAGTGCTTGTTAATCATCTGATGCAAGAAAGAAGCAGACGATTTCTTTTCTTGAAGTTCATTTGAAGGAAATAACTTTCTGCTGCCTATCTACGAAATTTAACTTATTTTATTCTTTAAAAATTGCTTATTAGTCATCTATTGCAAGTTTCAGACGATTGTAGTCACTTTTTCCCATATAAATAATACCGAAAATATTAGATAACTAATTTTATAAATGGATATTATTCTATTTTGAATTGTGTGTCATCAATTGATGCAAATTGGTATAATGTGATAATGAAAATTGTTTCCAATTTTAAATTTGGCAAAATATCTTCAAAGTTTCACATATCTTCGATTGTGTTTAATTGATAATTACAACGGGACAGAAATGTTACAGTAATCAACAATAAATCATTTCTTAATAACAATTCGAAATTCGAACACTTTATTCGATGTATAGCTACAGACAGCATACGCTGAACCATTTATACAGATAAATAGAAAGGATTGGGGGAGAAAACAATTTCACGCTCCATGGAACAAACTATAGATAGTATCATATTTTCATCCATATAGGCGATAAAACTGTTATGGATGAAAAGCTCGAAAAAATCTTAATACTTGGAGATTTGTATCTAGATGTCGCTGGTGTTAGTAAAGTACCATCTGTTCTCATTTCATACTACAGGAAAGCGTAGTGCTTATTATACATACTTATTTTGAATTAAAGTCCCTCAATTAGAGCTAAAAGTAATCAGTAACTTTTCCTAACCGTAGAACAGGGCACAGAATATAGGGAGACAAAAATAAATTGAAAAATAAATTTGAATATGTAGGAATATTCTTTGAATTTCAATTTGCATTGCACTAATAATACATTTCAGCAAAATTAACAGTTAAATACATATTATTTACTTCAAACCAAACTGCTGCTTGAAGGACAATAACTTGCACAACTTTCTTGTAGAAAGCCGATATACGTCAGTTAGGTGACAATGCAATTGCTTCGAGCCCCCTTATTCAGGTCCAAACTGAACAGTTAGAACAGTATGTACCCTTAACAAAAGCTGACGATGAAGCAATCGATGAATGATTCGAAATTTCAAGGAAACACCCAGCAAAATATTCGCAAGCGGGTGGTATCGACCATTGAAAAACAGCCATAAACATATCATTACGGGACGATATACAGTGTCCCTCTCCCACCCATGAAGACAAGGGGGGCTGACTCTGAGAATGAAACCATAAGCATTGTTACTTCACTGACATATGCCTGGTTTCCACAAGAAAATTGTGTAAGAAGCAAAGTTCTTGACATATTATTACTTTCCTTATATACATAATGTATAAGGAAAGTATTGTGACGGGGTCGAAAATTCGAATTCGAGTTTTCGACGGGAGAGCACGTTTCAAGCATCCCTGATCACGAATCAAACATTTTTGAAGTGATGTCTGTGTGTGTGTGTGTGTGAAAGTATATGTGTGTGTGTGTCAGTGAGTCTGTGGAGATGATAACTGACGAACGAATGGACCGATTCAAACCAATTTGGTACAAAAATCACAATCCGTAAACACTGGAAGCCTATTGTTTTTGTACGTAATCGAATGTTCAGAATCCCCCTAAATTTTCAATTGAAATTTTGAAAAAATCGTCAAAAAATTAAAACCACTAATAAAGTTACGTAAATAGACATTTCTTATGTAATTTTTCATTAGAAAACGATTGACATAAATTTTGGAACGCTAACGTGGACCGTTCTCGAGATATTGTACATTTTTCAAAAAAATTATCAAAAAGTCATATAAAATAAAAAAAAAATATTTCCTATTGAGAAACATGTTCACTTTTCATATGTAATACCATGCGATAAATTGGGTGACATCATTCCCGTGGATCTAGCTCGTTCCATTCATGAAAAAAAATACTTTGAGTAATACTTTTGTATTTAAACGCCAATAGTCATTTATCTGCTGTAAGAGTAACTTATTTCTTAGTGCATAACGCTTGACGAGATTTTGGCGACGAATGTGGCGGAAATTCGCCAACTTGGCGACTTTTTGAAATGTTGCCAAATTTCCAAAAATTTCGCCAAATGGATAAAAATGACGCTAAGTCAATGAAAATGACGACTAATTGTCGAAAGTCAATATCTTGGAAAGAATATTGGTATCTATTATAAGAAAAACCTATTTTTTTTACTGTAAAAGTAGTAAATTCATTACATTATATAAGGAAAGTCATGTGTTGCCCACATCAGATTTTTTTAAATGTTTAATTGTTGAACCCTACAGTGTCAAATAAATGTAATAATTTTAGGGTTGATTCTTACTCATGAGACAATGCTTTCCAACATTGTAATTGGCTTTATGGTCTATATTGCTTTGTCGTCGAGTTCGTGTCCTAACTTTTGAAATTAGCCGTCAAGGGAGTTATTATTATTTTTATATGATTGGGCATAGTCACGTTATAGATAAACTTAATGTGTATACTCAAGGACCTTTCCTTACAAAGGGGTGCTTAAAGACTTTCCTAGGAGCCCCTGTAAAATTAAGAGTCTGTCTGGTATTATATTTGTTTACTTGTCCCAAATGCAGATCCACAGGTTTTGAACAAATACTTTCAAATTTGATACCATTATTCCTTTACGTTCCTCCTTAGGTTCCGCGTTCATGTTTTGAGTTTGTAGGCTCAGAGAATGTTTAGATATTAACAAAAGAAACATAATTAAAACTTTCATAGAAATAGCATTCAGCAGATAGTTTCTGTTCTCAAAGTTCGTTTCAAGGAAATAAATTCTTATCACCTAGCAACGAAATATAATTCAATTTATTCAGAAAGAAAAGTGCTTGTTAATCATCTGATGCATGCAAGAAGCAGACGATTTCTGTTCTTGAAATTCATTTGAAGGAAATAATTTCTGCTGCCTATCTACGAAATTTAATTTATTTTATTCTTTAAAAATTGCTTATTAGTCATCTATTGCAAGTTTCAGACGATTGTAGTCACTTTTTCCCATATAAATAATACCGAAAATATTAGATAACTAATTTTGTAAATGGATATTATTCTATTTTGAATTGTGTGTCATGAATTGGTGCAAATTGGTATAATGTGATAATGAAAATTGTTTCCAATTTTAAATTTGGCAAAATATCTTCAAAGTTTCACATATCTTCGATTGTGTTTAATTGATAATTACAACGGGACAGAAATGTTACAGTAATCAACAATAAATCATTTCTTAATAACAATTCGAAATTCGAACACTTTATTCGATGTATAGCTACAGACAGCATACGCTGAACCATTTATACAGATAAATAAAAAGGATTGGGGGAGAAAACAATTTCACGCTCCATGGAACAAACTATAGATAGTATCATATTTTCATCCATATTGGCAATAAAACTCTTAGGGATGAAAAGATCGAAAAAACTTAATGCTTGGAGAATTGTATCTAGATGTCGCTGGCGTTAGTAAAGTCCCATCTGTTCTCATTTTATACTACAGGAAAACGCAGTGCTTATTATGCATACTTATTTTGAATTAAAGTTCCTCAATTAGAGCTAAAAGTAATCAGTAGTTTTTCCTAACCGTAGAACAGAGCACAGAATATAGGGAGACAAAAATAAATCGAAAAATAAATTTGAATATGTGGGAATATTTTTTGAATTTTAATTTGCATTGCACTAATAATACATTTCAGCAAAATTAACAGTTAAATACATATTATTTACTCCAAACCAAACTGCTGCTTGAAGGACAATAACTTGCACAACTTTCTTGTAGAAAGCAGACATATGTCAGTTAGGTGACAATGCAATTGCTTCGAGCCCCCTTATTCAGGTCCAAACTGAGCAGTTAGAACAGTATGTGCCCTTAACAAAAGCTGACGATGAAGCAATCGATGAATGATTCGAAATTTCAAGGAGACACCCAGCAAAATATTCGCAAGCGGGTGGTATCGACCATTGAAAAACAGCCATAAACATATCATTACGGGACGATACAGTATCCCTCTCCCACCCATGAAGACAAGGGGGCTGACTCTGAGAATGAAATCATAAGCATTGTTGCTTAACTGACATATGCCTGGTTTCCACAAGAAAATTGTGTAAGAAGCAAAGTTCTTGACATATTATTACTTTCCTTACATACATAATGTATAAGGAAAGTATTGTGACGGGATCAAAAATTCGAATTCGAGTTTTCGACGAAAGAGCACGTTTCAAGCATCCCTGATCACGAATCAAACATTTTTGAGGTGATGTCTGTGTGTATATGTGTGTGTGTGTCAGTGAGTTTGTGGAGACGATATCTCACGAACGAATGGAGCGATTTGAATGAAATTTGGTACAAAAGTCACAATCCGTTAATACTGGAAGCCTATTGTTTTTAAACGCAGTCGAATGTTCAGAACACCCCTAAATTTTCGAGTGAAATTTTGAAAAAATCATCAAAAAATCAAAACCTTTAATAAAGTTACATACATTGTCATTTCTTATGTAATTTTTCCTTAGAAAACGATTGACATAAACTTTAGAACGCTAGCATGAACCGTTCTCGAGATATTGCACATTTTTCAAATAAATTTATAAAGAAATTCACATAAATTAAAAAAATATATATATTAACTGTTGAGAAACATGTTCACTTTTCATATGTAATAGCATGCAATAAATTAGGTGACATCATTCTCGTGGATCTAGCTCGTTCCATTCATAAGAAAATATACTTTCAGTAATACATTTGTATTTGAACGCCAATAGTCATTTATCTGCTATAAGAATAACTTATTTCTCCGTCCATAACGCTTGGCGAGATTTTGGCGACGAATTTGGTGGAATGTCGCTAACTTGGCAACTTTTTAAATGTTGCCAAATGAATAAAAATGACGCTAAATCGATGAAAATGGCGACTAATTAACGAAAATTTAATAACTTGGAAGGAATATAAGTATCTACTATAAGAATAACCTATTTTTTTGCTGTAAAAGTAGTAAATTCACTGTATTATATAAGGAAAGTCATGTACTGCCCACATCAGCGTTTTTAATTCAATACGAGCCCTTCGCCACAGAAATATATACAATGACGTAGGACATCGTACCTCAGTGCAACCTGAATTGCTGCCTCAAACAATTTTGGCGTTTTCCCAATATGAAGTTTTAACTCCTTTACCTTCATGGTTTCTTAAGTATAAGTAGAGGTTATCAACTTTTTTTCCCAATTGTAGAATAGGGTACAAAATATATGGAGACAAAAATGAAATGAAAGGCAAAATAAATATGAATGCGTAGGAATAATCTTTTATTATTTGATCTATAATTTATCTCTGAGAAATTAACAGTTTAAATAAATGTTATTTAATGCATACCAGCCTTACGATATGTAATTACATACGATGTGGTTACACTTGTCTTACCTCAGAGCCACCTGACGTTACAAACGACTTTGGCATTTTCCCAACATGAAATTCTAACTCCTTCCTTTTACCTCCATGGTTATGTCACTAAAATTCTTCTTCTCATATTTTCTCAGGTTATTCAAACGCTTTTCTATTACTATGATAACCGTGTAGACAACGTATGCATAAGAAGCGTATGAAGACAAAACTGAGAAAAAAGGCACTCCCTGTTTCCTATGCGAATTATATTATTCCCTCCAAGGATGGGTCATAGTATTCTCCTGTCTCAGCCACATTTCCAGTCTCGTTCTCGGGTTCTACTTCTTCGGGACTTGCAACAGCGACCTCTGTTGTGTTGTGGATGGCCAGGTAGTGCTTCTTCGAGGGTCTAAGCATCATCTTTGTGGAGTGCAACGAATAACTGGGCCCTTGCCATTCGTGCCAGTAAACCCCCTGGTACTCGTACGGGTTGAGACCACGTAGATACTTGCCGTTGAGGTTGCTGGCGTCGCACTGGTTGTACCACCATCCTCCAGCATGGTCCACGGCGCAGTGGCCGCTGGGATAGCGGTCGTAGTCTGCGTCGATGGTGGAAAATGCCATGGACGCGTGGTAGGTCAAGCCATCGCCTGAAAAATAAATAAAAAAATCTGATGTGGGCAGCACATGACTTTCCTTATATAATGCAATGAATTTACTACGCTTACAGTTTAAAAAAATGTTATTCTTATAGTAGATACTTATATTCTTTCCAAGATATTGAATTTTCGACAATGAGTCGTCATTTTCATTGATTTAGCGTCATTTTCATCCATTTGGCGAGATTCTCGTTAATTTGGCAACATTTCAAAAAGTCGCCAAGTTGGCGACATTCCGCCAAAATCGTCGCCAAAATCTCGCCAAGCGTTATGGACGAAGAAATAAGTTATTCTTACAGCAAACAAATGACTATTGGCGTTCAAATACAAACGTATTACTCAAAGTATCTTTTTCCATGAATGGAACGAGCTAGATCCACGAGAATGATGTCACCCAATTTATCGCATGGTATTATATATGAAAAGTGAACATGGTTCTCAATAGGAAATATTTTTTTTATTATTTTATATGACTTTTTGATAATTTTTTTGAAAAATGTGTAATATCTCAAGAACGGTTCATGTTAGCGTTCTAAAATTTATGCCAATCGTTTCCTAATGAAAAATTACAGAAGAAATGTCTATTTGCGTAACTTTATTAGTGGTTTTGATTTTTTTACGATTTTTTCAAAATTTCATTCGAAAATTTAGGGGGGTTCTGAACATTCGATTGCGTATAAAAACAATAGGCTTTCAGTGTTTACGGATTGTGATTTTTGTACCAAATTTGGTTTGAATCGGTTCATTCGTTCGTCAGTTATCGTCTCCACAGACTCACTGACACACACACACATGCTTTCACACACACACACACACACCGACCTCACTTCAAAAATGTTTGATTCATGATCAGAGATGCTTGAAACCTGCTCTCCCGTCGAAAACTCGAATTCGAAATTTCGACCCCGTCACAATACTTTCCTTATACATTATGTATATAAGGAAAGTAATAATATGGTAGATAACAATTTTTCAAATTTTGAAATAAAATAAATTATTATAGTAAATTGATGAATGAAACCATTAGAAAAATGTTTATGAATGAAATGCTGCTTTTATATAGAGGCGATTTATATTTCGATGACGTCATTTGAATAAAGTTCATTTGTTTTCGATGAAGTTTTCAAATATAATAAATTATTGTAGTGTTATGATAATTTTAAAAGTATTACCGAGGAATGTATCGCATTTTAGAGATGTTTAAACCAAGCAATGTATGTTTCAATGCCGTCATTTGAATGAAGTTCATTTTCTTCGATGAAGTTTTCAAATATAATAAATTAATGTAGTATTGGGATAATTTTAAAAATATTACCGAGGAATGTATCGCATTTTAGAGATGTTTGTATAAAATTGCATTGAAGTTGGAAAGTGTTTCATAATCAATGCTTTATGCATGATTGATCTTTCTTGTTTTTGTTTTTTTTGCATTAAGGGTGGTATCATGGAGTTAGAAAGGAGATAGGATTCCTATGATTAAATGCTTGAAAATGCCATAATGCATTCAGAATTATATCTAGGTGTCGCTAGTGTTAGTAAAGTAAAGTGCTATTATTACACAACAGAAGTTGACAGCTGCTAGTTGACACAGCAGAAAGACGTAGTATGTAATATGTGTATTTTTGATTATTTTTAAATTAACGATTCCCTAATTGTGAGTATAATTAATCATATAATAATCATTCTTTATCGTAATTGTAGGATAGAATATAGAATATATGGAGATACAAATAAATTGAATAGTAAAACAATTTTGAATGTATAGGAATATTCTTTATTATTTTAGTTCTACTTTGCATTATGCTAATAATTTATTTTTCCAAAATGGACAGTTTAAATAAATATTTTAGGCCTTTCGCCACAGAAATGCATGCAATGCAGGACTACTTAACTTATCCCAGCGCCACCTGAATTATTGTCTCAAGCGATATTGGAGTTTTCTTAATATAGAGTTTTTAACTCCTTACTCTTTTTACTTTCCCTGCAATACATAGTAATGTATAGGGAAAATATTGGAATCATGTCGAAAATCGCAACACGAGTTTTCGACGGATCTACGCGTTTCGAGACCTCTAGAATACGAAAAAACTATTTTTAGCGTGACGTCTGTGTGTGTGTCTGTCTGTGTGTCTGTCTGTGTATCTGTCTATATGTGTCTCTCTGCAATGTATGTATCCACTCTAACTAAAAAACTAATGGACCGAATTACATAAAATTTGGTAGGTAAGTCACTTGGATGTGACCCGGGTGCTGAATAGTTTTTGGTACGATTCGTAAAAACAGAACCCGCCTTTTTTTTGCGAAATTACCCTTAAAATTTTCATGTATCCACTCTAGCTAAAATACTAATTGACCAAATTTCACAAAATTTGGTAGAAAAGTTACTTATACAATACTCTGGTGCTGATTAGATTTTGATATTAATCGGAAAAGAACAACCTGCCTTTTTTTACGAAATGGCTCTCAAAAATCGCCAAAATCTAAAAATTAGCTACGTATGTTCAAATGTATCAATGAAATGCTTGTTTTATACGTAAATTTTGATGAGAAAAAGAATAAGGACAACTCTATTACTCTAGGACTAACCGTTCTCGAGATATTTGAGATTTTTCGCATTAATTATGCCACTTTTGGGAAAATGTCCAATAACCAAATAAAAACAGAAATTGAATTGAAAATGCAAATTTAGTGTTATTTTGTGCAATTAAACTCAATTTAATGAATTATTAAAGAAATAAAGGAAAAATGAATTTGAGTCTGCAGGGAAAGTAATGTGCTGCCCACATCAGATTTTTTACCTCCATGAGCGGTATTTTAAAGCCTAGGGTGCCAAGGAAATTAGATCCGCCATTATTACTGCAAATCCACGACCGCCTCTGCTTTTGGTCAAAAAGCATCAACGACGCCCTCCCAAAATGACCTCCAAAACGCTCGCCGTTGTCGCAAAATCTGGGAAACAAGCTGCTACATTTTCGGGTCCACTCAGAGTTCCTCATCCGGTGAAAAAAATTTCGCTTTCAACCAGTAACCTTGAGTTGGAAGAGAAAAGACAAGTTTCACGGAAAGATAAAAAGGACCAGTTTTCGGGCTACCCCCCCCCCCCCTCTAGCAAACCAAAACCAACACCACTGGGGGGGGGGGGGGGGGACGTGCAGGAGTAGGTCAATGCTACTGCTGCTGCAGTGAGGAGATGATACTTCTGCAACACAAAGAGATTTTGAAATAAAAATTGGGACGCAGTTATGGCTAAGAGGCACGGCAATTACTTTCCCGAGTATTGGGAAAGGGTTGGTAGGGTTGGACTGGACTATCGGGCGACGCCCGATGGGCCGTTGTGTTTGAAGGCCACTTTGGTTCAAGAATTAGTCAGCACGGGTCCAGTCCATAGGTCGGTCCAGCCCGGTCCCATCTATTGGCTGGACCGACCTGAGTTTACTAACACTGTTTGGAGCTGGACCGGGCTTGGGTTTAGTTTCTAAAAAGTCTGGTCAAACATATTTAATTTTGAAAAAAAAAAAACTTTAAATGAATTTTAATAGAGTGCAAGAAATTATTGTGTTGATTTCAGCTATGTAAAGAAAATTATTCGAAAACAAACCAACTTTTATTAAAATTGTTCGAACAAAAATTTCGCAAATTCATGTTTTTAATGCATTTGAATACAAATATCTTCGTGCCGAACCGGGATGAGACTCAATGGTTTTGAGGCCGGATTAGAACACGAGTACTGTTGGAAAAACCAAACTATTTTGGGACTACTTTGAGAAAAAAAAGTTTGGGACTACCAAATTACTGCTCCGATTCTCATTATCTCCCGAAAATTGAGTACCTTCCTATGGTAAGACCAGGACGGGATGAACCTGTCATGTTCAAAATCCAAAGAATGAAAACATATCACGAAAGACTACAACTACCAAAATACTGCTCCGATTTTCATTATGTCCCCAAAACATGTATCGTTCTATTAAAGGGCCTAAAGAGAGCTGTCCCATTAAGGCTCAAAATCAAGACAATTAAAATATACCACGAAAAACAACGGTATGCCTAATTTAAACTTTCTAGCTGCTCTGATTCTAGAGTTATTCCTTAAAAAACGTGCAACTTTTTGCTGCTGGTCCAAAACGGGTTGCACAGGCAATGCTCAGAATCCAAAGAATCAAAATGTTCCACAAAAAACGACATGCCAAATGAGTCATAATGAGTAGTAAAACCTGGATCTGGTTACAGGACCTCAAAAATTTGAAAAGCAACAAATGTGTGTAATGAAATGTGTGTAGCAAATAGACATGTGGTATCCGATAATTGTTGTAGGCGGCATATAATTGAGGAGCATATAACTTTTGAACTCTGAAGAGAAAGCTGACGGGGCGGAGAGACACTTTGAAATATGTCTCTCCCGAACAATCGACGCTCTCTCTCTCTCAATACTTGCAAGGAAAATTGGAAACAAGCTCTAAGAGGAGTAGAAATTTTTCGATAAATCTGTTTATTTTTACAGAAAACATTTGAAACTTTCACTGGAAAAGCAAATGCTTTCACAGTCGTTTACAACATTGTGTTGTCCCCCCCCCCCCCCAACCATTCTCTATCATCACTTAGCTAGTGCGGTTGTTTTAAAATCGCCCGGGCCAAAATTTCGGTACAGTCCAACCCTGAGTGCTGAGATAAGGTTCGAAATTCTTTTTGAGATATGAAGGGAGAATTTTTAGAGCAATGGTTCCCAATCTTTTTGTAATCACAATCCCTTTTCTAGACATTCCCTATTTTGAAACATTTATCTTATCAGTAATTCTTTCTTGGGCAATTGCAACTCACTTTTTACTTTCACATATTATTTATATTCACGACTTATATTCACGTTCTCTTTATTTTAATTAAATTTAATTCACTTTTAATTCAATTTTCCTTCTAATTTGGTAACTGGACTTATGTTCAAAGGTGGCGTAGAGAAAATACGAAAAAACTAAAATATCTCGAGAACGGCTAGTCCTAGTGTATAATGGGGTTGATCTTATTCTTTTCATTGCTTAACAATATGTATAAAACAAGCATTTAATGGATATATTTGAGCATACGTAGTTTTTTAGATTAGCTTTTGACGATTTTTGCGAACCATTTCGCAAAAAAATCAGATTCTTTTTCTTTTCCAAATCGTACTGAAATCTAATCAGCACCAGGGTAACCTACAAGCAACTTGTCAAACGATTTTTGTGAAATTCGGTCCATTAGTTTTTCAGCTAGAGTGGATATAGGCAAGTTTTGCTGGCCATTTCGCAAAAAAAGGCTGATTCTTTTATCCCGAATTGTACCCAAAACTAATCAGCACCAAAGTCGCTCACAAGTGACTTACCTACCAAATTTTATGAAATTCGGTCTATTAGTTTTTTAGTTAGAGTGGATACAAAATATGCACAGACAGACAGACCTTCCCGGCCGTCCAACTAGTTACTCTAAGTCCTCTGGACGAGTCGGACGGTCTGGGTCTTCAACAGACAGACAGACAGACACACACACAGACGTCAGGCTAAAAATGGTTTTATCGTATTCTAGAGGTCCCGAAACGTGTGGATCCTTCAAGTTGCGATTTTCGGCATGATTCTAATACTTTCTTTATACATTACCATGTATTACAGGGAAAGTAAAAATCAAATCTGAAGTGGGCAGCACATGACTTTCCCTACAGACTCAAATGCATTTTATCTTTATTTCTTTAATAATTCATTAAATTGAGTTCTATTGCACAAAATAACAGCTGTAATTATTTAAAATGACACTAATTTCGCACTTTTAATTTAATTTTCGTTTACATTTGGTAACTGGTTGGATTTTTATAGGCGTCGTAACAAAAATGCACAAAAAATAAAAATGTTCTGTGATTTTTTTTTTTAGCGAGATGTTTGATTTACTACAGATCAACTCTTGCACAAACGACAACAAAAGAGCGATTTTTACCTTGGCGACAAAAGGGAGACAAAGGACGACAAAAAACGCGAAAAACCTTGCTAAAATGGAATGTTGCAATTTTTACCTTGGCGTCAAAAGTGCGAAAATGGGCGAAAAAAGATTCGGAAATAGTTGCCAAAAATAACAACAAATCATAGCATTGATTGCCAGAATCTCACCTAAAATCGCCAAGAATCGATAAAGAATGGATTATACTACATCCGTTCCTCATTTTTGAGTAATCGTCTTGCCAAATTGAAGAAGTACGAAAATTTTAAGTTTTTCAAGTTTGGAATGCTTATACCTTAAAAACTAAAAGTGATAGCTGTAATCAAAAATCAAGAATTTGTAGCTCTTTGAAAGACCTATAAGTGTATATAATGAGATTTTGGATAGAGTTACAAAATGTTATTGAAGTAAAAATATTTTAGCTCCATCAAACTAGAGCCCACCGCCGATTATTATTTATTATTTTTCTTTCCCTTTTCAAAATTTTTATCTAGCAATCTTATGAGTAATTGGTTCGAACATCAGTAATGTTCGTTACTGCTAACTGAATTCTTTAACGCTGAAAAAATTCCCCGCTTCAACCAAAATATCTCTTCCCAAGTGAAACCTCTCGCTTCTTAAATAATAACTATCACGCAAGTATCTATCACAAAGTTAAATTTCCAAAATGTCATATTGTTTTATTAATAGATCACGTTAAAAACTTCATCATTAATTTTTTTCTCAATTATAAAAAGAAAATCTGTTGTGGGCAGCACATGACTTTCCTTATATAATGCAATGTATTTACTACTTTTACAGTAAAAACAAAATAGGTTATTCTTATAGTATATGCTTATATTTTTTTCAAGATATTGAATTTTAGTCAAATAGTCGTTATTTTTATTGATTTAGAGTCATTTTTATCCATGTGGCGAGATTTTCTTTGATTTGGTAACATTTAAAAAAAGTCGCCAAGTTGGCGACATTCCGCCAAATTCGTCGCCAAAATCTTCCCAAGCGTTATAGACGGAGAAATAATTTATTCTTATAGCAGATAAATGACTATTGGCGCGCAAATACAAAAGTATTAGGTACTCAAAGTATCTTTTTTCATGAATGGAACGAGCTAGGATCCACGAGAATGATGTCACCAAATTTATCGTATGATATTAGATATGAAAAGTGAACATGTTTCTCAATAGGAAATATTTTTTTTTATTTTATATAATTTTTGATAATTTTTTGAAAAATGTGCAATATCTCGTAAAAGGTTCATGCTAGCGTTCTAAAATTTATGTTAATCGTTTTCTAATGAAACATTACATAAGAAATATCTATTTGCGTAACTTTATTAGCGTTTTTGATTTCTTGACGATTTTTTTCAAAATTTCACTCGAAAATTTAGGGGGGTTCTGAACATTCGATTGCGTAAAAAAACAATAGGCTTCCAGTGTTTACGGATTGTTATTTTTGTACCAAATTTTGTTCGAATCGGTCCATTCGTTCGTCAGTTATAGTCTCCACACACACACACACACAAACACACACAAACACACAACAATTTTTACAAATAAATTTTTAATTTTACAAATAAATTTTTAAAAATCGGTAACGTGGGTCAAAATGATTGCAATTACAGCGTGTTATCCTTCACTTTAGAGGGTTTAAAAAAACTTTCGACTGATATATCATACTTGATAATGTACCCCCTTGTTAATGTACCTCGATAATGAATGGGGTGGAGTAACTCCCCCCTCGGGGAGTCCAATGACGTCACGAACACAAAAATTGTATCACGGCTATTTTTCAGACCAATGATTGAAACTATCAAACCTCGTGATCATTGACCATAAATAACCCTTTTTATGAATGATTATGTCAAATTGTATCCTATGCTACAAAACATATAAAACTTCGAATAAATTGGAAGTTTTAACTCGAATTTAAAAAAAAAAATTATATCTAGTTTTAGATTTTTCGATAACAAAGGAGGATAGAAAGTTACGTGAAGATCCAATAACATTTGTGGCCGCTATCGTGTACACGAAATCGACAACAAACATTAAGACAGACTGACGGACATCACTCCAAAATTAGTCGAAACGTGTTCAGGAAGTCCTGAAACATATATTAGCATCAAAATCTCGAATTCGAAAATTTTAGAGAAAACAATAATGTCTCTGTGCTATGCTATATTACATAGCATGAGAAAGTGACAAGTTGTACTTTTGTTTGCAAACATTTTCAAACTCTTGCCCAAAATTCCGCAGAATGCTTGTTGTTGTTGTTGAGACCCAGACCGTCCGACCTACCAGAAAGCTGTAAAGTAACTGTTTGGACGGGCGGGAAGTGTCACCCAATTTAGACCGGAACCCAGTGGGGGAGGCATCCACAGGGACCGTACCCTCCTTTCCCTACCACCAACCTCTCGGAAGGACTTACGGACCCACATGTTTAACGTGATCGTACCCTGCATGAACACGGTGGCAATTGTGGCAGCGTGCAAATTCAGCGCGCAAACCACCGGGCTACCGCACCCGAAATGTGCCAACAGCACGCGGTGTTCCCAGGTGGTCACCCACCCAATTACTAACCGCGCCCGATGCTGCCTGACTTCGGTGATCTAACAAGAACCGTTGTTTTCAGCACGGTACGGCCGTTGGCTAGAATCCTTGTTGTTGTTGTTGAAACCCAGACCGTCCGACCTACCAGAAAGGTGTAAGGTAACTGTTTGGACGGTCGGGAAGTGCCACCCAATTTAGACTGGAACCCAGTGGGGGAGGCATCCACAGGAACCGTACCCTCCTTCCCCTACCACCAACCTCTCGGAAGGACTTTCGGACCCACATGTTTAACGTGATCGTACTCCGCATGAACAAGGCGGCAGTTTTGGCAGTGGCTGGAATCGAACCCGGGCCTACCGAGTGCAACTCCAGCGCGCTAACCAATGGGCTACCACGCCCCTAGAATCCTTGTTGTGAATGACCTCAAGAATCCTTGTTGTGAATGACCTCAAGTAATCTTAACCAAGCCTTCCTGTTGTCACTTACCTGCATCTCCGCCAATGAATAGGCCCAGCAATTTCAGCATGTACTTCTCTTTCTCGCTTCCAACTGCGAATCCCCCGTACATTGCAAATGCCGCGTTTCCTTCGAAGTCCGACAAATCTACTCGTAGCTCGTACAAGTCCTGGTGGCTCAGAAGGTACAAGTTCTCGTTGCCTGAAAAAAAGAAAAAGAAAAAAGAAAAAAGAAAAAAAATCAGCATTGGTCAGATGGAGCCGCCATATAAAATTATTTGCAGCAGCATATTTGAAGAATAAGACATCCTGGTCTTGTTTATAAAACCAATGTACAAAAACTACGGTTAACAAGTTTCTTACTGCCATTGCAGGTATCAGCAGTGTTTCTTTCAGAACATTTTGGACAAGGGGGCGAATGAAATTTTAGGGGGGAGACAAGTTTTCTATTTGCCCTATATAAATACAAGGTATTTAGAAAGGCGATTTAGATATAAATATATCTAAATGCTGTGTCACATAAATAGAAAGTAGGTTAACACAAAATGTCTACAGGGGCGAATACTCGTCTCCGTGGGCTTTGCCCCCCCCCTTCCCCCCGGAGGTTTACCTGAAAGAAACACTGGGTATCGGTCATTCCATGTTGACGAGCACATAATAAGCTCAAAACCGGTGATACTGGAATCTGCAATGGGAGTGTCTTCCAAATTTTGGGAAACGGCCCTTATAGGTGAATTTTGTGTTTATGAACTTTCAAAAGAAGGATTTTATGAAGTTTTAACAATCTGTATAAAAAAAAACTATCGACTTTATCAAAAATCCGGCTTCTAGAGAGTCCTGCAAATGTATCTGTCTCTCGTTGAAGAAAAACGAAAAACGAGGTTCTATCTTTATTTTTGAACGAGGAGATAGCTTTTCCGCACACCCCACTTTTCAGTTGTAGGGGTGGAGGTTACAAATATTTAAAAATTTATCAAATTTTCGAATTTCTGAAAGTTTTGAAACCATTTCCGATTCGATACCTACGTTTAAAACAAACGCGAGCTGCTGGGCCGAGTAGGTGCTTCGAGATGGTCGAAACATACGTACATATGTCGTATGTTTCGACCTACATATGTAAGCACTTTTTAATAGTTTATATCCCGGTGCCATATATTCGATAGCAATAGATGATGAGAAGAGTGAGCAGAAAAAAGAGCATGTGAGCCGTACTCACAGATCTTATAAATATAGATACGTTAAGGGGAGTTTTTGTGCTATCTAACATATTAGAACTTACCCAGAACTGGTTGTTGGACAGTGCTGTAGCAAGTGGACCATCGAGGAAAGATTAAAGAGATCCCTTCTCGATGGCGTGGACTCTAATCATCGGTTGCTGGAGATTCCCGAGAGAAGAAGCTATGTACTGGTAGAGTGAGTATTAGATCACGTGACGAACTGTAACAGTAGCAAGCCTCGCGAAATAGCCGGTCTAGTATATAAGGTCTACGGCCGTGGGCCCATAGGGGAGGACTACAAGGGGTGGCGCTTGTCCCTCTTGATCGATTAAGGTCACAAAAACAAACATCAAGCTATTTGATATTGCACTTCCTAGCCTTGCCCATTCACTCCCCCCCTCCTTTCTCCCTGGAAAAGTTTTATATGCGCGCCCAAGGGAAAAAATCTCATAGTTGAAAGAAAGAGAGCGTTATTATGACTCCTAATTTACATCTTCAGATGTTTCTTGAGACCTGATTGATTGCTAACCTAGAGAAGAATGGTTTTAAAGAAAGTTCTTACCTAACCAGAATTCGCCACCGACATTGCCAAATCCATGTTTATAATCTTGCCATTCCCTTAGGAAATCTGTTGAACCATCTATTCGTCTCTGAAATACCTACAAGGAGAAGCCAGTTTTAAATTATGCAGAATAATCGAATTTTAAGTACAAATGAAACCCACAACAAGAAATTTATAGGAGCCTCCATATATGGTGGCAGCATATGGTATTTATACTTTATTTTTGGCGGAACTAGATTAAGAATTTGTATTCCTCTTTTATACGCCTATTTCATACAGTCGTGCGAATTTTCGGAAAAAATCGGAAGTAATATCACCAAAACCGGAAGTGCAAATCCTTGGAGAACCCCCTACTCTAAGGCAGGCCACACATTGAGGATTCAGGACGCACTGTATGTTGCTCAAATATGCACTAGAAACCTATTTTTCTAATGTTGTTTTGTGTATCTAGTGCAGCATGTAGCTATGTTATTTCAATGTGTGGAAAATAAATAGCGACCATTGTCCGAAACAAACCACATTTTGCACGATGCAGCAGGCGTCCTCACTGTGTGCCCTCCCTAAGGTTCACAGGCTGGCACAACAGCGGCCATCTTGACTTCCAGTTGAATCGATGACTGACTTGGCAAAAAGAGGGTTATATTCTCGTCCTTTTCTAGTGATCGCGAGAAAATCAAAACATTCTAGATTATTTTCTTGAATGATTGGTACAATTTTTTGAAAGCAGAAGCACCTATTTTGCAGAAATCGAATCGCATATCAAATATCAGCCATGTAACATGCGAGTGCCATTGAAGTGGCACAGGCAGACGGTAACTAACTGGATCGGTTGGAGTTAAAATGGCGGTTGCATCAGCCTGTATTTAGGATTCTCCCGGGGTGCCCACTCTAACAGGGTGGGGTACGGATCTTATCTCCTTATAGCTCTGGTCCTCCTTACCTGGGGGATAAACAAATCTACTGAATGTTCCCATGAAGCAGACTCTTTACAGGTTGCGGAGAGGGATTAGCCTTTAGCCAAGTCAAGACGCTTGCTAACGGCCTTCCTGGAACCGAAGGTCCCTCACGGTCACATCGAATGTATAAAAGTCCACTGTAGATGGCTTTTTCAGTAAAAGCAATATGGAATAGCATTCATCTTCGAGAGGTTGCTGTGTAGGAGTCAGAGGCGGCTGGTGTTGTGCTGTCTTCGTCTTGGAGTGGCTGCTGATGGCTGAGTGCTGAGCTGTGGGTGCAAGAGAGTGGGGTGGGCGGGGCCAGGGATACGAGCGGGCCAATAGAAAATCACCAAGGTATTGGTCAATGAGAAGTCCAAAGTTTACAGATTTTAAGATACAACTAGAAGTACAAATTTGAGATTACTTAAGAATTTAAAATTATTAAAATACAAGGCAAGTTTAAGATTTACAAATTACAGATGCAGTCAGAGATAATTAGAAGTTTGCAATGAAAGTTTAATAGGTTTAAGACTTATTGGATTTACAGTTAAGTTTAGTGACGTAAAAAGGAAGGCCCTTTTCAGGCACACAATTTTACAAAAATTACAATTTAAACACAGTTATTTGTTTATTTACAACAAACGATCAGCTTGTGCTGATTCACTATTGAAGAAAAGACCGTGCTGGCAAAAAATTCGCGAGCAAAGCAGAGTCATTGTTCTCATGGATTGAGAACTCACCGGGGAGGGCAAATCAGATTTCTCCATTTCACCCCGGAATTGCCAGGGCAATTCCAAGGTGAAATAGCTATCAGTCGCAGCCCGGCAGGCTAGGTTAGGAAACATCTGCCTGGGGCGTAGAATATCTGGGGCGCTTCCACGGCGCCATATCCCCAGATCGGTAAACGACAGGAGTCGAGTCTCCTCGGGACCACCTTCCGGCTCTCGTCCTGTAAATGGTTCCGCTAACTTTGCTGCCCTGTACACGGTCCCGACTGATTGCGGATACAACCCCTTTGACCCTCCATCCCCCAGTTGCGGTTAACCATTCAAGGTCGCTCGGAGGTGCTGGCTAACCTGTATATTTTGGAGCCTTAACTTACTCCTTCCAAAATTCGATGATGATTCAGTCATTATCTAAGTCCTATCTTTTGTCGAATCTGAGAAATAGATGCTGGAAGAAAATGTTAATTTTCAAATCGAAAATGACATCTCGAGAACCGAAAGTGGAAATTTTTTGTATGTCATTCACCTCCCTCCAAAATTCAATGCTGAATGCACATCAGTTATTATCTAAACTCTATTTATAGCCAATCTTTGAAAATAGATGTTTCAGAAAACATTGTTTGATGTGGAAGTGGAAAAGTGAGAATCCAATACCTTTTCCAGAATTTGAAGCCGGATTCATATCAGTTATCATCTAAGCTGTATTTATAACCCATCTAGCTGTATTTATAACACCAAGTAGATGGTTTAAGGAAAATGACAATATTTGAACAGGAAGTGGAACTTCTTAATAACCCCCTGCCTCCTCCATAATTCAATGCTGAATATATATCAACTAACATCTAAGCTCTATCTATAGTAGATAGAGCTTAGATCCTTGAAATAGATGCTTCAAAACGAGCAATTATTTGAGATTGAAGCGCTTAAAGAAAAATTTTATAAACGGGGTATTTGTTATCAATTTGCATAATCGTATTTTGGTCAGTGGTATCGTTAATAATTTTCAGAGTTTCTATTATGGAGTTAGAAAGAAGGAGATGAAACTCCTATGGATGAAATGCTTGAAAATGCCATAATGCTTTGAGTGGTGTCGCTAGTGTTAGTAAAGTATCTGCTATTGTCAGCTGACACAACAAAAGGTGTAGTATTTAATAATTTTTTATTTCAGGGTTCCCTAATTATGCGTATAAATAACCAGAATTTTTTTATAGTTGTACGATAGAGTGCAGAATATATGGAGATAAAAATTAATTGAAGGGTAAAAATAATTTTTAATACGTAAGAATATTCTTTATTATTTTAGTTCTACTTTGCATTTGCGCTAATAATTTATTTTTACAAAATGGACAGTTTAAATAAATATTTCAGACCTTTCGCCATAGAAATATACGCAACGCAGAACTACTTATCTTATCGCAGCGCCACCTGAACTTTTGCATGAAGTCATTATAACTCCATACTTTTACCTCCATGGTTTTTATCATTTAAAATCCAGTTAAATATCATATGGAATTATATTTTAACTTACCGTCCATCCCCCTCCATCGATATCCATATCGCAATACACGAATATAGGTTTCGTGGCGTAGTCGAGATGAATTCTATAAATGCCAGATTTGTTCTGCACTTGCTGCTGTACTTCGTAACAATCCTTCGGCAATTTCTCTTCGGGATTAGCTGTGAAAACACAAGACTGTTTCATGAAATTCAAGAATACTATCTCATACAATAAAAGAATATATTTGTCTGTGTGTCTGTCATCTTTAGAGGAAAAACTAAGTCGGAAAGCTGTGAAATTTGCAACAGGGGTACTTCAACTCCCCGTACGATGACTTCGGCGAGATTTTTTATAATTCGAATTTGTTTTAAAGTAATGAACTTTTAAAGCGGACGATCGCCATTTCGTCAAATAAAATCAATTCATTCTTCGCTGCTGAAGAGATATTCGAAAGCAGGTGTTTTAATTAACTGGCAGAATGAAAAAACAACTGTTTGCAAACTAAGTGAATTCAAGTTATCGGTTTTCTAACTTTACGAAATTAAAAGATTTCGCTGTTTTTTGTTTGTCCATTTGCTATTATATGGTCATTGTGAGTATTGTGTTAAAATTTGACTCTAACTAGATGAAGACTCTCTCAGATACCAAAAACTTTTTTAATTTTACTTCGGGGGAAAGAACTTTTCCTTTTTTTGCAAATATTTTCTTGCAAAAATACTTTTTTGCAAGTATTATTGCAAGTATTTTCATTTATTGGTGTCTAAATAAGATGAACGACTCAGATTAGCACAACTGATACATCGAAATGAAGCTGCAATAATTTTCTTTCACCTTATATAAGTTACAACTACCAAATTTATTTTTAAGATTTATCACCTCTCTAAAAGCACAATGTCAGAGCACCAAATGCAACCACGAGGGATGAGAAATACTATGTATACTTATGTATCGACCATGCTGAATCCAAACTTGAGGTTCGTTTTCAAATTAACCTTTGAATCTGGAGAAATAACTTCTCAAAGTTTGACCTCTTTTGCAGTTTTTGTGTTTATAATCTCATACCGAAGGCGTTGTTACAACATGATGCACTTGTATGGTCACGAACCTTTCTGGAGAAATAAAAAGTAAACTGTAGTCAACTCATTCTGCTAGAGATGAGACCACCTTCATGAGTCAGCAGATTAGGAAAGCTAATATTGAGCAATTTAAAAATTCAGAATATGAATATTTAAAACATGGAGTTATAGAAATTTGTTTCTTGTTTTATCTTTAAATTCACTTTTTAAACTGACTCCAGATCAGAAGGCTACGTGTTCAAATTGCATCAGGGTCACCAATGTAGCGAAAATATGGCATCCCCAAATTGGCAGTGCCTCATTCCAGTGTCCATATGGTTATTTAAAAACTGTTACGCTACTATCCCTATAAACTGTCACTTTTACAGAAGCTATCATCTGATGAGTTTAGTGCGCGAGAAACCTTTGCATTGTAGTTCCTTGCTCGCTGTGAGCTCCAAAATGATTGGCCATGGAACATTCTCTGGATGGACGAGGCCCACTTTTCTTTAGACGGTGCAGACACGCATAATTGTCGAATTTGGGCTTCAGAAAATCCATATGAGTGTCTACAAATTCCGTTACACTCTTCTAAGGTAACGGTATGGTGTGGTTTTACTGCCACATTCATTTTGGGGGATTTTTTTAAGAGCTCAGTTCTACAGATCCTGTAACGTGTTCTGTCACCGGGCAACATTACCCATCCTTATTGGAGAATTCTATCATTCCGGCTCTGCAGACACGCCAATGTGTTATAACAATAATGTTTATGAAAGATGGTGCCCCTCCACACATAGCCAATTGTGTAAAACAAGTGCTCAGGAGCCACTTTTCTGATTACAGAATCATCAGCCGTCATTTTCCTACGGTATGGCCTACAAGATTCCTATATTTTAATCTATGCGATTTTTAGCTCTGGGGATAAAGATTGGGTCTACCGTGATCCCATAAGATCTCGGAGCACGCCATGTGCGTAACATTCTGACGCATACATTGCAATCAACCATTCAACATGCTATGTTACGATTCCAGATGGTAGCAGACAATGATGGCCATTATATTGAACATGTTTTGTCCTCATTAGGCGGATAAATTGTGTAGTTCAAGTTATATATTCTGTGTAAAGATAATATACGCTCTCTATTGGTGCTTTTTGGAACTAACCATTTTTGCTCTAGAAAAAATTCCCATCATCCCCTTACGACACTCCCCAAATTTCATGACTTTCTGATGAATAGTTTTTGCTGTAGTCCTCTCGGGAATGTGTAGTTTCAGCCGTGTGTAGTAGAGCTGTTTCAGCTGACTTCACGCCGTCAAGCTGCCACCTGCCAACCGTTGCTGGTAGACACACATTGCATGTTTTTCTGTAGAGTTTGTAAATATACTCATGTGTATAACGTTATAAAAACTTATTTGTTATTATGCCTATCGTCTGTGGTGTTTCCATATACGGAAATCGTTCTGATAGAGACAGTAAATCTTTTTTTTTTATATTCGTTGCTCCATTAATTAGAGGAGAGGAATCTGAAAAACGTCTTAGTGAAGAGCGCCGAGAGAAGTGGCTGTCGGCCATCAAAAGAGCTGAACTTATTGAAAATTTGAAAATCTGATGTGAGCAGCACGATTTTTCTTGCAATCTCATATTCACGTAAAACAACTTACATATTCATGTCACACAAAATGACACCCATAATTATTTTAAATTACACTGAATTTGCATTTTTAATTCAATTTTCGTTTTCATTTAGTAACTGGACTTATTTTCAAAGGTGGAATAGGGAAAAACGAACCATACCAAAATCAAATCAACACCAGAGTAACCCAAAAGTGACTTATCAACCAACTTTTGTAAAATTTGGTCAATTAGTTTTCCAGCTAGAGGGGATATAGACAATCTTTACGGACCATTTCGCAAAAAAGACAGGTTCTTTTTATCCCAAATCCTACCAAAATCTAATCAGCACCAGGGTAACCCGCAAGTGACTGGTCTACCACATTTTGTGAAATTTGGTCTATTAGTTTTCCAGCTAGAGTGGATACAGGTAATGTTTTAGAGCTATTTTGCAAAAAGACAGATTCTTTTATCACGAATAGTACCAAAATCTAATCAGTACTAGGGTCACCCACAAGTGGCTTATCCATAAAATTTTATGAAATTTGATCAATTAGTTTTTGAGTTAGAGTGGATACAAATATTGTAGAGATAGACACACAAAACCACAGACATACACACACAGACGTTACGCTAAAAATAGTTTTTTCGTATTCTAGAGGTCCCAAAACGTGTAAATACGTCAAAAACTCGAGTGGTAATTTCGACGTGATTACAATACTTTACATGCATTGCAGGGCAAGTAAAAATGACTGTATATGAAGATTATTTTATTTCAGGTAATTATTACACTTTTTATCGTCACTCCATTTATTAAAAGGAAATTAAAAATTATTTCTTCTTTTAAGTAATGAGGAACGTCTATGTTGTCAACTTTAAAATGCTCGCAATGACACAAAAATAAGTGTGTGTTTTGAAATTTTGAAGTGTTAAGCATTGAATACGTATTGGTATTTAAGTTTTACACTTTTACACATTGAATACGGATCTTTGTTTTCTATTGATGCAATCTGTAGTACACATCGACCTTTATGCCGATCATTCATATCCTGAAAATATTTAAATAATATAAATATTCTTGGCGCAACGTACGACGTGTATACCAATGGACGATCTATGGATTATATGTCTACCAGCAAGCGTTGCCAAGACTCGCTACTAAGGGAACGCCACGTGGTTGAAACAGCTCTATTTGGGACACCCTGTATATTATCATTTATATAGACTACGAAAGCATATCCTATACAGTTATTTATTTTAGAGCTACCCGCAAAGATATATATATCTTTATATGGTATCTTCGAGTCCCATTTTGATTAGCTCATTTGTCAGTATGGTACAGACGGTGAGGTGGTCTCTAAGCATAGAATTTGTTTGGTAAAAATATGTACTTCGAATTCAGTAACGACCTCTGGCGAAGATAGTTTCAAAGACTGGCGAAGACAAAAAGCAAGGGTGCGAGGAATGTGAAAGCCGTTTACAAAACGAAAGGACTTCTAAAGAGTAGGAAACTGATGAAAGGAACTGTGAAGAAGCCTTATGCCCCGGGGGCATATCTGCAAGCTGATATTGGACCAAGTGATATGGATCGTAAACCAGAGGTAAAGGACATCAACTACGCATCGGCAGCGACTTTCGAGACAGAATACCTAAAGACTTTGGGAATCCCAAAAGAAGAAATTCCAAGAGACTCCTTCAACTGGAAGGTGGTGACTCATTTCTCCTGCTTCGATTTCGTCATTGCAAGACTAGAAGAGGAACTCGAGGGCGAGGATATTGAATGGAACCAGCAAAAGATCCTTCAAAAGATAGTCAAAGATTCTCGTCTTGCTGATTAGTAAAATTTCCAATTTTTTTTGTTATTTTGATCATCTTTATGTTGCCTGGGATTCGGCCATTTTTTCCCCACGGGCATGATCGATTGTTGTTTCGGACGTGCAGAGTCTCTGGGAGCGTTTTCATGAAGTCAAAGCTAGCTTCTAACCAGGAAATAGGGGTTCACAATTTCCCTTGACCTTTCTGCAACCCTGTAAACACAGTCATTCCACCTATATATTTTCTTTTTTCATTTTAAATCTTACACACACACACACACATATATATATATATATAAATATATATATATATATATATATATATATATATATATATATATATATATATATATATATATATATATATATATATATATATATATATATATATATATATATATAATGTTCCCAACAAGATGGCTGCTTAACAACCGTTGTTAAGCGTAAGTGACGCTCTTTGGAAGTATAGCTTTTTGAGCCCATACTTGGTATTTGGGGGGGGGGGATATCCGTTATTTTGCTTATTTCAAGCTAATTACCTTTTTAATTTGTCACATTTTTTCGCCTATAAACTTGGTTATTTCATTTGTGTTATCCAAATCGCATTTTAACAAATCAGGTGATAGGTTCAATTTGGCTGAATTTTGTGGCATGAAAATGTTGTTGGCGATATTTTATGAATACGTGTGGTAATCGCTTGGCTGATTTGGCGTTGGCTGGTGAAGCTTTGTTGAATTCTGGTATCATCTTTGGGGTCGGAAGTTGAGTCAAGAAATATATAAGTCAGTATATTTATATCAAACTTTCACTTTTAAATTACACTAGATCAGAATTTTAATGCTGTATAGTGTAATATACAAGATATTTCTTAAATATATGTATCTTATTAAATATTTTTGAGTTAGAACAATCATGTAATGTTTATTAATGTACACCGTTTGTAAGTGTACTTGAGTCAGAAGTAGGTGATATGACTAAGAACTTAATGCTAGACCTATATTTGTTTTTATAACTATTTCGTAGAAATTTTTATTTTATGTTTTTAGGTGCAATTTTAAATAGGTTATTATCAAAGAAGAATTTTTGAAAAGTTTTTTCTTTGGGTTATTTGTCAATTTTGTCGTTTCCGCATTTGGCTATAAATATGTAGCATTTTTACATGTGATCAATATCATCTCGATGAATGATATATTCTTTTTATGTTGGTGGATCAAAATAGTTTTTTCGAAGTTGCATTTACATATTTGTTCCGAGATTTTGTTTCCGTGCGTAGTACGTATAAGGAATATAAATAAGGCTTAACACGTGAAACATATAATTTATTTGGTACTAGTAAAAAACAAAAAGTAGTAACTAATTGCTTTTAAAAATAAGTACCATAGTTTCTAGAACAACATAATTTAAAAGTTAGTACATATTTTTTTTCTTTGTGTGGCTTTACATTGTTAAAATCTCATTGATATAGTTGTAATCTCAGTACAATCCAACAATTTTTAAGAAAAGCATTGGATATTGATTATTTATTTTCAAATTCTTGCATTCCAAATTTCAATTAGATCTAAACCTTGATTATATTCACACATTAGTAGTGCAAATGTAAGAATTTAAGCATTCCTGTCGTCTTTAGGACACAAATAGAACCTAACAAATTCCTTGTATACTTAATAGATGGCAGACATATGCAAATTATGTGGCAACAAATGTTTCAAGAGTGTTTTGTCGTTTCCGCATTTAGCTATAAATATGTTGCATTTTTACATGTGATCAATATCATCTCGATGAATGATATGTTCTTTTTATGTTTGTGGATCAAAGTAGTTTTTTCGAAGTTGCATTCACATATTTGTTCCAAGGTTTTGTTTCTGTGCGTAGTACGTATAAGGAATATAAATAAAGCTAAACACGTGAAACATATACTTTATTTTTTACTAATAAAGAAAAATTAGTAACTAATTGCTTTTAAAAATAAGTACCATAGTTTCTAGAACCACATAATTTAAGAGTTAGTACGTATTTTTTTTTGTGTGGCTTTACAATTTACATTGTTAAAAACTCATTGATATAGTTGTAATCTCAGTATACCAAAAATTTTTAAGAAAAGTACTGGATATTGATTATTTATTTTCAAATTCTTGCATTCCAAATTTCAATTAGATCCAAGACTTGATTATATTCACACATTAGTAGTGCATATGTAAGAATTTAAGCATTCTAGTCGTCTTTAGGACACAAATAGAACCTAACAAATTCCTTGTACTTAATAGATAGCAGACATATGCAAATTAGGTGGCTACAAATGTTTCAAGAGTGTTATGAGCCCACTTTAACGAGTCAAGGAGATTCTGTAATCAAGAGGAAAATAGACAAAATCCAGGCTCTATATATCGATTTTTCAAAAATCCGAGAGAGTGGTTACTGAACAGAAACTGGCCACTTGCTACTAAGTGAAGGTTTGAATTTTCAGGTCTATTCAATTGTGTGAATGCCCCGGGATTTACAGTGTAATTAATGAGAAGATTATTTTCTCTGTGTTGTTTTTTGGAAGTTTTGGATTTAAAAAAAATATATTTTCATTAAATATAATTCAAAATTTATTGTATATTTTGTAGAATTCACATTTTTATCACAAAGAAGTTAGCTTCAAGTTAATTAAAAGTTTTCCCACTTTATATCCTAATTTATTAAGTATGAAGTCATCTTCTGTATTTTCAAGATTAGTGATCAACTGTTGATTTTTACTTTCTAAAAATTAACTTGTTAAGTATCTAATGGTTAATTCCTTTTATTGTCATTTAACTAAGGTATCAAGTAAGAAATTACACTTCAAGCATAGTATAAAAGTATAATAGAATCTTCAATATTTCCTTGAATAAAGCTGGCATATGAAAATTAGGTAATTACAATTGTTTCAAAGCTGTTTTATAGCCCTTTTCTTCAGGCCAAAAACAGAGTCTTCTATTAAAAACCTCTAATGATGAACTGCCTCAAGCAATTCTTTATTAGCAATTGCTATGAAATCTGTCATAAATGTCCAGAAAGTGGAAAAAAAAAGTCAAATTTTGAGATGATTTTTCCATTCTTGCATCTGGAAATTTGTTTCCTTACAATTGTAAAATCAGTGATTTTTTCCACATAGTGAGAGAGATGATCAATAATTATCTCTCTTCCACTTTTGTAATTTATTCTGGTCAACTAAAATTTTTATAAATATTTCATGTTATATACAAAAAGACTATTTTTTAACTGTAATATTAATGAATAATGGGTTATCAGCAGTATCACAGAAAACTGCATTTGTACGCAATCCTTGGTATGTTTTGTTTAATTCGGAAAATATTTTCCACTTATGCAATCTGTTTGCATCAACTGAAATATTTATAATTACCTTGTGTTGTATGTAAAAAAAGCTTTTTTTTTTTCAAAAGTATTATAAATGAAATGAAGGGTTATTTTGCAGCAGTATTGCAGAAAACTGCATTTGTATGCGATTCTTTGTATATATCATTTAATTGAAAATATTTTCCACTTATGCAATATATTTGCAGCGACTAAAATAGTCATTATTATGTGCTGTATGTAAAAAGCTATTTATCAAACGTATTATTTAGTAATGAAATGAATGATGAAAGGGCTATTTTGCAGCAGTAACATGAAAAGTCGCATTTGGGCGCAGTGCTGTTGAATTATGAAATTATATGTTGTTGAATTGTGAAAATTTTTTCCACTTATGTAATGTTTGCATGGCCACTAAAAGTTTTATAATTATTAGGTGTTGTATACATAAAGCATCAACTCTACTGGTTTTTCCAGGAAATTCCCAGTTTTTGATGATTTTGTCCGTTTTTCCGATTTTGAATGAGAATCTCCTGGTTTTTGTTAATTTTTTTAGAATTCCCAGAAGTAGGGATTTTTCAATAAAAATTCTCTGTTAAAGAGAATTTCGATTGCTTGCGGCTGCCATTTTGTTTCTTCTGTGCATGAATTTAATACCACTACATAGTTTCATCATTTTTACTCTATTGGTGGATACTGTTTCAAATAAGTGCGATTTTGCGTATATTACATTGCTGTGTAATGTTGAAATACCCTCTTCCATCCATGTTTAGTTTCAAATTATGAGACTGAAAAATACACAACAGTCATTTCTTTGTAGTAGGTTTCAATATGGATTAATATTTTCATAAAATATTGATTATATTTTGAAGTGCAATTTTGCAGGCATAGCTTTGAAATATCCTTTTCCATCCATTTTTAGTTTCAAGTTATGTGAATTAAAAAATGCACAGCATTCAAGTCTTTGTGGTATGTTTCATTATTAATTAATACTTTTGTAAATATTTATTATTTTTAACCCGGGAGGACTCGCGCTGATTATAGGAACGAGAGGATGTGCTTGGGGTGTTTTTACACCCCAAGTAATTATGTGACATCATTTCAATAAAAATATTTTTAAAATATCAGGTACTGCTAATTAAATAAGGAGAAACATTTATCACGTAAATGATAAAAATGTAATTAAAAAGAAAATGTATTCAAATGATACTTGCATATCACTGTGTGCAAGAAATGTAGGTGTAGAAATAATGTTCTTGGCATATACTTTGTCACATTTTTTGCATGTTTTGGTCGTTGTCTTTATTTCTGGGGCAATATACACATCTAGAGTAAGAGCTCTTTTGTTTTTTGGCAGGGGTTCCTTCGGGAATGAATAAGTTTTTTAATTTTTCTTTTATGCGTACTGGAAGCATCGACAGTTCAATTCTTTCTTTTGAGAAAGGGGCTAGAAGTCCAAGTGCAAGATTTTTTAAAAAATGACTTCGTCTTTGAAATTCCAGAGGAGAGTTTTCCGTGGACAAAAGTAAAATCCTGAAATTTATACCACAAACATTTAAAATGGAAAAAATATAAGCATAAGTCATCTATTAGCAACTCTAGCTGTGCTGTATGCTGTGGCCATCTTGTCTGCTACGTCCACAGTTTCTTTAGTCATATTGCAGAAATTTATGATTTCTGGTTTTTTCATATCGCCTGTTTCTATATGATATCTATTTTATTATCAATGTACATCGTTAAAAGAAGAACAAAGCTTTTATTCTTATGTACAAAACGAGTGTAATGTCTTTTTGCAAACCAAAAGAACTCTAAAGCACTTCCCTTTTTTTTGAGCAAACGAATTCTGAGGGCAATTATCTTTTATTTTTTCTGATTGTTCCAACAATTATTATTTTCTTTTTCAAAATATCCTTCAATAGTCCATACGAAGTATACCAATTATCCGTAGTCAAATTTCTACCAGAATTAAACAATGGCTTTATTAGATACAGTACAATCTCTTTTGCACTATTATCTACTTTATAGGTTCCATCAGGTTGCTTTCCTACATATATTTATTTCTATTTTCCATGTATAAAAGGTTCTTGAATCAACTAGTGCAAAAATTTTACCCCATTATTTTGTAGGTTTATTTGGTATATATTACCAAAATGCACATCTTTCTCTAAAGAGTTTGAACTTTTCATTCATTGTGACTAACTCTCCAACGTTGTACATCATAGTGCAATTTTCAATGAACATTTAAAAAAAATTCCCGAATGGGTGCTATTTTGTCAACTTCCCTCCTGCTTTGACGAGAATTTACACCATCGAACCTGAGACATCACTTATATACGACATAGTTCTTGGGAAAATCTCTAAACCTGTGCCATCATTATTCCATATATCTCTTACATTTGCGTGAGATGACTTGTATAATCCACACAAATACAGCAATGCAATGAATGCTTTCATTTCTTACACAGATGTTCATTTTGCATCCTTCTCTGCTAAAGTTTTCTTGATCAATATAAATGTCTGTACAGTTCACTAAATGTTCTATCATCGTTTCATTTATCAAAAGTGATCAAGATTCTGAGGGCGTAACCACATTTTTTAAGTCATTGGTATTTCCAGGTAATTTTTTGATAATATTTTTTGTAGGAATTCTTCCGTGGCATGGAAATGGTATTTTAAACCATTTTGTTTCTTTATCTCGTACAAAGAAATACGTCTTATCATCAACTTCAACCTCATTTCCAGAATCAGTATCATTTCCAGTATCCGTATCATGATTGCTGAAATATTCTGCATCAGAAATTTCTTCATCTTCACCAATAGGTTCTATGTCCGATGAAACATTGTTTAACATATTTTGTAAGCTTTGCATTTCTTCATCATATGAATGTGAAACTTTAGAGCAACTAACATAATGCGACATTTCGACTTACAAATATAGCGACCACAAGCGAAACACTACTAATGCGAGAACACGCACAGAGTGTTCTCGCATTAGTAGTGTTTACCTGACTGGGAACTTGGGAAATACCTGGGAACCTGATTTTACAAGGAACAATTGGTGGAATTTTCTGTTTGATGCCCTTCCCCAAAAGAATGTGATCTTGAAGACAATTAGAAGGAGTTTGATCAGTTTCAGAAGTTTGGATGCACAAGTTTCTTCACAAATTGTGACTCGTTGGGTGATAAACACCCAAGCGCATCCTTGCGGGTTAAGTGTGATTTTGTGTGTATAGAATAAATACCCATGTAATGTTTAAACATCCTTTTCCATTCGTCTTGTTTTTGATAAAATCTCAAATTAGTTAAGCAGTACTTTCACATCTTTGCAGTTTACATAAAAAATAAAGGATTATTTTCTTTAAAATAAGCTCAAAATGAATGATTTCACAATGAAGTTTTCCCCTTTATTTTCTAGGCAATAACCTCAAAAGCACTAAATTACAATGTGAAAACTGAACATCTTTTGTTTCAGTGAGCCCCCTCTAAATCTTCTCTCTGTTTATGCCACTGACGTTTTTTTATAGACTAAAAACATTTTCCTTATGTAGTAGGCATTTTCTATGAAAGTATCAGTTGTATAGAAGACTAGGTTTGTAAATTGTCTGAGATCTTAGTATTTATGTTGAAGATGAGATATTTTAATTTTGTATCGTAAGAATACTAGTTAATATTTTATAAAATATGTATTTAAATGTAGATATTTTCATTTTGATGGTTTTAGTTATGTTTACAAAAGAGCTATACATTTTAAATTCTATTTTATAATTAACAAAATTCAAAGTAAACAGGCATTCATCTTGCGCATTTTTACATAAATTCAAAATTTCATCTTTTTCGAAACATTCTGGTTGTTGACCTTGGTATATGGGGAGTCCAATTAATCAAGTCATCTGGTGAATTTATGCATCGCGGTTTTATTTTGAAGGGCTATGTGGTGCAGTAATGGAATTTTAAAGTTATATTGGATTAAAGAATGGCTATTCGAGACATTTTTATTCTGGACTTGTAATTAAATAGATCCAGGTAGTGATAAAAGGTAAAAGAAAGAATGACAATTTATGAATGCTAAAGTCACATTGTTGGTTTGTGCATGGATCCATGCTTTGAAATATACCATAACGTATAAGGGTATATTAATTAGAGAAAATAGCAATACTATTTTCCTATAATTATGCATAATCTATTGCTTAAGTTTTGAGTACAAGCATTTGAATATTTTTCTTGTGTAACTGGTAACTAATTGTATTAAGATAAGTAATACTTTAAATTCATTTTAATTTTTCATATTTCTAAAAAATGTATATTAAATATATTCATAAAATAAAAAATAAGTTTTTTTTAATTCCTGAAACAAATAAAATTCTGTGATGAATAGTGGATTTTTAGTGAACTTTTTACAGAAATTATGCTTATGCAAAAAATATGCTGTTCTTTGGGAAGCACTCTATATTCTGGGCCGTGGCAATTCTGGAGTATTGCCCTTCAATATCTTTTGGTCACTTAATGTGCATAAATGTATTATGAAGGTAAATATTGTATTTTTTTAAACATGGGCAGTAAAAATATATTTTATATCAAATACAGATACAGAAAAAGTCTTAAAAGCCTTCTTCCAAAATTCTGAAAGAAATCTGAATTTTCATCAAATTTAATTAGGAAGTATGACCCTGATGTCTGATAATTTAAAACACTAATTCTTGCCGTACAAAAATGCAATTTACCTTAAATGGACGATGCAGATCTTAAGATAAAAGGGTACATCTTCGATATAAAGAATTTGGATTTGATGATATTTTTTGGAGCAATAAATTGCCAAATACGGTAATCCCTTGGCGTGAAGTAGCATTCTGTCCAGGGATAGTTTTTCTTGCAAACCCTTTTAGCTTTCTGTTATCTTCAGCGATTGTTTTAGTTGTGTTGTTGCTTAGTGTGTAAAAATGCATAAAAACATGAATATCACACAAAAACGAAAGATGGCACATGGATAAAATAATGTAAAAGCAGAAAATTTACATAGGAATGATTGTTCTCTGAAGACTGCAATGTGGAAACAGCTATTTGTGCAATCTGGATATTTATATGTGGATTTCATTAAACCAGGTACTGTTTTTTGGATTTTGATTTAAGCATGGCTTCTACTTTGTTTTAGCAGGTAATTTAAAGTTTAATTTCTTGACTATATTAAATTTTATGATTTTCATGTTACACCCACGCAGTTGACGAAGGCTATGGAAAACTTGTCGTACAAACAGCCATTGCTACGTGCATTTTGAAATTTCATTAAAGTACAATCTTTTTTCTATCAACTTTTTTTTAATTTCATTCAGTTCAATCTTTTTTCTAAAAGAATTCTAAAAATCGATACTTAAAGTGTAATCTTTATTCTAAGTATCGTCATTTTTTATACATTATTTTATTTTTATACGTATTTATGTATTACATTTTTATGAATTTTTAATTTTTAATTATATATTTTTATATTTCTTATGCACAAAGCCTAACATGATGTTCGTTAGAACTTTTCAAACACAGTCTTCCTTGGCACCAAAAAAATGGCAGATTGCTCCAAATTCTTTATACCGAAGCTGTTCTAATAAAAGTTATCAAAGTGAAAATTTAAAAACAACTAATAGATTTTTAATTACAGTAGGTGACTTCATATCCTCATTGCTTGGGATCAGCCATTTGTGCAGATTTTGCGGATTTTGCGGATTTTAAGGACCAAATGAAAAATTACTACTTTTGAAATAATCATGAACTGTTTATGCACATTAAATAAATACACATGCATACATATAATAAAAACAGACACATTTTAGCCAAATTTACACAAGAATTTAATGATATACACTAAATGATACACTAATAATATTTACTAAATCTGAATCGACTGAAAATATTTCGTTTAATCTATGTCATTTTATGTCTATCTTGTAATTTTGCGAACATTGACACAATAGTTGGTTGTTTCAAAACTTTAAATTTTTCTTTGTGTAACTTTTGTTGCAGTCTGTATATAGTCATTTTTTCTTGTAGTATAACACAACTTTGTTTTTCTAAGAATTTCAGATACTGATCTACAAATTCTATTCCTTTGTTAAATGTGATTTTTTCTTCTTCACAATCCGATTCTCTATCTGAACCACTTGGTTCAGATTCTACATTTGCTATGATTTCATTATCCTGTAATCACTTGTTTACTGGTGGATTTTTCTTTATAACAAACCAATCTTCAATAGCATCTTGGCTTAGAACACTGGATATATTTGAATTTACTTTCTTTGCATAGGAAAGCAATTCTGAAGATTTTTTCTTTGTTTCAGTCATTCTAAAACCTTATTCATTGGTCTCATCCTCATCGTTAACAAAAAATAAGTTTCAATTATCTGGTGATAAAAGCATTTACAATTTTTCAGCATTTATTTACTGCATTTTTTTAAAAACTTAACTGTAAAGTTAACTGTTTATACTACTTGAAAAAGTTAACTGTAAATTTCACTGTTTACATACAAAAAATGTATATTTACATTCAGAAATGCTGTGCGGATTTTAGTGTTACCGATATGAAGTCATCGACTGTAATTATAATTAGTCTGCACCCTTTTTTCAACCAGATGATTGAACGTATTAGCTGTTAAATCGACTGGGACTTAAAAATACAAAAATTTTAACTTTGTGAATTTTATAATTATTTATGTTGATAATAGATTAGAAGCAGGTGATACATTAGGTACTGGGGAGCTTTCAGCAGACAAATCATGATAGCCCTCTCCAGTCAAGAGAATGATCAAGTGAATTTCGCTAAGCATTCAATATATGCTCAGACCCAAATATATCTTTTGGTCTAATTGTTGTTTAGCTTCTGCTGTCATGCTTTAGTGTGAAGTGTTACCGATATGAAGTCATCGACTGTAATTATAATTAGTCTGCACCCTTTTTTCAACCAGATGATTGAACGTATTAGCTGTTAAATCGACTGGGACTTAAAAATACAAAATTTTTAACTTTGTGAATTTTATAATTATTTATGTTGATAATAGATTAGAAGCAGGTGATACATTAGGTACTGGGGAGCTTTCAGCAGACAAATCATGATAGCCCTCTCCAGTCAAGAGAATGATCAAGTGAATTTCGCTAAGCATTCCATATATGCTCAGACCCAAATATATCTTTTGGTCTAATTGTTGTTTAGCTTTTGCTGTCATGCTTTAGTGTGAAGGTCCTCACGAGGGCAGTCTGTTCTCACAGATTAATTTCCCCACCTAAGAGATCATATCATTATTTTCAATTACATTGAATTTGCACATTTAATTCAATTTTTGTTTGCATTTACTAACTGAACTTATTTTCAAAGGTGGCTTAGCGAAATTGTGCAAAATCTAAAATATCTTAAAAATGGCTTTCTAAACATTGTAAAAAATTACGTATAAAACAAGCATTTAATTGATATATTTGAGCATATGTAGTTTTTTATTTCTAGATTTAATGATTTTTGCAGTCCATTTCACAAAAAAAGACTGGTTCTTTTTTTTTTAAACGTACCAAAATCAAATCAACACCAGGTTAACCTACAAGTGATTTATCTCCCACATTTTGTGAAATTTGGCCTATTAGTTTTTCAGCTAGAGTGGACACAAGCAATTTTTTTGAGCCATTTCGTGAAAAAGACAGGTTTTTTTTTATTTCAAACCGTATCAAAATCTATTCAGCACCACAGTAACCTACAAGGGACTGACTTATCAAATTTTATGAAATTCGGGCAATAATTAGTTTTTCAGTTAGAGTGGATATAAAATCTGCACAGACACACACATAGATATGCTAAAAATAGTTTCTTCGTGTTCTAGAGGTCCCAAAACGTGTAGATCCATCAAAAACTTGAGTTGCGATTTTTGGCATAATTCTAATACTTCCCTATACATTACTATGTATTACCAGCAAAGTAATAAGACTTCATTTTTCTGCAGAAGTATTCTTGTTTTTACTAGGAGACAGCAGTGCGGACCTGACCTACCTCTCTGTTTACAGGTTTAGTTCTGCACCCCTGAGGACTTACTGACCCACATGTTTAGTGTGATCGTACTCCGCGTGAATACGGCGGCAGGTTTTTCTTTTTCCAGCAGAGGGAATCGAACCCAGGTCTACCAAGTGCAATTTCCGCACGTTGACCAGTGAGCTACAGTGCCCACTTCTTGTTTTTTTTTTTTTTACTAGTATGGAGAGTGATTGCTCTGTATTTTTATTCTGAAAAAGAGAGTGCTTTTTTCATTCGAAACAGGCTGATACCGTTTCTTATTTGTCATGCTGTTATTAACAAAATTTTGCTTTACAACAAATTCTGTTATCAAAATATAATTTGATTTGATGTGTAGAAGCTTTGGGCTCCCATCAAGTTATAGACAAATTTGTCCAACTCTTGTTCAATGTATTCTTATGAATTGCAATTTTGTCCAAAGCGTGATGTGGTTTGCAAAACGCAAATGAGTCGATTGTTTTTCCTTTCAGTATTGTATTTAGGATAACTTTTTATTGGTTCCTGTTTTCTTCTGATCGTTGCTTATGTTATTTATGTATCACACAGGCTGAAAATATTTTGTTAATAGTCACAGAATCCTTAGTCTATTCACAGCTGTTATTATGCAATGGAAGTTAATCCTAATTTTAGATAAAGTTTTGATTTTGTTGGGATCTTAAATATGTAGAAAAGAAATAGCTTGATAACATTCCAAATTTTTGTAATTAAGTAAAAGGTTATTTATTTAAAATTAATTTCTTCCTATAAATTTTATCATATTTCCTGAAAAAATGAGAAAGATCTGAAAAACAGCAGCGTATTTTAAATTGTTTTTTTTTTAGTAGAGTTAGGATTAAACATTTGTATAGACCATAGCAGAGTTTGTCCAAATGCATAAATACTGCATTGGCATACATATTTATTCCACAAAATTTTAAATGTGTGAAAATAGTATACAATTTTTAGTGGTAAAATGGAAATGTCATTTCTAATTTTCCCTCTTATATTTCAATTTCTATTTATATAAAAGCATTATTTGCAATGGGAGCATATTCCAAATTTTTGGAAACCTCCTACAGGTGGATGACTATGAACTTGGCCATTGCAGCTTTGTGTAGCCTGAACTAAATTTTTGGGAAATTTGAAACCAACTATATGGTAAGAATGAATGTGCTGGTTACTTTAAAAGTTTGCAAAATTATAGCGTATATCAAGTTTATCTGCTGTTGTAGAGATCAGCTATTAATAATGAACTGAGGAGCGCAGCACTGATCCATGGATTTTGTTATTTACAATGGAAGTGTATGATAAAAATGTAAGGGTATCAACATGGTTATGAGATTTTTTCAGAATAAGAAACAGATCAGCCACCCCATTAAAATAGGTAAACATCTATAGATATATGTGGTGTATCAAAAACACCAGTCTGTTGCATTTCGTACTATTTTTCATGTTTTAAGTTTGTAGTTTAAATGGAACAAAATATCCAGACACAATTTTGTCAGTTTTATATGTAATGTTGGAAAAGCTACAGCACACTTTATGTACATTCCACTTTATAGTGCAACCATGGCAATAGTTCCAGGTTTCAGCTAAGATTACTGAAATTTTTACAAAGGAAATTTAAGATTACTGAAACAAAGGAAATTTAAATTTTGACGATACACTATCATAATTTTTTGACCATTGTACTCTTGAATCATTATAAATGATGAATCTTTAAATCATTACATTACCTATTCACTACTACGCTATACAGATGAGATGATAGCTAGAGCCTACTGATGTCAGTGTGTAACATAGGATTGAGACATTTCATTAATATTTTTATATAATACTAGATGGTGCTAGAAGCCTATAGTTTTTACTAGTTACTTGAATTACTGACCTTCACATTTTAGTTTCATTTGTTGTTTTTCATGAGAATGCTGATTAAGTTGATTGCATAAATAAATGTGAGAATTCTTATCTCTGGTTTTCTGTGGAAGTGTGCATTAGCTATTAAGAATTTAGTCAGAAGAATTGTAATAATCATTGCGATATATAAGTGAAGAAAGTGAAATAGTTGCTATGCTTTAGTTTGAAAATTTATTTGAAAGAAACCTATGTATGTGATGTTTTTGATATTTTTGGTACAGATAATTAGAGTTCAAGTGTCAAAAATCTGCCATCTCTTTAGTTTTCTAAACTCTAGGTTAAATATAATCAGTTCTTTTAAAGGAAATTTATAATCTATTTCAGTGATGATATTATACAAGTAAATACACAAACATGTTTTTGTGACTCACATTTGAAAAACAATGGAGTCAGGGTCCTCAAATGCAATAACACTTGCGTATTTCTGTAATAATGGTAGATGTATTTTAAAGCAAAGTTTATTTAATAGTAGAACAAAATACCTGGCATTATCCAGGTTAAAAATTAACTTCCATTACTTATAAATAATTAAATAAGCATCCTCTGCTTAAATAATACATTTGAACACAATTTAAAATGGCTGCAATCCGAAAACTGCATGAATCAATTCGCACATGCTTTCCGCAATGCAAAAAATATGAGAATCACGATTGAACATATACCCACTCACAATTTAACACACGACTTATCCATTAAAAACACGAAATCTGACCATTCCTGTACAGGGGTTTCATGCACCCATCTCTCAGACCATCCCAAAATATCCACTTCTGTATGACAAAATGGGTGGTTCTTTCGTTTTAAGCTCCAAGTGGTCTGAGAACCTGCATGATTTACTCAAAAAATCAGACATGCCTCAGATAAAAAATTTACAATTAATCAACAGATGGATTTATGAAATAATTTTTGTTTTCTGGAGTAGTCTGTGATATATTTGGCATGTGTTGAAAAAATTCTAACAATGGATGGCAAGTCAATTTCTGTATATCATAATATAAAAATCAGAAAGGTTCAGAATGCATGAAAAGTATATATTTTTTAAAAATTCATTAAAATTTATCTATTCATCTTATGGACTCTGTTCAAAGTTTGTTAGACAGAAAATTTTTTAATATTTCTGATGGTGTCAGGATGGAAACTCTGTGATAATATTTTAAGTCGATAAGGAATCAATTTGTGTGAATATTAACCAAAATTGTTGTCAATCAGGCTAAAACATAAAATAACTAAAAAACTAATTAAAAAATAAATATGCCAAGGTTATAAATAAATAAGCATCCTCTGCTTATATAATACATTTGAACACAATTTGAAATGGCTGCAATCCGAAAACTGCCTGAATCAATTCGTATGCATTTTGCAATGCAAAAAATATGAGAATCACGATTGAACATATATCCACTCACAATTTAACACAAAACTCGTGCACCTACTCAGGTTCTGAAGTGCCTGTGTGCCAGATCTAATGATCGTACAATGCTTAAATTTCCCACTACAGGCTGACTACACAGACAGACATCTTCATTAAGTAAGATGATTTTTTCAGTGTTGGGTTTAGCATCATAAAATTCCTAGATGTGGAGTACCAGATGATTCTCTCTATAGTCTTGCGGAAAGATTTCATTCTTCACCGTTGAACTTCACTCATTCTTCACTCGCTGAAATTTTTTTCATATTTTTTATGGGGTAATTTGAATATTTCTTAAAACTTTCGAAGCAATTTGTGAGTTTTAAATTCGCTTAAAAAATGTTTGAAAAATTAGGTCCCATAGGGTTCAATGTATTTCATTTTTTCAACCTGGGTTCAGTCCAAAACTAATTGGGTTGATATTATTCATTTATATTCCCATAGGTCCTACAGACTGTCTGAACAACATACTAAAATTTCATTTTGATAGTCATTTTTACGGCAGTTATCGTGCTAATGGACAGACAGACAGATTGAATGAACAAAGTCATAAACACTTTTCAACTATGTTGTAAAGTGTTAAAAAAGAACTTCACATGGGTACGTTCAGGCATCTGAAGTACCCCTGTCATGTACCGAAATTTGCCACTGTCTATAACTTCAATTTTCCGCTACATACATCTCCTTTTATTACGTAAGATTCTCAACACATTGTTTTTAAATACTAAAAATAAGTTAAGAGTAAATGAATTTAAATATAGCCATACAAGTATGCTAACAATAAAAATAAAGTGTTACATTTAATTTCTTCAAATAAAGATAGTGATGACATACATCACCATCAACTCTTGAAAATTTTAGATTTCTTTGTATTTTTATTTTTTTTTAAATGTAAAACTAAACTGAATACTAATTCTTTGAAAGTGAAATGTGTGTGAGTTACCCAAATACCTGTATAGTCTCCATACATTGGGGATGTTTAATACGATTGCAGTTTGTTGATGCAACTTAATAATAGCTTGAAAATTAAGAACTTAATTCTAAATAATTATTTTATAAAAGTACATTTTGTAATATAGACTATAAATATTATTTAAGAAACTGTGCATAAAAGAATGAAAAATGTTTTCTAAAAACTGTATAAAACCTCCCCTAGATTATATGAATCTTGCATAATAAAAGTTTGCCTTTCTGTCTGTTGGTGTCACCTGTAGCAGAAAATCTAAGCTTCAGACAACAGCGTAATTTGGTACTGGGTTAACCGAGCTTTCGGTACAACATATCTCTGAGAGATATTTTAAAAGTTTGAATTAGTATTTTAGATATTTCATGTTGTGCGATTTTGAGCAATTTCCACACCCTATCCTAAAGAGTATTTTCAAGTTTTGGTCTGCGATCTCAATTTTTTTTTTAATGAAAGCTGAAGAGCCGATTTGAATCTATTTTGTTTCTTTTAAATTTTCATGATGTTGAAATGGGCATCTATTTTTATTTGAATTGTGTTCATAGGGAAAAGGAGGTAAATTTTTTGATTAGGGAGGAGGGGGAGGGGAGTATTATGTCCATTCTGATGATGTACACAGATTGCATACAATTTTCACTGTTATTTATATGAAATGAAACTTATATTTCATTATTTTTTTAGATTAATGAATTCAATTAATTCCTACTTTATTTACAACACACATTTCTATCCTCATTTTAAAATTATATATGTATTACTTTTTTAGTTTTTATCATCGTAACAGATGTGGAATTGAACAAGCAATTCTCAATGGAGATCATATGCCCCCAGGGAGTTATATAAATCAAAACAGAATATTGAGAGGACCACAAAAACTTGTTTCTTCAAATTTTTGTGGAATATTGAATATAATATAACATTGCAATAATTTTATTCCTTGTAGGAATTATATAATATAACATAATTCTCACATTTGACAAGTTGCAGCTAAAATCTTTACACTTTTGTGGTTGGGCAATTGAAGGATCTTACTGAATAAAATTACAATGTTAGCTGCATATTATGCATTTCATATTATTAAATTTAATTATTATTAATATTTAACTAAAGTTGAAGTATATAAAAATAATTTCAAACTCAAACTTTTGATGTGTATAGTCGTTATTCTTTAATGTAATCTGGGTAAAAGATTTCACCAAAGGATTTACCCGTCAAATAATTTTTACACTCGCCAGTATCATGAATATAATAACGTTGCATAACATTTTTGTTATTGCTTCTCAGAAAACATTGCAGTAAAATTTATTAACAATTATGTAAGAATAATTAACATAAAAATACATAATATAAGAACAATTAAGGTATTGTGCATGCACACTTCCTGTAGCCACATCCATGGTTGGTTACTATGTTGTCAGTTTATATTAGTAGTGCCATGTTAAATGTACAACATATCTCATCTTCATGACATAGTTAAAACCATTAACAATAGAATGTCCTGTACTGATATTACATTATGCTGAGCCGAGCGACGAATCATATTGGAAGGTATTTCAAAGCAACAAGTGGGTTAAGTTATTGAAGATTTTAATTCTCACAAATGTTGTACTAGCACTTTTTTAGAACAAACAAACAAAAAAAATACAAGTAAGCTTTTACTCCTAGATGAAAAACAACAACAACATACAAGTGAAATGATTGATAACTATTCCTGTGTCAGTTTATCCCAAGTACTTATTAAAATCCTTTATTTTTAAATGATTCTATTAATGCAAAATAAATGGAATCTATTTGGTTGCATATAACTTTGTTTTAAATGGAAAGTAAAATAACATTTCAGAAGTTGTGAAACTAGCATGCTTTAAGGCCGCTCACACAGCAGCTGATGCCCTCGAGTGAGTTGGACTGTCAGGGTTTTCAACTAGCATGTTCTTCTCATAATTTTGCATGGTGCAAAATTAGAGAAGCTCAGCATATATTTGTGGAATGTTTGTGGTTTGAAATCCACTAAGTTGTAGGGCTCTGTCAACGAGCACAAATGATCAGAATCTCAATGCAATGATTTTGAACATATTATACTTAAATCACAATAAAATAAAATAATTGGTTTCCTTATGAATTTCTTTTTCTTTCAGTTTACCCCAAATCTTATAGACACGTAAATTTAAAAGTCCAAATTCAATCAAATAAGTACAGATGTGAAATTTTCATAAAGTGATAGCATGTGAATAAATACATTTCAGCAATAAAATGGAAAAATTTATTAATACTACAATTCCATGATTTGAGATTAAAGTTGTAAGTTTATTTTTGAACAATATTTATAACAAGATTATTCCTTAAATTATTTAATAGTATCAAAATGTGTTTTAAACTTTTTCAATACTTCCATGCACTGTTTAATCGGTGTTTTTAAATTTTATGTAAAAAGATGATTTTTTGACACAAAACTTGTTTCGCAATCAAAATGTTTCAGACTGCCGCTTGAGGGCGCCATAGTCGCTTATGTTTATATTCAACTTTGTTGTGTCAGGTGTTGTGTAATGAATTAGTCTTTCTGATGTATAATGATTGATTTATTTTGGATTAATCACTTTGATATATTTGTCCTGGGATTGTAAGTTTCATTTTATTACAGAATAAAGTTCTATTTTTGTTATAACAAGCTTAGAAAGATTAGATCGATTTGCGGTTTCTAAAGTATGTAATTGGATGTTTACACTGTCAATTGTGGCTTTTCCGTAGTGAATCTATATAATAACTAAAATTTTCACTGTAAACCTTAACTATATCGATTTTTTATGTTAAATTTGTGTGTTTGATTTCTCTTGTTTGAATTTCTTTACTTAAAAATTTTCGAGTCCGATTTTGTTTTCAGTGTATACTACCAACTACCTTTACGGAATTCATTGTTTCGTATATTTCTTGGGAAATTATTTTTGAGAAACATAGCGATTTATAATTTTCTCTAACATTTTCAGCTATGTACAAATTCGTTCTTTGTTTATAGAGTTTTTGTTTTCGTAACGGGATTGTTTAAATTATATATAATATTAAAAATATTTCATGTGCTTACATCTTTGTATGTTCATATTTTAACTGGACTATATTTATCAAAAAATGATTGCAGTATATTTTATTAGTAAATATTTTAATTATGCTTAATAGTTGTATTGTAAGATAAAATATTATGCTTAATAGTTGTATATTGTAAGAATGCATATTGTCTTTTTCAGTATAAATACTGTTCAAAGATATTGCAGTTAGACTTCTTTTAATCAAAAGTATTCAAACTACTTACTCTGAATAGCAAGATAATGTATTGAAAAATGTTACTATATTTTTACAAAAAGCTAAATGTACTTGCAGCTTTTCTGAGATTTTGCAGCTTTTTACTGTTTTTCCTGATGAATTTAAATTTAGAAAAATAGGTAGAACTTATTCAAGCTACTTAGTAAACTATTTATTGGTCATCTTTTATAATTGAGATGTTTAACTGAACTTGAGTGAAGCAAGCCTTCTTATAGAAACTGATTTATGAAAAATACTTTTTTAAAATTTTGTTAAGCATTTCTATATTTACCCATATTTTATCTACAGACACAGTGATTGTATGTTTGATACCCAAGTAAGGTAAGGTGACCAGATGTTCCCGAATTTCACCATTTGGTCCCCAAAAATGTAAAACTGTTTACACAAAATATTCTTAAATTTAAATGAATGACCCCAAACTGTTTCAGCTTATTCATGCTTCTGGAAAGTACGAAATATAAAAATCATTAAATACCGTAAAACTTCAGTAACCCAGAATTAACATTGATTTGAACAAAGTCAAAGGTATTCATTTGCTATTTTATGTTTATTTTCTGTTATAGAAGATATGTATATGTTGCATATTAAGAAATCATTAATATTTATCCATAATCTATACAATAAAATTTCTTTCTTTTATTTCTTGAAATGTATCTTGTATTGAAATCATGATTACAATTGGAAATTTAGTATATTATTTGATAATGTTGTATTATTGGATAATTACAGTTTAGTCACATTCTTTGTACATATTATTACATATATAGTCCAAATTTAATCTGTAATTTATATCATTTTCTTTTAGTTAGCATCATTTAGTAAGGTTTAACTGTAAATTAGTTTTAGATTATTTATCTAATTTGCGATGGTGCATAAAAATTATATTTGCAAGTTGAATATATGCCTTGACTTTGATAATTTCTGCTTTTTCAATTTAAAAAATACTTAATCTTGGCTGGTTTCAACTATATATTAAGGTAAGTTTTTGTAAGATGCATTATGGTACTTGAAAATATGAGTTTACTGTTGAAATTGTCCTTAAATACTCTCACATTTGTGTCTCTCAAATGGTTTCTTGATTTGGGGCCACAGCACTGTTTTATACCCAAATCCTGTTTTAAAGATCTAGTCACCTTTAAGTAAAGTAAATGTTCAAAAAATTGAATATTTCATTTTTTTTCCCTGCCATTTTCTAGATAACATTGCTACAGTGATAAGTAGTTTTGAATATTTATAATTATTAAAAGTACTTCTGTATAAATGGAATCCCTGTTTCTTTAGCACTTCCTTTGTTTATCGTTAATTTTTTTCGAAATTTTATTTTTATAGAAAACATTTGTAAACACATGAAAATTTTCTTTCTGAGTTAGCAAACTTCAATTCAACATTTATACCTCAAATTTCAATTTTGTTACAAGTTGTCAATTTTTTAATTAAAATAGAAGAGAGCGAGTAGAGTGGTGTCTGTTTAGTTGTTTCATTTAATTGCCAAAATTGTTTAATTGACCTGTGTCGAGTACCTATTTTCAAGTCTATCAACAGATTTATAAAATTTCAATCTTATTGCTGTACTTGCCCTACAAATTGGTAATAGGGAAAGTAACAACATATAGAATTGTCTAGAAAAAATTATAGGTATAACTTATATGTCCTATGATTGCTAGAAAATTTAATATCTCATGTTTGGTGCTGAATATTCTATCTTTTGGTCAGTTGGCCTCTTTTATAGAATTTATTTTTAATTAAAAATATTGTTTGTATGTAAACAACCTTAAGTTAACATATTAGGGTATGTATCTCTTGAAGTATTTTGCAAGCCCCTAGGTTATATTTCTATAGTTCTATGGAAATTCTAGCCTTGGAATATAAAATTTATTTTTGGAAATTTTAAAACATTGATATAGAAAGTTGACCTTGCATGTGAAGATCTCTATAACATAAAAAGGAAATTAAATATGCATTTTTCAAATGTTCCAAAACTTAATGGTGATTTACTATGTTGATTTATATATTTGTGGAGATAATCACAAAATTGTATCAGTAAAAACAAAAAATATTTTTTTTATTAATTAAAAAAGGAGATGACATTCCAAGCCCAAAGTTTTATGGTATTTCTGCGATGCTTTAGAATAATAGAATAAGATGCAAATAGGCATAAATATTATAAGCATGTTACCTTGATTTAGAGTTGGGTTAAGCCATCCTACTAATGGGGATTCTGATTTTTCATCCATGAACATCTGTAATGTGGATTGAAAATGAGCTTTAGTTACCAGCGATTCTTGTTCATACTGCATCATGGATCTTTAAAAGATAAAATGTGAAGTAACATTCAGGTTATCTTTATATTATAAAATACTTAAATGTTTAACTCTAGGGCTATGTGATACATAGTAAAAATGTAAGCACTTATTTTTTAAAGCAGTGCAGTATACTGTAATTTCTGGATAAAGTTTAGATATTTAAGAGTATAAAACTTAATTTTTATCATACTTAACAGTATAATGTATAGATTCTGCATATGGACAACTTCAGAACAGATGCACATATTGTTGTAGAATTTTAGATTTGAATAATGTAAAAAAAAATAATTCTTAGTATTTGCATATGATTAGAACAAATGTTAAAAATTTAATATTTGAACTATATTGTATTCTGTTGAAAAAAAAGCAAATGATATTGTACATTTTTATTACAAAATTATAAACTTTACATGACGTTGCTCAGAATTTAAAGCAGGTATTAATTAAATTCATTCATTAAGTTTTTCAAAAGGCTTGGTTGGCTACTGTGCAAGCAGATTCTAAAATTACAAAACACACACAAGCATCCGTTCACCTTAAACACCTAATCTACCTTATACCCGTTGTTGTACACATTGATGAGTTATTGTGCAGATTTTTGACATATCTGTGGATATACAAAATATGAATTCCCACAGTAGTGACCTGTATGTCAAATTGACAAATACCTATTCAAGGGTTCTTCAGGATTTTCGATTACTTTAGCCAAGCTATGCAACAAATGTTCTTTCGCCAATGGAAGAATTTTTATTCGTAAAATGTATTTGACTTCATTTGATTAGATTTATAAATTCTTAAATTCCAAAGATCATTGTTTTGTAAAAAACCCATAGTAGTGTATATTGCAGGTATAGCATGCACATTAGTATATCTTGAATTTTGATTTTAACATCTACAGAATTCATATATGCCAAAATGTTTGCTAAATGTTTTTTTCAATTGTTATATTGAATTTTCCCTTGCAAAATGTGATAGTGGTGATTGGCAGTGTGACCCCTTACCTATTGCTCTGAAGTAGATTTCACATATTCTGCTTTTGACAATACACCTCATAATGTGCATTCTAGTAATCTGTATTAATACGAGAAATGTTTGTTGCTTGCAATAATTCCTTTTTAAAAGAATGTAAAGTTAGTTTTTAATGAAATAGACAATAATGATTATTTACCAAAACAATAGTGGTCACATGACCTTTTGTAAGTTTTACTTTCTCCGATTTTACTTTTCATATAGAAGTGGCTCTAAGTAACTTGCTGGTTTAGTTTAAATAAAATCTAAAAACAAAATATATTATCCAATTATATGTGTGCTTATTCATTACTTACCTTGTAACATTGGTGAGTTCTGTAAGGTTTATCCTTAAAACACCTATACTTGACTGCAAAGTATCTGCCATCCTTCTTAAGCTGTATAAAGTTGATTGCAAAATTTGTAAATTTGCAAGAATATCGGCACTTGACTGAAGTGTGGGATCAGATAATGGGTCTGGTCTGGGAGCTGCTACACTGTGACTCATTTGCCTGAATTGGTCCTCGAGCCATACCTTATCCAGGAGCTGGTTTTGCTGTATTTTGTCTATATCTTCTCTTATTATATCTTGTAGAGTGTTAATCTGTTTAAAAGATTTATTCATATCACATTTGGTATGATCATGAGATACAAAATGTTAATAATAGGGGTCAAACTTTTGATAAGGAAACTACTAGATCATTCAACAAGAAATCGTCCAGACCCTGTTGCTGATGCATTTAAAAAAAAGTTTCAATTTTTTTTTTCTGGCCATTGTGTATATGTTGTTGAAATCCCCTTTTCCTCTCAGATATCAGTTGCCATTTTGTTTTCAATTTCAAGACGGGGGCCCCTGCAGTGAAACAGAAGTCAAGTGTTTATGTCCACATGCATGGCTTGTAGTCATGTACCCTGATGGGACAAAGTTTTCTCAAATGAGAACATTCCATGGGTTCAAATTTCACTTTTCAAAATTGATGTTGAGCCATTTTCTATTTTCTTTAACTTCTCCTAGATCAATATAGCGATCAACTACCAATTCAGTTTGGAGTTATACTGTCCAACGAATGCATTATATAGAAAGCTATAAAAATATTTCTAAATTTTCTTTTGTTTGAGAAGATAAATAAGTAAAATAATGTTTTTCAAGAATAGTTTGTTCAAGAGCAAGCAATTCTGCCTAAAGGTCAACCTAGAGCCCAAATTTTCAAATTGATCATGTATACATAATTTATTGTATTATACCGAATCAATGTTGAATCCAAGTCTCCATGTTTCTAGTACTTAATCTACTAACTACTTATTACATTCTTTTATCAAACTATTTAGTTATGTTTGAAATTTTATATAAAGCAACAGGATAATTTTTCTGTTAAGTTTGTATGTACGAATATTAATTGAACTTACTGTCTGGTAGTTAGATCATATGTTTTTGGATGAGTCCATTAGTTAAATTCGAAGACGAATAGAAATAAAAATACACGAGGAGGAACAGGCTTCCACATTTTTCACCTTTAGTGCAATTCCTAACCTTTAGCATTTAGGGTCTGGTGAGTTGAGCAAATTAGTTTGTTGATTAATGTCTCAATTGAGTTTATAAATGGAAAAGTACCAGGGTCTTAGCTAGGCACGTGTTTGGAATACTTCTAAAATGTTTATTCAAGTATATATAAGTTTTTATATAAATATTATACAGGGTGTTGCCTTAAAGTGGCGACAAACTCAGAGGGGTGATATTAGACATCAAGAAGAACAAAAATTGTCATAGAACATGGTATTGCAAACCACGTTTAGTCTGTGAAAACAAAAAAAATACTTATGAAGAGTGTGACGTCGAGTGGGACAAAAAGGCCAATAATAAGTAGAAAAACTATTTATTTGACAGCATGATTACAACACAGCCTGTGCTGTACAAAAAAGTAAAATAAATAAGTACAAAAACCATTTAATTGACAGAATGATTACAATACAGCCTGCAATGTCAGAAAGGAGACAAAGAAAAATGATTAATGATTACAGGAGTTGTTCGAAGTTGCGGCCGCGAAGGTCATTGCACAGCCGACAGCAATAGAGTAACGATTGTCAGACATACTCAAAGATACCGGATATGCTGGCAATGTTTGCCGCAGCGACGACGATCCGTGCTATGCCTCCGTCTGGTACACGAGTGATTTAAGGTGTCCCTAAAAGAAGAAGTCCAAGGGATTGAGGTCCAGGGAGCGTGGAGGCCAAGCAACAGGTTCTGCGGGTCCAATCTACCTCCCGGGATAGTAGCATGGAGGTGGTTACGTACCACAATGGGAAAATGTACGGATGCACCATTATGCATGAACTACATATTCTGCCGCACTGTGGCTGATACACCCTGTAGCAAATCCGATGGGACGTGCTGCAGGAAAACAAGGTATGTTGCGTTATTGAGGCTTTCTGGAAGAAGATACGGTCCCAACAGATTATCTTCGAGGATCCCTGGCCAGATGTTAACACTGAACTTGTGTTGAACTTTCGAGGGGACAGTGGTATGGGGACGACGTCTATTTTTGCGATTTTCACCGACTAAACATAGTTTGCGATACCATGTTCTATGGCAATTTTTTTCCCCCTTGATGTCTAATATCACCCCTCTGAGTTTGTCACTACTTCAAGGCAACACCCTGTATAATGCACTAAAAAGATTAAAAATTCTTGAAAAATCCTCTATTAATTTTTATATAGTTGCTATATTAATTTTTATTTAGTTTTATTTATTCACATGGAGATTAGATTTGAGTTTATCTTCATAACTGCTACCATATTTTATTAAGCAAAACTAAAAATCAGTACTCTTGAAAGTAAAAAATTCCCTTTTCACTTACAAAATTTTAAATGCATTATTACAATGATTTTTGCTCATGTGAAACTGTCCCTAATTTCTATTTCCTAAGGTTAGCTATACTATATAGGGCATTGTTTTGAATAGCCAAATAAAAAAATATTTTCCATTTGAGTAATTTTAAAAGTTTGATTATCACTTTGTTATTTTATTGAAATATGTGAATGCAACTATACCTAATTAGATATTAAAAAATGTTTTTATGGATTTCTAATTTGTAAAATGTCTTGTGTTTCTAACATTTATGTTTCCTTTTTAGGTGAAACCTGTTCCTATTTATGCAATTTATGTATGGTGGCCAAACCAGAAACTTTCAAGTTGATGTCTCATGAAAATATGACATAAAATATATTCTATGGCTGATCAAGGCGATAAACAAAAGGCCAAACATCAAAAAGGAACAAGCAAAAAGCGTGTAGTAACACGTTCTCGAACCAGAAGTCAACTTGCCCGTGAAGTAGAATCCAGCGACTCTGATACCTGTGCAACTGATTGTGTTAATATTGAAAGCAATTTGTCTGTTATTGCAGGTTTAACAGTGCATGATCATATTCTTGGTAAAAGTAATCCAGAGAACTCTGCTGTTGCAGCAGCAGATAATTTAAAGCGAAAGCTTCCTGATATCCTTGAAAAACCATCGCTTTCAAAGAAGGTGAAAGAAAACTTGATAAAATATAGAGAAGTTCGGCATAAAACTAGGTCTTCTAAAGGAAAATCCAAAATGAGTTCAAGTTCATCAACATCTCTAAATGAGTCTCTTGATAACAGTACATCTGATGCTGCATCTGATTTCAATGTTATAGATTCAAAACCAGCTGACTTTTCGCCAGTCTTGGATACTTCTTTTGATTCTGTTAGTGAGCGGGATAATGTAATACAGGATAACTTGCTATCTACTAATAATAGCACTTTGATTCATATGTCAGATCCCAATTTTATTATTGAGGGAAAAGAAACCTTAGAAAGTAATTTGAATAATACAGCCAGTTCAAGCTCTTCGTCACCAAGCTGTTCTCTTGCTCGTTCTGTATCAGATATTTCTACCGATTTTCCATTTTCACTGAACTCAGATGAGAAAAATGATCTCCGTGAGATATTAAGAAAGGAACTCATAAGCATTCAAGAGAATTTTCCTCCTTCAAGATCAAAAAGACATACATCTGTCATTCAACAGAGGAAGAAAGTTATGAATACTGAAAAGAAAATGGATACAGGCTCAAGCGATACTAATACAGAGTGTAATGTTATAAAAACAAATAATAAAGATGCAGATGACAAATCTGTACCAAGTGGTTCTCGTTCACATGAACAAATGATGGTGGATGAATCAAAGGCAGATTTTAGTAGTTACGATTCTGCTAGTGGTAGTCAAAATGTTCCAATTGAAGTACAAAGTGACCCTCGTGATGATTTTGTTGAAGTTGTTAAACTCACTACTGCATCTTTGTCATCAAAACGAACAAGACATCATGCAGCAGGAAAAAATAATGATGGATCTATAAAAGTGCCATCAAGAAGCTATGATGATTTTATTTCTGGACCATTGGCTGCAGCATTGGATGCTGCTGATGCAGCTACTGCTAGCTTTGCTTCATCTTCACAAGGCAGCAATGCTGCCTCAGGTTCATCAGCCTCAAATGAATCTGGTAATAAAGATAGTGAGTTAGGACGTTTGCAAGCTCTACTAGAAGCTAGGGGGATTCCTCTCCATGTATTTGGTGCTTTAGGTCATCGTATGCAACATTTAATTCATAGATCCATGGGTGGAAGTTCATCTAACAGCCGTGTACAACAGCTTCTTCAAGGTCTGCAGGCAACTGGAGATGAAGGAAGACAACTACAAGCAGTTGTTGAGATGTGCCAGTTACTAGTCATGGGAAATGAGGATACCCTTATAGGTTTTCCTGTGAAACAAGTTGTACCTGTCTTAATAAACCTGTTATCTATGGAACATAATTTTGAAATGATGAATAATGCTTGCCGAGCTTTAACATACTTGATGGAAGCATTACCACGGTCATCTTCTGTTGTTGTAGATGCTGTTCCTGTCTTTTTAAACAAGATTCAAGTTATACAATGCATGGATGTTGCTGAACAATCTCTCACCGCTTTAGAAATGCTGTCTAAATGGCATAACAAAGCTATACTTCATGCCAAGGGAGTTTCAATTTGTCTTACATATCTGGACTTTTTCTCGATAAATTCACAACGAGCTGCCCTTTCTATCATTGCCAATTGTTTTCAAAATTTACTGTCTACTGAGTTCAATTTAGTTCAAGAATCTCTTCCTATTTTAAGTAGCTGGCTCTCACGACAAGATGAAAAGTCTGTTGAAAGCATTTGTCTTGCCTTCTCTCGACTTGTTGATTGTTTCCAGCATGACACCAAATACCTGAAGGAAATAGCTAGTCAGAATCTTTTATCTAATATTCTAGAATTGCTACTGTTAACACCTTCCATCCTTAGCACTCAGACATTCACTACTATCATGAGAATTTTGGCTTTAATATGTGCCTCATGTCCCGAGCTTGCTATTCTTTTGCTCAATTTGAATATTGCTGAAACGTTGTGCTTTCTATTAATAGGAAATTCTGATAATTATAACATTAAATTGACTCCTAGAAGTCACCAAGAACTATTAGAGATATCATTTTTAATATGTGAAATCATGCCTTGCTTACCTACACATGGCATGTTTAGTATTGATTCGATTGTTATGAAACATAAAAGTAGAAAGAGAGATTTTGTCATTTGGAAATGGAGAGATGATGCTGGTGTATGGCAGTCTTATTCTGTTTCAGACAGTAAACTGATTGAAACTGCTTACCAGTCAGGTGTTGATACCTTCAGACATACCGAAGAGACGGGTACTGCTGAAACGGTAACCACCATTTTAGACTTGAATGCGTTGCAACAAATAAGTGGTGATTCAAATACTAAACGTCCTCTTAAGCGTTGCTTAAGTAGCTTGTCTGATGTTATGTTGCAAAGTTCTAATAGTAATCCTGACAAGCCTAATGTTAAAATAGATTATTTCAAGGAAAATTCAGAAATGGTAAATAATTGTATTAAATCTCTCTTTCCAGTGCTATATGAGATATATAGTAGTTCAGCTGGTCCTTCTGTTAGGTATAATTGTTTGAGAGCTATGCTTCGTATGATCAATTTTGCCCCTCCCAATGTTCTTGAGTTAGTTCTAAAGAGTCAAATGCTTTCTAGAAATATTGCTGCAATGTTAGCCTCACCAGAAATCAAAGTTCTTATTTCAACTCTCCAGATGGCCCAGATATTAATTCAAAAATTGCCAGAAGTATTTGGGGTCCATTTTATTAGAGAAGGTGTAATGCATGAGATAAGAACACTCGCCAAGACTGATGTCAGTTCTCGATTAACAACTGATTTATCTTCAGAGGGTATGTCTTCATTTGGAAGTAATATTTCACGTTCCTCAGCAAGTTCCATGTTATCATCCAGCAAGTCTTTTCAGTTTATCACATCATTACAGTCCTCGCAGGATTCACCTCCTCAATCTACCTCATCATCCTCATCATCAAAATGTGTTCGAAAAGAAACCTCTAGCGATGGCAGTGTTTCGGTTAAAATCATTGATTTGAACAAAAAGCAAAGTTCCAAAGAAAAAGAATCGATTTCGAAGAAAGAACCATCTACTGGTCAAAGTTCTTCATCAGGCTCCCTCACAACAGAAAAGTATGATAAAGTCAATGCTTGGATAAGGGTAATTGCTAAAAATTTTGAAGACTTTTTTGGTGGTCAAGAATTTGAGTCATCCCACCCAGCTGTTAATGTTTTGAACCAGCTGACTTCTGCCGTAAATGATTTAGAAACCAATTCTGATGATGGTTATGAGGCACTGTGTCAAATTCGTAGTATAATGACAGAAAGAGATATTTCATCATTTGAATTTATTCACAGTGATTTAATTGACAAACTTTATAATTTTCTTACACTGTGTTCTGGAAGTGCTTCAAGTGAATTTGATGCATTGGAATCTCGATTGAGAACCTTTTTAAATGTTTTCATTGGTTCCCCACGAATAAAAAAAGATTTTGATGTAACAGAATTGAATTCAACTCCATTAACAGGTTTAATTGATAAATTAAATGATTGTATTAGCCATTTGGAACAATTTCCTGTCAAAGTTCATGATATTTCGTCACGTAATTTTAGCAGACGAGGAACTAACGCTCTTAGATTTTTCAATACCCATCATCTTAAATGCATCTTTCAAAGACATCCTGAATGCTCAAACTTACGTCAGTGGAGAGGTGGACCTGTTATGATTGACCCATTGGCTTCAATTCACAATATTGATCAATATTTAGTGAGCCAAGGTTATGGTGCTCTAAAAAGTGAAGATGATGATGATGAAGATGATGATGATGAGGACGATGAAGATGATAGTGATCAGAGTGATGATAATTCTGATGAGAATATGATCGATATAGCTGCTGCTTTGAGATTGAATCCTAATCAAGAAAGCCAGAAACTCCAGTTTTTAATTGGAAGTAATGTTTTGCCATTTAACATGACTATTTATCAAGCTGTTAGGCAGTATTCTGGTACAGAAGGTCAAGTGGCAGATAGCCATGATGCTGAGTCTGAAGATCCATTGGGACTGTCTAATATTTGGACAAAGACACATATAATTCTGTATCGTCCTCTACCTCCAGACACACCTGAATCAAGTGCTTCTAGCAATGAAGTTGTTCTCACTCGAAGCAAGGCAGAAAAAAGAAAAAAACAGGTTGCTGAGCGCAGTCCTCATGGAAAAGGAAGCAGAAAAGAAGAAAAATCTGAAAAGAGTAAAGGTGATAGTCTGTGGAATGACGGTTTAGTACCTGAAATTAATCCACTTTTGTGTTTTGTTTCAAATATTTCTGATTTGAAGTCTTCCACTCTTGAAGACCCATCTCTCGAAGTCATATATTTGCTTAAAGTCATTCATATGTTGAATAGTCAGTGGGGCCTATTATACCAAATGCATTCATGGGAACCTGCTGTTCCTCAAGCATTATTCATTAATCAAAAGTTAACTCTTAAGGCCAATAGACAACTTCAAGATTTGATTTCAGTAATGACTGGAAATGTTCCTGTTTGGTTGTCTTATGTAGCTCAGGATTTCCCATTTTTGTTTCCATTTCAAGCACGGTACCTGATATTTTATGTTACTTCTTTTGATAAAGACAGAGCTTTACAAAGAGTCATTGATGTTATGCCTGAAGTCAAAAGTAATGATAGAATCACACCAAAATTTGATAAGCGGAAAAGAACAATTTCAAGGGATGGTATACTAAAACAGGCAGAGTCTGTACTTCAGGATATTGCCAATTCAAAAGCTATGTTAGAAATTCAGTACAAAAATGAAGTTGGAACTGGTCTTGGACCCACTTTAGAGTTTTATGCTTTAGTGTCCAAGGAACTGCAAAGAGCCGACTTGGATATGTGGCGGGGTGAGAAGACAGTTGCTCAAAATGGAAAAGGTATGATGACATCCTATGTTTTCAATCCTGTAGGTTTGTTCCCTGTGCCTGTATCACGAAATGCCAAACAAAGCTCGCTTACCAAAGTCTGCAATAAATTTAAATTATTAGGAAATTTCTTAGCAAAATCTGTCATGGATTCAAGGTTACTTGATATTCCATTGAGTTTAACTTTCTACAAATGGATGTTAAGCCAAGAAAATAACTTATCTGTAGTTGATATACAGCACATAGATGAAAGCCTAGCACAGACTGTTTTCAAACTTGAGCAAATAGTTGCTCGAAGAAATGAAATCCAGAAAGACTTATCACTTGATGCTGATGCATTGCGCAGTGCCTTGGAAAGTCTAACTTTTGATGGTTGCTCTCTTGAAGATTTGAATCTGGACTTCACATTGCCTGGTTTTCCCAACATTGAAATGAGAAAAGGTGGTAAAGACCTAATGGTTAATATTCAAAATGTGGAAGAATACCTGAAGTTGTTAAAGCATTGGATAATGAAAGAAGGGGTATCCAGACAAATGAAAGCATTCAAAGAAGGATTTGAAACTGTATTTCCAATCAAGCATCTACAGATATTTTATCCAGATGAGTTGGAACTGCTCCTCTGTGGCAGTGAACACACCAAGTGGGAACTGAAGAGTCTCATTGAGTGTTGCCGTTCAGATCATGGATATACTCATGAAAGTCGTGCAATTAAATTCTTATTTGACATTCTCAGCAATTATGATAAGCAACAACAGCGGCAATTTCTTCAGTTTATCACTGGCTCACCTAGACTCCCTGTGGGTGGTTTAAAATCCCTGTCACCCCCTCTCACTATTGTGAAGAAAACCTCCGATGACAGCAGTGACTCTGATTACTATCTTCCATCTGTGATGACTTGTGTAAATTATTTAAAACTGCCAGACTATTCAACTATTGAAGTAATGCGCGAAAAATTGGATATTGCTGTCAGTGAGGGACAACTTTCTTTCCATTTATCTTAGATTAATACAATGCCTCCTAGATACATAACGCCTGTATTTACTAGCCAGCTTTTCAATAACTGTCAGATTCTGTGTTTTGGCATTTTCAACACACAGTTTATCAAGGGACCAGACGTCAGTACCAGTCCTCAGTTACTTATCAATGAATTTAGTGTGTCCAAAAGTATTTTCACAATTTTTGCCTATCTGCTGGAAAATATTTTTTTGTAAAAATGTATAATCTGAATCTTGATAATTTTTTTTCCCCTTAAAAAAGCAAACTTAATGGAAGTTTTTCAATGTATTTATATATTATTGTTATTGCTAAGTGATGGCAATGTTCAAAATGTGATCAAAAACCATATTATTAATGAGATGCCGCATTTTTGGAAGAAAAGAAAGGGCAGGAGTTTAGTATCTTGGAGGCATTGATTAGTGCATATCCAAGTCTATCATCGATGGGCATTCTGATTTGAAACAAGACTGTTAGAGACGCTATCATCAGTGCTAAGATACAGAGCTTTTTCAGTATTGAACTGTACAAATCATCTGTTTCCTTCCTACCTCTGAAAAATGACTAGGCTGATGTGTTAGGAATCTGAATGATTGTAAGAAAGCTACTGGCACATTTTTTTTTTAAAATCTAGTGTTTGTGTGTACGGTGTTTATAAATACTGTGAGGGAAACTGTTACACCCCTCCCTTGTGTATAGAAATTACCTGAAACTTGAATTTGGTGTTACACTTATGGGCCAATGTTATAGCATCAAGTGTACTTATTCCCTTTCGACCGAAATGGAATTGTTCCACTACTGAAATTACAAAAATTGCATACTTCTAAATTTAAATTTTTAATAAATTCCATTATTTTTTGATCAACCTTTTTAAAACACTATGTTTGCTTTTAGTTTTGGCCAGTGTTTATATTTGTTATGTATACAAGTGCAGGATTTGTAAAACACAATTATATTTCTGTAATTTATTCATGTTTTAGCCTAGAGCAATGTTTGCATTTACTGTTGAATATGATTCCATTTCTGCGAATAGATTCAAGTAATTTTTTTTTCTTCCTTGTAATGTAGTTTTTCTCAAATCATCATTGCCTGTGTATTTTGTTTTGTAAAACTTGAAAATAAAACTGCCAAATATTTAAAAATAGGGTTGTAATTTTTAAGAATATATCTCCACACACAAATCGTCATATATTTAATTAGTGTGCTTTGTGAAAAGAAAGTGCTTAAAAATCTAGAATCATTTATGTTCCCACGGTACTTAAAAATTTTCTTCTCTTTTACTTTGTATTCAAGGCCTTTAAAAGTGCTTGAATTTGCAACAAGGTTCTTAAATGTTTTTGAATATTTATCTTCTGTTATCAAGATGCGACTCAAAACCATTTTTTCACTAGTCATCTGATTTTGCCTGAAAATTCGGTAATTCATGTGCATTTGTAAACTGGTTTGTGAAAGATTCAACAAGAAGAAAAAAAGCCATCTAGTCTGTCATTTCAAAGATATGTAGTGATGTATTTCCCCAAATCAGTACACATGCTCCTTATCTTTTTCTTAGAATTTAGTTATTAACCCTGAGAAAAACATTGAGTAATATTTCTAAAAGCATTGATCATTTACAATTCTTCAGTTCATTTGCTTTTGCTAAAATGTATTTTTAAACAATCAGAAATTCGAACAAAATTAAACTTTGAACAGCACTTGAATTATTTTTACAAAAAAGAGTGGTAACTTTGCCATTTTCAAATTTTATATTTTATATCATTTTTAAATTTACAGAACAGCACTTGAATTATTTTTACAAAATAGAGTGGTAACTTTGCCATTTTCAAATTTTATATTTTATATCATTTTTAATTTTACTGTTTGAATTCTTTAGTGGTTGGGTAGTCTTGAGCTTATTGATGCAACTGTATGGATGCGTGCCCTTACCATACTTCGATATTTTGTATATTGATATTTTTATAATCAAAATCAGTTTGAAAAATCACATTTTTTACTAAAAAGCACATTTGAAGAAGTTTAATTCTAAAACTGTTGAAAATGATGGAGAGAACTAAATTAATCACAAAAAATGTTTACTTTGTTTTTTCTTTAATTTCTGTGATGAATTATATATTAATATAATTATTAATTATGCAATTATTAATATTAATTATGAAATTTATAGCTAATTGCATTTCTGGATAGTTGGGAATTTTGCTTATCCAGATCACCTCCAGTTATATTTAATCTGGATATAATGTTTTGTTTTATACTGTTGAATTATGGTAAGAAGGTTAAAAGCAAAGCTTTATGCACAGTTGCACAGTTTAATTTCTCTTAAAGACTATCCCTGTCTTGAATTGTTGTGTGTGGGGGGTGGGGGGGTCATCGCATCACATTACATGTGAATGTGATCTTGGTTAAGTTGGCCAAACAAAAAGTCTGTGGACAGCACATGACTTACTCTATGTCATGTAATGAATTTACTTCCTACACAGTAAAACAAGAAATATCACTCATATATAAAGTATTGATTATAAAACACTTTCCAACTGGATTGCAATTTTATTTAAACATCTCTACAATGCGATACATTCAGCTGTTATAATTTTTTATTTATCACAGAACTACAATAATTTATTTTACTTAAAAACTTAAAACTTCATAAAAAAAAAAAAAAGAGATGAACTTTATTTAAATGACATCATCTCATCTAAGTATAAATCGTCTGACTCTTTGTGAAAGAGGTGAATATTTCATTCATACACTTTTATTTCAGAATCTGAATTAAATAATTTTGTGTGAAAAAAAGATTCGGCAATTCTTATACAATCACTTGTTTACATTCTGCATCCATTAAAATTAGGCTTCGTTGAAGAAATAATCCGAGTTTTTGATGGTCATTTAAACTAAAAAATTTTGTAATTGCATTGGCTCTGAATATAGATGCACAAAAAATATGCAAAAATAAAGCGATTTTAGGACGCATGTAACACTAAATATAAATTTAAATGAACTTTAAAAATCACAGTTTTTACTTTAGGAATAAAAGATGGATGCCATATTTTATTTTGAAATGGGTCATGTGATCTCATGTCCCACAGACCGTCACAACAACACACTAAAATTTCATTTTGATAAAGTCATTTTTATGGCAATTATCATGCGAATGGACACAGAATAAACAGTCATAAACACTTTTCAACTATGTTGTCAAGTGTTAAAAATGATGTATAAGATCCATGGCACTTTTCCAGGTGGCAACATGTAAAATTAATTTGATTTCAAAATTCTTTAATGGTGCATCAAAAATTTCAATTGCTGTCCAAAGTGATTCAGTATTTAACTAAAACATATAAATTTTGTATTTAGTTCAAAATTGCTCAAAGTGCTAAATTTTCTCCTTAAGATAATTTGTTTCAGTTTCATAAGAAATCTGAACACTGGGACAATTTTAAAATCCCGTAATGCTGCAACAAAAGTTTCACTTGCTATTCAAAGTCCTTCGGTGTTTACTAAAACATATAAATTTAGTATTTCAAAAAGTTATTAGCTCAAAATTGTTCCAAGTGTTAAATGTTCTCCATAAAATTATTTGTGTTGGTTTCATAAGAGGGACAATTTTCAAAATCTTGTAATATCAATAATTTCAATTGTGTGTGCTATGCAGAATTATTCAATATTTACTAAAACTTATAAATTTTGGTTTTCAAAAGAAAGTTATTTTGCTCAAAATTGCTCCAATTTTTAAATGTTCTCCTTAAGATAACGTTTCAGTTTCATAAGAGGAAATCTGAACACTAGAAAAAATTTCCAAATTCCGTAACTGTATATGGTACACAGGTATTGCACATTTAATATATGAAATGTATAAAGCATATTATACGTGTCAGTTTTATACGTTTTTAAAAAATGTGAAAGGTAAATTAAACTTTTAGTAATTTAATAGGATAAATTAAAAAAAAAAGCCGTGAAAATATGAAGTAACTAAAAATTGGAGGCATTTTTATTTGTTAACAATTTCCAACATAGTTGCAAAGCGTTTATGTCTTTGGTCATTTTGTCCGTTCGCACAATAAGTGCCGTAAAAATGACTTTATCGAAAATAAATTTCAGTATGTTGTTGAGACGGTCTATCGACAACATATGGAAATAAAAATGAATAATATCACCCAGTTAGTTTTGGATTTAACCCGGGTTGAAAAAATTAAATACATTGATCCGTGTGGGACCTAATTTTTCAAACTTTTTTAAGTGAAATTAAAATTCACAAATTCCTTCGAAAATTTTAGGAAGTATTCAAATTATCGTATAAAATGTAGAAAGAAATGTTTAGTAAAATATGTTAAGTAGTTTTTTAAATAAAAAATTGTTTAATATAGGGAGAGAAACAAATTCAATTAAATTCTGACTCTTATTGTATTCTCCAGAAAGAAAACAGTTATATTTTATAATAAGTATCTTTCCAAGAATTTAATTGCTTTTTTATCATGCTCATGCAAAGATCACCCTAGATTTTTTCCAGAAGAGTGAAAATACTCCCTGACTTATTTTGAAGGAGGTATTTTGCTTTCCAGAGGGGTAATTTTTAACAAATGAGCAATTACCTTCAAATTTCCAGATACAAAAACAATTTCAGGGTTAACCAACAGAAGAAAATTTTGACTTATTTGTCTAAAAAAGAAAGATTTAAGATATTAAAGATTTTCTTTGTGCACTTGTCTGGAAAAAAAACAAAAATATATTATGTATTTGACAGAGTCAAACATTTTTTGTAAATTTTAAACCAGCTAGATTTTCTTAAATTTTTATTATTTTTCGAATTCATTAGGATTACTATATTTGAACTAAAGGATGAAACAAATAGTAAATTTTAATTTTAATTCTAAATATGTAAATTTAGATGGATGCAAATGTATCAAATTCTAATTTGTTTTTGAAATGGTTTCATTTCTAATTACCTAAATCATTATTTTAATACCATTATTCAAAAATTGACGTTCATTTCATTAATAATGCTTTTGAAAAATAGTTTCTTTATAAAACACAAAATAACAAATTTTAGCCGGTGCAAACGCTGCGAAAGTGAAAAATATTTTCACAATAAAATGAAATATACGGTGGATTGTGTACAAATGCAGTTTTTCACGAAACTGCTTCAACATATACTTTCATTTCATTAATAAGTTTGAAAAACGGCTATTGTACACTACGTAATAATTATAAACGTTCAGTCCATGCAAACGGGTTGCATAAGCGAAAAATATTTTCACAATTGTATGAAATATACTGAGAAATGGAGTGCAAATTTAGTTTGTTTTTCTTGGTATTACTGAAATATGGCCCTCCATTTCATTAATGATACGTGCGAGAAATATTTTTTTTTATACAACACGAAATTATAAAAATTTTTGTCGATTAAATAGATTTCAAAAGTGAAAGAGAGATAATTAATCATCGTTCATTTGTGCAGAGATGCCAACTATTTGATGAAGATTTCAATAGTGAATTCAAATGTCAAATTAAGAAATAAAATATATACGCTCACATAACACAAAAATTATACACAAAATTTAAGCATATGTATAATTATGCATTAATGTCTATATATACGTTTTTTTATCCAGAGTAAATTACTTTATATTGAATACAAACATTTACGTTTGGTAAAACTTTCAACTGAAGTTAATAATAAATATTGTTCTTTAATAAAAAAAATAAAATATAGCAGTGCTAAAAGATGTGAATATATCAGTTTTAATTGCTGCTAAAAATGATTGCTTTTTATTTTCTTAAATAACTGTTTTAATACACTTTTTAGAAAATATCCCTTCATAGGGTTCATACCCTTTTTTCAAACTAGGAAAATATGTATTATGCGACTTTAATAATTAACCAGAATACGAAAATAAGCTAGTTTAATCAATCCAATATACAATATTTAGAAGATGGTGATAGATGGAAAAAATATACAAATGTACTCTCGGCAATTCATGAGAACAAACTGAATTGCGTAATTGCACTCTTGATGCGAAAATAATAAAATTAACCGTAATAAATAACCAGAATATGAACATAAACTAGTTTAGTCAATCTAATAATTACGCAATTGCACTGTTCATACGAAAATAATTTTAAAAAATAACCGTTTAGAGATTTATGCCGATTGACAACTTTTCAAGGAACATATTTATTTCATGAAAATTTACATTACACGCAGCCGTAAATCCCCTTTGTCATGTTGATTTGATTGGCAATACCGTGCATGCGGCCGTAAATTTACATTGCTCTAGGTCTAGATAGAAAGGCAGTTTTCCGCAGAAAACCATGCAAATTCCATAATCCGTAGGATGAGGTATCCCGTGGAAATTACGGAGAATCCGTAATAATGGGCATCTTTGCTCTTGCGCGGAACAGTGTCAATCACCGTTTACGAGCGTAATTTTCACAATCGCTCAAAAACGACTTACCAGAAGAATGACAAAACTCCGATCTCAAAATTAGTATCTGGTTTCAATTCGTAATATTTTCTAGAAATTCGTGACCGATTTCTGTTTTTATGACTTTTTCGGAACTTCCGTAAACACCGTGATTGGCGATTTTCCCTCCTCAAATCAATGCGTAAAAATACGCCTTACTTAATTTTCAAAGCTTAATTACCTATTTTATGTATAGAGACATTACCTGGATCTCTTTGACCATGAGTAAATTATTTTCAAAAATCGTGACCAAGTAGGTCATACGAAAGATAGAATCTGTACCGTTCTAAATAGAAATGGGCGAATAACACTTTTCTGGAATTCGAGCATTCTAATCAGGCTGTGTCGAGTTAGTTGCTTAAAGAGTTGTTGGTCGTCAATGTTAATTTGGCGCAAATGAGCACTATTTTGTAAAAATGTTAAAATATTACATAAAATGGTGCTGCACTTCTGCTGGACTGCCAATCCAACTGCTAAATCCAATTGGCGCTACCCATCCAAACACGAGACGAAGCGGAGTTGTTTACATCCATGCGCCTGCCCTATTGTAATGGAGCTCAATGGGGCATGGGCGCCCATTGGGGAGGGGGCACTTGTCACTTCCTGGAGGTTCGAGGTCACAAAGTTGGGCATCAGGCTAATCGGTGCTGTACATCTTATCCTTGAGTTTGCCCCACTGATGTCAGTGGTTTGCCCCCATCTGAGAAAAGTTCTATGGGCGCCCATGCAGTGGGTTAGTCTAGCTTCCCTTTAAAACGCCAAGCCTGAGTCCAATCTGCTACGTGGTGGGACAGAATTTGAGTAGAGGTTCGCAAAGTTATAGCATATAGCAAGTTTTCTTACTAGCATTTCAAGTATCGACTAATCCATGCTGACATAATCCGAAACCGGTCCATGGACGTTGTTATCTGCAATGGAAGCGCGGTCCTAAGATTCTACACATTTGACACCAACTTACCTTCCTGGCCTCTCCCTTGACGTCATCCATTCTCTGCATGATCCTAGACTCGGACCTGTCCATGGTTGCGATGAGCTCCTGCCTTTGAGTCTCGAACCTGGTTGTGGCCCTCAGCACCTCCTGGATCCTCGAACCATGCCTTTGCTGCTCCGTCTCCAGAGTTGTCAGTTGTACTTGCATCTGCTGGACAGCAGACATCAGGTTGGAATCTGCCGAAGAAGCAGTATAAAAATAATAATACTTAAATATTTTTTACTGCATCTCACTTGATATGATAATCAACTTCTGTTTCCGATCTCAACACCTTGGTTTTAGCTACACGTCTGAATATTGCAAGAAAATATCATTAGAGGAAAATGACTTTAATCATGTGCGCCCATACAGGAGGGCAAGAAGGGGTACTTGCCTCCCTGAAATTCAAGACCACAAAGTTGGGCATCAAGCTAGTCGATGTACATTCTTGATTTTGCCCCACTGATTAGTGGTTTATCCACCTCGGAAAAAAATTCTATAGGCTCCCATGGCTTTAATGATCACTATATTATTATTTTCAAGATCACTGCTAATAGCCGGGGGGGGGGGGGGAGGTTAAGTTTTGTTTAGTCTCGTACATGGGCGCCCATAAGAGGGAGCACTTGCCCTCCCTTGGACGGTAGTTCAAGGTCACAAAGGTGGGCATCAAGCTAGTAGATGCTGTGCATCTTATCCTTATGTTTGCCCCACTGACGTCAATGGTATGATCCCTCCTGGGAAATGTTCTATGGACGTCCATGCTCATATATAGGTACAATATGCGTCATTTTATATCTAGTGCAGACAATTTCATTTAGTTTCCCCCCCCCCTCCCACCTAGATCCGCTAGTGGTGGCGACCAACCCTTGGAACATCGAGAACCATGTTTAAAATGCAATTATGTTAAATATAAACTTCCATCTGTAACTAATATAACATATCATTAGGGTCGTATTTAACGGGTAGAAGTACGTCTTAACCCTTTCTTCTGAATGGAAAAAAAAAAATGGCGGTGACTCCAGTCCAATGGAGCCGAAATGATTTTGCATGTAGCTTATACACTGACTTCCAAAAGTTAAGCACGCAATGCAAATTTTCATTTTTCGAAAGAGTATTTGAATTTGAGTGGCTGAAAATCGCCGCCGATGTAGATGGCAGTATTCAAATATCGTATGTTACAGCCAATCACGATTGACTGTCCGGATATATGCTAATTAGGCAGTCGTTGAAGACGCCAGCATTCTGAAGGGTTTGAGGAGGTGCATTTAATTTCTGATATGAAGTGTTTATAACTTTTATAAGATTAATTTTTATGATATTCGTGTTTCTGTGGCTGAAAAAAGACGAATGACAGATGTGAGAGCTGGCGTGCTGTCGGACGCATTGAAGCAGGACAGTCAATCAAAGATGTAGCTATTTTCTTTGGCGTTGATCATTCGGTAATTTCTCGATTATGGAAACAATTCCAAATGAGTCAAACAGTTGTCCGGAGACCTGTTCCCGGTCGTCCAAGGGTTATCACCTCCTCTGATGATCGGTATATTTCTATAATAGCCAAGCGAATCGAAGAGCGACCTCCACAGCTGTTACATCCGTGGTTGCAGCGGCACTTGGTAAGACAATATCTGCAAGTACTGTGCGACGAAGGCTCCACGTGAAGGGACTGTACGCCCGAGTACCACGTTTTTGTGTTCCACTAAACATCCAAACCAGAGGGGCAAGATTAAAGTGGTGTCGTAAACATGTCAATTGGACTGTCTCAGATTGGTGCAACTTCCTGTTCAATGACGAGTCCAGATTTTCCCTGGAATCAGATGATAAGCGTGTAAGAGTCTGGAGAGAACGCGGCACATGCAATCAAGCCAAGAACATCATCGAACATCACGCATTTAGACGTGGCAGCGTCATGGTGTGGGCTGGATACAGTGGGATATCGCACAGAGCTGCACATCTTTAAAGGCGGTTCTGTGACTATTGCGCGGTATCGCAATGAAGTCCTAGGCCCCATTGCGAGACTACGCTGCAGCAGTTGGTTCTGATTTCCTCCTTATGGACGATAATGCCCGTCCCCATCGAGCTAACATCGTTGACGAATAACTGAAAAGTGAGGTCATTTCTCATATGGAGTGGCCGGAATATTCCCCGACCTTAATCCCATTGAGAACCTTTGGGATGATCTCGGGCGTGCTGTCTCTGCACGTTTACCTCCTCCAGCCAGTCTCAGAGAGTTGGAAACTGCCCTATTGAAGGAATGGCCATTGCTCGCATCTGCGATGGTTGATCACTTCATTAAAAGCATGGAAAATCGTGGTAAAGTTTGTGTGAAGGTCCGGGGTGGTCAAGTTCTGTTTGGTTTGTTTGTCTTTAAACATAATTTTGTTAATGACTCAAATGTGACGTGATCATATAACTTACGAAAAGTAAATACTTTTTTTCATCTTTGTACATAATTATTGTTTTCTTTAATGCATAAACACATTTGCTACCTTCATGTACAATTTTGAGTTAATCAAAGTTTTGCTTTTCCATTTTTGCTGATTTTACCGTCCGTGTTTAACTTTTGGAAGCCAGTGTAAAATAAAATTCCAATCAAGTTCAATAAATTAATTCGTTGTTTTCTGTATCATTTTGTATCGTTTGGAATATATAATATGGTTTTAAGTAACATGCATAATTGAAACCACTTAATTTATGGGTGAATTTTAAGTCTATACATATTTGGCAGCATGTAATAAATTTTACAGGGTCTGAAAAATTATAACTATATTTCGGTAACTAAAGTTTCGATATGAAATTCAATTATATATATTTGTACGATTTTTAAAGGGTTATAAATTATTTTCATATTGTTCATAGGTAACACTTTTTATTTTCAAGATATAAGCATTACAAAATCGAAGCATTTTTAATCTTATTCGTAACCGGCAGTGGATTTAGATGCTCTAAACTAAATGTGAGCCCCCCACCTCGGCCTAGGACGATAGTTCCGAAAATATCAAACAAGAGCTTTGTAAAACATATTCCTACTGAACATTTTTGTTGCTCACTATTTACATTTATCTTTTACGATTTAGATAATATTGCGACTGAAAATAAGTAAAATGAAGAAAAACTCGAAACATTTTTGTTTCTTTAAAAAAAGTTCAAAACATTAAAATAACGAAATTATTTTTGTGTATTTATAAATGGTACCAAATTTCTGATAAAATAAGTCTAACTTGTTTAGGTTTTTATTTATTAAGTTTGGAGATATAAGCTTTCAAAGTGTTTGCATATTTCGTAATGCTTCTATTTCACCATTAACATAGATGTTATTATCAAAAATCTCTATAAAATAAAATTGTAAATTTTAGACGAAAATATCTCCGAAACCCCTAACAAATCCTCCAAACCCCTATTCAAAATACGACACTACTATAATTTTAAAGAGTACTGTTTCTGTAACTTTAATACTGCAGTTTGTGTTAGAGAGTGTTATTGTTGAGATCCAGACCGTCCGACCTACCAGAAAGGTGTAAGGTAACTATTAGAGAGTGTTGAAGACCCAGACCGTCCGACTCGTCCAGAGGACTTAGAGTAACAAGTTGGACCTATTAGAGAGTGTGAAATTCCAGAGAAAATTTAAAATTCTGTTTTAAATATCCACCATTATTTTAATAAAATAAAATAATTTAATATATTATTATATAATTTATATAAATTAATTCGGTATCAGATCAACTTGCTCAAATAATGTCATATGTACATACACTACCAACAAATCGGAGGTTAAAGCCATCATGGCACTCCTCAACGTTTTACATTGCCAGACGTATATAAATTAATAATTTAATATTCTTTTAAAAGAAATAGAAATAGACTATAGAACCCTAAAAAATCAGCAAAATAGAATTCACAGGTGAATCCCTAGGTACTTAAGAATGTTTTAAAAAATAACTTTAAAATTAAAATCATGCGATTTCAAATAAAAAAAAAATCTGATATAGACAACACACAACTTTCTCTACTTAATTTCCTTCTTTCACAATAAATTAATGAAGTATAAGAACCATGGCAATATGTTTTTAACATTGAACTATACATTAATCTTGGTCTCTTTTTTGGATGATAATGTATAAATATATTTCGAAATACCAAATTGACTTATATTTGGCACAAATCCAATTTAACAATTAGAAATATTGTTAATATCCGCTAAGCAATATAGTCCATAATTTAAACAATTTTAATTATCAGAAAATATTAAATTTTATCAATTTTGGCGTAATATTAAGTCAAGCGTCATTTTTCCCAATTTGGTGAAATTTTTGTTAATTTTGCAACATTTTTAAAAAGTCGACAAGTTGGCGATATTTTGCAAAATTTAACGTCAAGGATAACCAACTTAAAAATATCATTTACTTATGTTAACTTTATGTACTTTCGGTAAATTTACCTGAAAACGTGCTATATCTTGATAACGGTTCATGCTAACGTTCTAAAGTTGGTGCTATTCGATTTCTAATGAAAAATTACTTAAATGATCATTTATTTATTATGAGCTCGTTAAACGAGTTCTTTCTTTGCGGTTGCTGCGCATGCGTAGCCTAAAGGGTTTGGCCTCCTGCTCTCGCTAACGCTTTCCATCCCCAATAACTCACTTCACGAGTCGGATGGCATCGCCTCCTACTTGCTGGCGCTTGACGAGATTGCTTCGTGAGCTCTTTCTTGCTGTCTGCTTCGCAGGCATAATACGTCCGTTACAGTCGTTCCTTGATGGCTGACGCTCGCCAAACTCCTGAGCTCGTTTCGTGACCCCTTTCAACCCAGCCAGTGGAAACCACCGCCTTTGTGTCCCCTGCACGCTTTTGCTCGCCAACGCTCGAAGTTCAGCCCTCCCCCCCTTTGTTGCCGCTCATTAATCACCGAATCTCAGCCCTCCCCCCCCCTTTGTTGCCGCTCATTAATCGCCGAAGCTCGCTTCGTCAGCTCTTTTGTTACGCGTATGTATTATTGTACAAACAACGCTTCGTTAGCAAACCGCACCAGAACATTATCATTATAATCGTTAATATATACATAAAACATTACAGCTCAATAAGACGTAATTTGGCTAGAAGGTTGACTGTCCAGTCAATAGCTTCTTGGATTCGTTGCGGCATAGAATCTATCAAGCTGCCGGATAAGGTCAGTATCAGGCAATAATACAGGTGGCGTTAGGATAAGATAAGTGCCCCTTCATTGTATGTATTTCTATGGCGAAAGGCTTAAAATGTTTATTTAAAGTGAATTTTGTAGTAATAAATTAGTAGCGCAATGTGAATTAGAACTTAAACAATAAGGAATATTCCTACGTATTCAAAATTATTTTACCTTTAAATATATTTTTATCTCCTTATATTCTGAACCCTGTCCCACAACTGTGAAAAAGTACGGATTAATTATACTGATAATTAGATATTTTGAATTTAAAAATAACCAAAAATAGATATATTCAATACTATGCCTCTCAGCTGTGTCAAATGGAAACAAAGGGCGCTTTTCTAACACTATAGTGACACCAAGATTTAATTCTCAAAGCGTTATGGCATTTTCAAGCGTTTCATCCATGCCTTTACATTAACTCCACGGTCGGTTGTAATTCTCACCCTACATAAACTGATCTCCAAAACCAACTCTCACTAACATTCTATATAGAATAATTTGCCTTCAAACAAGACTACAAAACATAAAATTTGTATAAGAAAATGTTCTTCGCAGTCATCGTTTGCCCTTTAAATACAATTAACAAATCGAAAGTAATTATATATTATTAATTATATTTGATAGCCCAAAACTGTAGTGCACCTCACAAAGTTCCAAGTATGCAAATTATGTCTTTACCTATGTATTCTTGAAGGAAGCTACGCATTCTTCACATTGAAGAAATATATGCCTTTAATTTGCATTTATTGTTGTTTTATTTCAACTATTGAATGAAATTCGAAATTAAAAATTTATTCTATATGAAACGCATGTAAGCATTAAACATAAAAATATTTAACGAGAATCCAACATAGCCCCAATTTTAAAATTTTTATTCTGTGTATTTTTCATCGGCAATTGATGGATGGTCCCCAAAAATATTCAAAATGATACAGTTTTGAATATAGATCTAAAATGTACTGAGAGCAATGAACTAAAATTTTGCACACGTAAGTTTCCGACAGTGCTTAATTGATTGTTGTTAAAATTTACCTACGTTTCTATTCATATATATATTTTTTCAAATATGACTTGTTAATATTTAAAATTTGTTCAAAGATGAAAAATGGTATACCTTTTATTTGGGTTATTTAGGATCACAATATGAAATAAGAATTACTTTGATCGGCTTAATATTTGAAAAATATAAAAAAAAAAAATTGCAGCATCGATTTTAAATAAGTACTATTCATAGAATCTAAGTTATTTTATCTAGTTGCGTCTTTTATTTGGCGCAACGTTTTGGAATGAATTTCTACTTGAACGAGACCTGAATTAACAAATAAAAACATTTTTTATATAAAATATATTAATAAAATATTATCGGTACATATTACTGATCCGTAAAAAAAATCTGTCATTTTATATTTTTAGAAATTTCATGCTCTATGGAGTGATAACTAACTGCTTAGGGATTAACAAATGACCAAGTGACTAACTACCTTAAAAAAAAAAAATTATCACTAACCTTCAAGCCAGAAGTAATATAAAATGACAATTTAGGTTTGACATGGCAGAATTAGTGCCAATACGAAATCCATACCGTAAAGTTATTTTCTCTTTTGAAAAAAAAAGCCCCTGGACACTTTTTTACTTGCTGAAATATTGATTTGGAATGAAATTATCTAATTGAAATTTTATACACTCCCCACTTTCATATTTATTAAAGCAAGCAGTCTATCCTTTCTTTGTATGGGATATATAATATAAAAAAAAACTTGAAATTCACAATCGTGAAAATCGTAATTGAAAATAAACACTATTTCAATACCTAAAAACACTATTTCAAAACCTCCAAAGGAAAAATGAACCTAGCCATATTGAAACTTCTGATACATGCTGACCCGACTTAGTTGAACTAAATCTTGTGGATTCAGTTGAACTAATTTTATAAATATTGCTTTTTTTATTTTTATATTTGAATATATCAATATTTTTATTTTGTTTAATTTCATTAGCTTAATAGGATTGTATGGGCCCCAAAAATATTCAAAACTCATTTAAATTGCTATACATACTTTTTTGCTCAGATGGATATTTGCTGAGTCCAAAGGTGATGGTTGTTGTTGTTGAAACTCAGACCGTCCGACCTACCAGAAAGGTGTAAGGTAACAGTTTGGACGGTCGGGAAGTGCCACCCAATTTAGACCGGAACCCAGTGGGGGAGGCATCCACAGGGACCGTACCCTCCTTCCCCTACCACCAACCTCTCGGAAGGACTTTCGGACCCACATGTTTAACGTGATCGTACTCCGCATGAACACGGCGGCAGTTTTGGCAGCGGCTGGAATGGAACCCGGGCTTACCGAGTGCAACTCCAGCTCAAAAAGCGAACTCAAAAAATTGGCGGTGGCTCCAGTCCGATGGAGCCGAAATGGTTTTGCGTGAATAATATTTTGTAAAATAAACCTCCAATAAAGTTCAATAAGTTTATTCGATTTTTTTTATGATTCATTTGTTTTGTTTACAGACTTTCAAAGTGCTAATTTCCGCCTTGATTTCATCTGCATACCCCGAGCATAGACTTACGTCAAAATATCAAATTCTTTTACTAACTTGCTGTTTGGTATATAATTTAAACGTATACAATGTATTTGATGAGATTTTATGATTAAGTTAATCTATATAAACTTGCTTAGCAGCACATAAATACACCCATCCACTTGTATACGTACTTGAATACGCATATTTCCATCTATTCTGTTCAAACCTCATCAATCATTAAACATCTTTAGAATTCCTTAGTTCATTTAACCACCAAATCTTTTTAAGCAAAATAAAATATCTCGTGCTTATGTCTCAATATTTTACTAAGGAGTAGGTAAACAGATTGAGCTTCAACATTTGCGATATTTTAAGTATTGCAGCTTTTCTACCCATTGGAAAACTCAGTTTAAAATATTAAAATATCGAAATTATAATCACTATACTTCAAAAACTAAAAACTCGATCCAGAATCCAATTATATACATTTGTAGGTCTTTCAAAGAGTTACAAATTCTTGCTTATTGTTCATAGTCACTCTTAGTTTTTGAGATATAAGCATTTGCAAACTTGAAAAATGGATAATAGGATAGTTTTTGAGAATCTTCTTCAACTTGACAAGACGATTTCTCAAAAACTATAAGAGCTATAAAAAAAAGAAAATTAAATAAATATAGATTTAGAAACTAAATTTCCTAACACATATTTTTGTCGTTTGCTATTTATATTTATATTTCATAGCTTCGAAGATATTAAGATGACAGATTATTATGAGTTTTTATTTAAGGAATATATTAAAATAATAAATTATTTTTATGTATTCATAATCTAGACCCTATTTCCGGCAAAGCAAGAAAAATTATTGACATTTTCATGCATTTGATTCGGAGTTATAAGCGTCCAAAGTGTTCATATTTTTCATAACGCTTCGATTTCCACCACAGAAACCTCAAGCACATAGGCGGCGCCACTGGGGGGTGCTTCAGCACCCCTATTACAAATTGCGCAAACGCTCCTTTTTACTTAACAACTGCTCCTTATTCCAACAATTTTCAGTTTTTCTCTCTCTCTTTATTGACTTGACTCTTCATTGTTCCTTTGTAATTACAGGGTGACCAAAAATAAGCGCCCCAATAAGGAACTGTAATATCTCGAAAACCACTGTACATAAATCGTTCTGTAATGCAGCATTTTGTTCTGCGCATGTGTCACGCCATTGCACGTGATGGCAGACATATCGAACTTGTGATTTCATAAATTTAGAATATATATCTTTTTTCTGCAATTGGAGTAAAACATATTTATTCACCCGTTTTTTTGTCGTTTCATTTTACTTTTGAGGCGCTTTTTTCTGGTCACCCTGTAAATAGTTCATATCTAAATATATATAAGCCTAAGTTGTGCTCATAATGTTCCTAAAGCGAAAAACACGAATATATCCTTTCATATACACTAATAAGTTGTACGAATATATAATAAAGAAGCGCCCTAGTAGCATATAATGGGTAAGGTTTCCGACTGCAAAATTAAGCTAACTCATTGGATGAGGGTTTGATTGGAGGTCCAATCTGCCGGGGGGGGGGGGGGGGTTGAAGACCCAGACCGTCCGACTCGTCCAAAGGACTAGGAGCAACTATTTGGACGGCCGGGGGGGGTGAAGTTTTTTTGGAAGGGTGGTGGTGGTGGTGGGGGGGTAAGTTTTCTATTTGCCCTATATAAATATATCTAATAGATGTGTCACATAAATAGAAACTAGGTTAACGTAAATATCTCAGGAAGGGGGGGGGAGAATATTCGTCTCCGGAGGGCTGCGTCCCCCTGGGAGGTATGCCTGAAAGAAACACTGCTCAAGGTGTAGCTTTCGGGAGCAAAACTACCAAACCAACAAATAGAAATCGTATTCATTTCATTTAGAATGTTAATATTTTTTCATTAATTTATTACTTATGAATTGACTGAGTGTAATTAATTTAATTAGTTTGCACTCTAGGTGAGACATCCCAGAATATTTCTGCTCATTTAATTTTTACGCACACAAAATTATTTTTGAAATGTGAAAACTTTTTCTTGTTTGTCCAAATATTCTCTCATCCGTTTCCCCTTCTCTTTATTGATGATGATTTTTGGCATTATACCAAACGATATATCATAATATATAATAGGAACGTTGCTGAGAGCCAGCCTACTGGGCCATTTGCCCCCCTTCCCCACAAAAGTTTTTCGAGCGACGTGCCTGATATATGGTCTTATGTTCTATGCATAGCACCTCCAACTGTGAATATCTTGGGCCGCCTATGATCAAACACAGATGCTATTCACATCAAAAATCATAAGAAATGTTGATGAGGTAAAAGTAATGAACCCCAAAATAGTCGCGACCCCAGTAGGTCGTTTTGCTTAATGGCCCTGGCTATCCATTCTGTCAAATGACAAGGGAAAAAAATCTGATGTGGGCAACACATGACTTTCCTTATATAATGTAATGAATTTACTACTTTTACAGTAAAAAAATAGGTTTTTCTTATAGTAGATACGAATATTCTTTCCAAGACATTGAATTTTCGACAATTAGTCGTCATTTTCATTGATTTAGCGTCATTTTTATCCATTTGGCGAGATTTTCATTAATTTGGCAACATTTCAAAAATCGCCAAGTTGGCGACATTCCGCCAAATTCGTCGCCAAAATCTCGCCAAGCGTTATGCACTAAGAAATAAGTTATTCTTACAGCCGATAAATGACTATTGGCGTCCAAATACAAAAGTGTTACTCAGAGTATCTTTTTTCATGAATGGAACGAGCTAGATCCACGAGAATGATGTCACCCAATTTATCGCATGGTATTACATATGAAAAGTGAACATGTTTATCAATAGGAAATTTTTTTTTTTATTTTATATGACTTTTTGATATTTTTTTTGAAAAATATACAATATCTCAAAAACGGCTCGTGTTGGCGTTCTAAAATTTATGTCAATCGTTTTCCAATGAAAAATTACATAAGAAATGTCTATTTGCGTAACTTTATTAGTGGTTTTGATTTTTTGACGATTTTTTCAAAATTTCATTCGAAAATTTAGGGGGGTTCTGAACATTCGATTGCGTATAAAAACAATAGGCTTCCAGTGTTTACGAATTGTGATTTTTGTACCAAATTTAGTTCAAATCGGTCCATTCGTTCGTCAGTTATCGTCTCCACAGATCCACTGACACAGACACACACACACACACACAGACATCACTTCAAAATGTTTGATTCGTGATCAGGGATGCTTGAAACGTGCTCTCCCGTCGAAAACTCGAATTCGAATTTTCGACCCCGTCACAATACTTTCCTTATACATTATGTATATAAGGAAAGTAATAAAAATTAGGATCCGAACATAAACATAGCGGCAAATAGCAAATTTAAATACAGTATCCATGGGGTTAGAGAGAAGGAGATAAAACTCCTACGGATGAAACGCTTGTCACATGATCTAATTATCCACTGACACACGCCTTCTTGTCGTTGACGGCGTAGTTGTTGTATATTTTTATCCTGATGAAGAAGACCGTTTTTACCTCCGAAACAGCATGCTACTTTAAACCAACTGCTTTTGCTGTTACTAATAAAGCAATTTCATTTCAGATTCCTTTACTTAAATCGTGAAAAATTACAATGCTGCCCTATTTTTCGTAACCCCAGATTTGTTGTTAGCGAAAAATGGTACTCAGTTGAGAGAGAGAGTATACTTGCTTTTGGTTAAGTAATCTAACCATGGAGTTAGAGAAGGAGATAGAACTCCTATGGATGAAACGCTTGAAGATGCAATAATGCTTTAAGAAGTCTATCTAGGTGTCGCTAGTGTGAATAAAGCGCTTTTTGATTCCATTTGATACAATAGAGAAGCATAGTGTTGTGTATTTGTATTTCTGATTATTACTTTCCTTATATACAATAATGTATAAGGAACGCATTGTGACGGGGTCGAAAATTCGAATTCGAGTTTTCGACGGGAGAGCAATGTTTAAGCATCCCTGATCACGAATCGAACATTTTTGAGGAGATGTTTGTGTGTGTGTCAGTGAGTCTGTGGAGACGATAACTGACGAACGAATGGACCGATTCGAACGAAATTTGGTACAAATATCACAATCTGTAAATACTGGAAGCCTATTGTTTTTGTACGTAATCGAATGTTCAGAATTCCCCTAAATTTTCGAGTGAAATTTTTAAAAAATCATCAAAATCTCTAATAAAGTTACGCAAATAGGCATTTCTTATATAATTTTTCATTAGAAAACGATTAATATAAATTTTAGAACGCTAGCATGAACCGTACTCGAGATATTGCACATTTTTCAAAAAAATTATCAAAAAATTATATAAAATAAAAATAAAATATTTTTTATTGAGAAACATGTTCACTTTTCATATGTAATATCATGCGATAAATTGGGTGACATCATTATCGCAGATCTAGCTCGTTCCATTCATGAAAAAATATACTTTGAATAATACTTTTGTATTTGAACGCCAATAGTCATTTGTCTGTTATAAGAATAAATTATTTCTCCTTCTATAACGCTTGGCGAGATTTTGGTGACGAATTTGGCGGAATGTTGCCAACTTGGCGATTTTTTAAATGTGTTACCAAATCAAAGAAAATCTCGCCAAATGGATAAAAATGAAGCTAAATCAATGAAAATGACGACTACTTAACGGAAATTCAAAATCTTGGGCAAAATCTAAGTATCTAATATTAGAATAACCTATTTTGTTTTTACTGTAAAAGTAGTAAATTCATTGCATTATATAAGCTCATAGAGTTTCGTCCAGAACAGAGCACCAGGCGCGAAGCGCCTTTAATCTCCAATCTCTAGGTGTGGTTCTTATCTTCATACTGTGACATTATTTCATTGGTCCATAGTTGGAGGTTCGAGGTTTTTGATTTACTGTTTTTATTATTTGTCCTAGCTCCTAGTGTGGCAGTTTGTTGCACATTAAGAGTTTAAGCAGTTTGGGGGAGTTGATGCAGATCTGAGGGTAACCTAGCATTTTAGCAGTTTAGGATTTTAAACATTTTGTAGAAAACCAAAGATCGCGAGTTTTCGTTAATATCAACTGATTAAGGTGGGACGTTCCTAGTACCGAATATCAAAGTTAAGTACCGAGCGGGGTCTCTTACGAGATTTAGCCTTGCGATGATCATAGTCATGCAGATTAAATAATAGTTCATTTGGGACAGATGGCAGATTTTTGTAGAATTTAAGCGCTAGCTTTTTGATTTGGGCTCTAACAGTTTTTATTTTGAAGTCTTTCCTAATTACCGAGTTTCTTAAGTATCTAGGGGCTTTCCTTATAATCCTTAGGGTTTTGTTTTGTCTTGTCTCTAATAAGTCTATGGTAGTTTTACAGGCATATCCCCATACGGGTGCTGCATACAGCATTCCCGGGCAGATGACCGATTTATAAATTAGGAGTTTATTTTGATAACTTAGATTTCCGTTTCCTATCATTGGGTATAAGGCTCCTATGGTTATATACGCTTTTTTGATTATGTTCGTTACGTGCAGTTTCCAAGTTAGGTGGGAGTCTATCGTTACACCTAGGTATTTAGTAGATTTTTCCCGCTTTTAGGGCATGGTTGTTTATGTACAGAGGAGGCGGAGGTTTACGTTTTCTTGAGAAATAAATCCAATGACATTTATTGGGATTTAATTTTATTCGCCATTTTTCCAGCCATGTTTGGAGTATGTCTAAGTGTTGTTGTAGCTGTCTGTGCATTACTGAGACGTAAGGGTGTTTTGCAAGTATCGCGCTGTCGTCTGCATAGAGTGCCAGCTCCGTGTCTGGGGTCCTGGGAATGTCATTTAGATATATGTTAAAGAGTGTCGGGCCCAGGATGGATCCTTGCGGTACACTACTTTTAATGAGCTTGGGTGTAGATAAGTCATTTTTTACTCTGACTTGAAAGTGTCTGTTATTTAGGTATGAAATTAAAAGTTTGACAAGTGCGTCAGGGACTTTTAGAGTGATCAATTTGTAAGCTAATCCACAGTGCCACACTTTATCAAAGGCTTTTTGGATGTCAAGAAAAATCGCAGCTGTGGGTGTCTTATTATTAAAACCAGAAGAAATGTACTCTACCACTCTCAGCAATTGATGAGTGGTGGAGTGTTTTGGCCGAAATCCAAACTGCTCCGGAATGATAATGTCATTCTCACTAAGGTGCGTGTTCAGTCTCTTAAGAATTATTTTCTCAGTAATTTTACTAAGTGTCGGCAACAAACTGATTGGTCTGTAGTTGGCTGGAATTGAGGCATCCTCACCAGGTTTATGAATCGCTATAATTATAGCTTCCTTCCATTCTTTGGGGAAATAATTTAGTTCTAGTATTTTATTTATTAAGATGGTCAAGTAAAATATTATATTTAAGGGTAGGTTTTTTACCGCGATATTCCTGATTTTGTCGTGCCCTGGGCTTTTACGGTTTTTAAGGTTTTTGATAATCTCTACTATTTCTTGCGGGGTGGCTGGGTTAATCTCAGCCGTGACCGGGGAGTTCCTGAAATTGTTTAGAGTTTGCCTAACCATTCTTAGGGTGTCCTGACACATTAGATCGTGGTTTGGTTCAAATTGCTTTTCGTAATGCCTAGCAAGCGCCTCTGCCTTTTCTTCGTCTGAGTACGCAATATTAGCGCCATCTATTAGTGGCGGGAGTTTAATTTGAGGTTTTCTGAGTCTTTTAGCGAATTGCCAGAGCGATACGTCTTCCGAGCTAAGGGATTCAATTAACTCTTTATACTGTTGCTGCTTTTCTGCGACAATTTTATCCCTGACTTTCCACGTGAGTCTGTTAAGCTCCCTTTTGAGGGTAGGGTCTCTATTAGCCTGCCATGTCTTACGCATTCTGTTCCTTTGCCTAACTAATTGTTTAACATGGTGGGAAAGTGTGGGCATTTTTGGTGACTCACGATGTGTTGTGGCAGATGCAATAGCTCTCCTGATTTCTGTTGTGAGTGTGTGCGTGGCAGAGTCAATATCCGCCGTGCTCATAATGTTGGGTACTGCTAAATGCGGCTCGAAAAGTGCTCTTTTGAATACGTTCCAGTTCACCCTCTCTTGTCCCAGAGAGGCTGGAAGGGGAGTGTTCAAATCGAATGTCATCAGTACCGGTAGATGATCCGAGTCGAATTCATCCAGGGTATCAATTGTGTGAGCGTATTCTATGTTTCTCGTTAGGACAAAGTCTATGAATGAGCCATTGGCACCTGAGAAGCAGGTTGGTCTCGACGGTGCAATGATGTCAGTGTTTGTTGTGTTTAGCAATCTATGTATCTGTGTACCGCGTGTGTTGGCTCTCCTGCTGCCCCACGCTCGGTGGTGTGCATTGAAGTCGCCCGCGAGTATTGTGTTTGGATATCGCGAGAAAAGCAGTTCCAGCTGCGCAGCTACATTTATACCACTCATGTTTTTGACATATATTGAAGTTAGGATAAATGGGTTTACATTATTTATTTTAATTTTTATACTAGTATTTTCTATACCTTGAAGATTTATGTTGTTTATTTCCTCGTGGGGAATATTACTTTTAATATATATTGCTGTTCCTCCATGGGGATTTCTAGCAGTTATATTTGAGCTAAGGGTATGATAGCTATTATAGTTTGCTATATTTAGTTTTTTGTTTTCTCTAACTTTAGTTTCCTGGATTAGCAGGGCATCTACATCATTTTCATTTACGTAGCTCCTAAGTTCATTTATTCTTGGAGATATGCCGTTCGCATTCCAAAATATTATTTTAAAACTTTCTTTTTGGGACCTATTCATGGCGGGTTTGTTTCTCACTGTTTTTATTAAATTCCGCGATTAATTTAAAAGCCTCAAAGACCATTTGCATTGGATCGCTCTTTTTTTGAATTAACTCAGCGAGCTGCATCAACAGATGTTTTATATCGTCTAGGTTGAACATACTGATAAATCCTCTGACGAGGTTGAGGATTTCATCCATCTTTTCATCATTGGATTTATCAGCAAGTTCAGTCTCAGCTTCCATTTCCTCAGTCTCAGCTACAATTTCCTCAGCCTCAACCGCGGTTTGATCTGTTTTGTGAGTATCCTTTTGGACCTCGGTAGTCTTTTGTTTTTTTTCAGCCGATTTGTCTAACTGCTGTGTTTGCGCGAGCTCTTCTCGGGCGCGTTTAGTTTTCTGCCATTCCTGAACCTTTTTTTCTAATCTTTGTTTTGCTTCTCTTGCCTCTTTGGCGGCTTTATCAATTGCTATCCTCTGATTTATGTCTTCATGAGCTATTCTCACTTCCTCCACAGTCATTTCTCTGGAGGTCGACGGTTTAGGGGCCTGCTCTTGCACCGATCTGGTAGGTGCTGAAGTTTGAGTTCTTTTAACCTGTGGCACAGAGTGCGAGGAGTCCTGATGGGGTGTCTGAGGGTTTAGACCGAGGGCCTTTTGCCTCCAAGGGGGTATCTGATTTTTGGGGGGAGGGGGGGCATACCCCGGTGCCTTTCCTCTGTTCCAGGGGTTCTTCGGGCATTGCCTGAAGTTCGCCGGGTGATCTCCATTGCAGTTAGCACACGTTGCCTTCTCTGTCCTTGGTCTTTGGCAGTCACGTGTGAAGTGTTCTTCAGCACACTTAAGGCACTTTGGTGGCATGCTGCAATTCTCAGAGGAATGATTGAATTGCTGGCACCGGTAGCAGATTTTGAAGCCCCGTGCTCTGAAGGCCTCTACCTTCACAGCCAAGTATCCTAATCTTGTCAGTCGGTATACCCTCTGCCAGTCTTCCGTAGGCCTAATGCTGACTAAGAAGATCGGCAGGGGCAATCTCGTTTTTGTGTTTCTCAGTTGAGAAATCCGGACTACATCTAATCCTTCGGATGTTAGAGTGATTTTTATTTCCTCAATGTTATAGTTTGTTGGTAGCCCCTTCAAAACTACCTTTTTGGGCCTTTCCGTCTTTAAGTTTAAACTGTGGAAGGGGATTTTCTCACTAGATAAATGGCGTTGTACAACCCTATAGGCGTCAGCGTCATTTGGAATCAATTTTAGCATGTCTCCTGTGAGCTTGCCAGATACTTTATTACCTGAGATTTCATTTAATTTTTTAAGGAGAGCCTGGTAATTGTCATTAAACTTGATGAAAAAACATTCCGCTTTTGGGTCTTTTTTCTCAACCACTACACTATTTTGCCTGTCACTATTTTGAACCGTTTTTGCATTATATAAGGAAAGTCATGTGTTGCCCACATCAGATTTTTTAAAAATTAAGATTCCCTAATTATTATTGTAATTAATCAGTATTTTTTCACGGTTGTAGGACAGAATTCAGAATATGGGAAGATCAAAATAAATTGAAAGGTAAAATAATTTTGAATACGTGGGAATATACCTCATGGTTTCAGTTCTAATTTGTATTGCCTTACTAATTTATTTCTACAAAACTGACAGTTTAAATAAATATTTTAAGCTTTACACCATAGAAATACACACAATGCAGGGGCGCTTATCTTATCGCAGCACCCCCTGAATTATTGCCATAAATGACATTTTCTCAGTATGGAGTTTTAACTGCTTACCTTTACCCCCATGACAGTATCGTTTGTAGCTTCGCTGCGGAAACGCCCTCTATCGATCGATGCAGAACTACGAACGACAAAACTTGGAATAGGACCTCTGGTCGCGATATTGAAAGATTTCAAATTTATAGATCAGTCTTTCCCTCGCAATCTATAATTTCAAAAAACATTTGCCTTTCGACCCAACGTATGTATTAGCATTGGCCATTGCCACATCTCGATCTATAAACAACCCGTTCCGACTCAAATTTGAATCATATCTACCCCACGGACTAGTAACTAAAGTTTTCGATGATTTAACGAATATTGTATTGCTCATGAAGTTCAATACTATGCTTCATGGTATAGTATTGCATACTTCCAGCTTCATAGTGTTGCTCACTATAGTCTTAATTTTGCGTTCTGAATGAATTATAAATGTTTCTTCATCTGCGAATCCTACCGGTCAGGTTTCCTTTAGAATTTATTGTTTTTCTTCATTGTGCTTAAAATGAAGTGAAATGAAATGAGGGTTTGTTTACAAACAAACCGCTATGGCACGCGGTATATTGCCACTGTGGTAAGTGGTGTTTAATTTTCAAGCAGCATACAAGCGTAGGAATTTAAACGTGTTTGTAGAATCTGAAATGACCTACGTCTGCTGACGGTACGACATCTTAAGGTAAGTTTGTATTCTTGTTATGTGTTGACATGTTCCATGTTCGAAGATTTCGAACTTTTACCCTCCTCGAGTGGTGTGGTCTAGGCCTTCAACTCTCCTCGTGACGAGAGCTATAGGAAGGTGTGGTGATAGTCAGGGCATGACTAACGCAGTGGCATTCTAGGCAGCTGCCCCGGCCTCCACATCATATTATCTAAATTAAGCAATTGCAACATCGAAAAATTAGCTGCTGCGTCAAAGAAAAATAAAAGTATGCCATCCGAATAGTTTTGCTTAGCGGATAAATTTATTTTGGGGATATAGGGGTTAACCGCACTAATTTAGCATGTTGGCATTTTGGCTACGATAAGAAAGTTTCCAATAATTTAAATTCCATTAAAATATGCAAGAACCATATTTTGTATACCTTTTTCTAGAATGCAATTATGTTTTGAATAATAGTTTTGTTCATTTGATATATATCGACAGGCGAAGCCCCCCTTCCCTCAAAAGGAATGTCTGCCCCGAGCCCCAGTTGGGCTAAGTCGGGCTCTGGTGATAGTAATTGTTATTTTGTACCTCCTTTTCTTGATAGATATGTTTTTAGCAGTAGATTAAATAATATGTTTACTTTAACTGATGTATCCTGATAATGGTGATTGTGATTTAATCAGAAGTTGAGTTTTCACAGTAAATACTTCGGAAGGTGAGGGGGGGGGGGGGGGGGGCTAGATACAAAAAAAAAACTTTTGTCGGTCTGTGTGGGCGTATGTGTCAAATCGTTGGTCCGTCATATTCTCGAAAACTACTGTAGCAATTTGAATTCACTTTGTGTTGTGTACTGTGTACACGTATATTTTCTCTAGATGTGAACTCAGAAAAATAAAATCGGCGGTGGCTCCCGTCGATTGGAACCGAAATGGTTTTGCGTGAATAGCATATTGTAAAATAAAACTCAACTTTTATAATATCGAATAAAAAATAGAACTCTATCCAAAATCTGATTAAATGCATTTATAGAGCTCTCAAAGAGCTATTAATTCTTGCTTATTGCTTATAGCTATCACTTTTAGTTTTTAAGACAAAAGCATTGCAAACTTGAAAAACGTAAAATTTTCACACTTTTCCAACTTCACAGGACTATTACCCGAAACTATAAGATTTTTTTTTTAAAAATAAATGTAGATATAGAAGCCTTAAACATATTTCTGTCTCTTAATATTTTTTCTATCTTTTATAGTTTTAGTTTCTATCTTTTATAGATATTTGGAGTGAAAGTATAAAAAATAGAAAAAAAAAAACTGTCAGACAGATACTTTTTAATGTTTTTTTCAAAAAATGGAACTCTATCCCAAATCCAATCTTATACACCTGTAGAGCTTTCAAATATCTACAAATTCTTGCTTATTGTTCAAAGTTAGCTCTTTTAGTTTTTGAGATACAAGCACTACAAACTTGAAAATCTGAAAATTTTCAATCTTCTTCAACTGGACAAGACGATTGCTTGAAAAATCGTTTTTAATAATTAATAAACATTTTAATACTAAATTTATAGTATATATTTTTGTCTTTTACTGTTTATACATATCTTTGACAGTTCACTGTACATTTTAAGTTGGGGAGGGGGGGGGACTCGCTCGGAGTATGCTCGCTTTAAGTTTTTTTCGGAAAAGAAAATTATTCAAAATATAAAAGTATTGAAATTATTTTTATATATTTATAATCTGTACCCTATTTAAGACAAAATAAGAGAAATTAATTGTACTTTTATCCATTTGATTTGGGGGTATAAGCTTTCAAATTGTTTACATGTTTCGTAACGCTGCGTTTTTCCGGCTAGAAAACTCTCCATAGATGTTACTTATATCAAAAATCCGAAAAATATATATAGTTTATCTATAAAACAAAAAGTCGATGAAGCTGTTTGCACCAAATTTGGGTGGTAAACTGCGTATATTGTGTTAATGCGAATGGCAGAAAAAAATACATTTTAGATATGTATATATAGTTTGTTTCAGAGGTCAAATGCTTACTTGTTTCGAGTGCAACGTCTTGGGATCGCCCTAATCCATTCGTTTTAAATTTTGATATTCAAACGAAGTTAGAGGGTATAGCTCACTCCTGCAAAAATGCACGATAGATACTTAAAATGTTGATGTAAATCAATGGTTCCCAATCTTTTTAGAATCGCGAACTTCTTTCGATAGAATTTTTACTTTCTCATACTATAAATGATAGATATTTAAAATGCTGATGTGCATTAAATGTTCCCAACCTTTTTAGAATCGCGAATTTCTTTCAATAGAATTTTTACTTTCTCATACTATACAAAATGCAAATTCTCATAGATATATAAAATGCTGTTATAAATCAGTGATTCACAACCTTTTTAGAATCGCGAATTTTTTTCAATAAAATTTTTGCTTTCTCATTCTATATAAAATGCAAATTCTCACAGATATATAAAATGCTGTTGTATGTCAATGGCTCACAACCTTTTTAGAATCGCGATTTTTTTTCAATAGAATTTTTACTTTCTCATGCTATATAAAATGCAAATTCTCATAGATATATAAAATGATGTTATAAATCAATGATTCACAACCTTTTTAGAATCATGAATTTCTTTCAATAGAATTTTTACTTTCTCATACTATATAAAATGCAAATTCTCATAGATATTTAAAATGCTGATGTAAATCAATAGTTACCAACATTTTTAGAATCGCGAATTTCTTTCAATAGAGTTTTTACTTTCTCATATTATTCATTTATCGTATTTGTTTTTCATACTATACACGATATATATTTAAAACGCTGATGTAAATTAATGGTTTTCAACGTTTTGTAGAATCGCGAACTGCTTTCAATAGAATTTTTATTTACTTATACTATTGCATTGAAAAGGTGTTTTTATTGTTTTAATTTTCGAACTAGAGATTTTGACGGATAAGTAGGGTTTTAAGAACATCTGAATCTGTTTCAAACATTTTCTTTTAAATTTCCGCCTGTATGTGTGTCAGGTGTTTACGCGATAATTAGAACTCGAATGATTCAAGTTGTAAGAATTTTTTAGTATTATTTTCTACTTATATAAAAACAATGATAATTTCCAAGAAAATGATTGTAGTATATAGAATAAGTGTGAAATTGATAATTTGAACAACTGGGCATGCTATTAATGTAAAAATAGTTTTTATTAAGCTAAATCAACCATCGACATTACAAAGTTGTTGCCAACTTGAAAAAAAAAGAAAATTTTTGAAAGAATTTTTACAAAACATTTAAAAAAAATCTGATGTGGGCAACACATGACTTTCCTTATGTAATGTAATGAATTTACTACTTTTACAGTAAAAAAATAGGTTTTTCTTATAGTAGATACGAATTTTCGACAATTAGCCGTCATTTTCATTGATTTAGCGCCATTTTTATCCATTTGGCGAGATTTTCGTTAATTTGGCAACATTTCAAAAAGTCGCCAATTTGGCGACATTCCGCCAAATTCGTCGCCAAAATCTCGCCAAGTGCTATGCACTAAGAAAGAATTTATTCTTACAGCAGATAAATGACTATTGGCGTTCAAAAATAAAAGTATTACTCAGAGTATCTTTTTTCATGAATGGAACGAGCTAGATCCACGAGAATGATGTTACCCAATTTATCGCATGGTATTACATATGAAAAGTGAACATGTTTATCAATAGGAAATATATTTTTTTTATTTTATATGACTTTTTGATAATTTTTTTTAAAAAATGTACAATATCTCAAGAACGGTGCGTGCTAGCGTTCTAAAATTTATGTCAATCGTTTTCTAATGAAAAATTACATAAGAAATGTCTTTTTGCGTAACTTTATTAGTGGTTTTGATTTTTTGACGATTTTTTCAAAATTTCATTCGAATATTTAGGGGGTTCTGAACATTCGATTGCGTATAAAAATAATAGGCTTCCAGTGTTTACGGATTGTGATTTTTGTACCAAATTTGGTTCAAATCGGTCCATTCGTTCGTCAGTTATCGTCTCCACAGACCCACTGACACACACACACACACACACACACACACACACACACACACACACACACACACACACACACACACACACACAGGCATCACTTCAAAAATGTTTGATTTGTGATCAGGGATGCTTGAAACGTGCTCTCCCGTTGAAAACTCGAATTCGAATTTTCGACCCCGTCACGATACTTTCCTTATACATTATGTATATAAGGAAAGTAATAATATTATGCAAGAAATCTGAATAAGATGCATCCTTCTAATTTCTTTACATACGTAGTATAATGTATGTATTATGAGGGGTCGAAAATTCGAATGCAAGTTTTCGACGGAAGGACAGGTTTCATGTATCTCTGAGTTCGAATCGAACGTTTTTGAGGTGATGTTAGTTTGTGTGTGTATGCGTTAGTATGTGTGTGTGTATGCATTAGTATGTGTGCCTGCTCGTTAGTGTGTGTGCGTTAGTATATGTGTGTTCGTTAGTGTGTGAGCGTTATTATATGCGTGTTCGTTAGTGTGTGTGTGATCATTACTATATATGTGTTCGTTAGTGTGTGTGTGAGCGTTACTATATGTGTGTTCGTTATTGTGTGTGAGCATTACTATATATGTGTTCATTAGTGTGTGTAAACGTTACTATATATCTGTTTATTAGTGTGTGTGAGTGTCACTATAGTATATGTGTTCGTTAGTGTGTGGTAGCGTTACTATATATGTTTTTGTTAGTGTGTGTGAGCGTTAGTATGTGTGTGTGTGCGGGCACGCGCGTTAGTTTTTTTCTTTTAATTTAGTAAACACTTTCTTCTTTTAATTAAAACTTTGTTCTTTTAAACTTTCTTCTTTTAATTTAGCTGTATAAAAGTTCCGGAAATTCGAAAAATTAAATGGATGTGGAAAAAATGTAAAAAGGAAGTAGATTTTCTTTATGCAGAATTTAAAAATGTGCAAAATATGAATACGGGACATTTTTTTTTCATTATTACTTTCCTTATATGCATAATGTATAAGGAAAGTATTGTGACGGGGTCGAAAATTCGTATTCGAGTTTTCGACGGGAGAGCACGTTTCAAGCATCCCTGATCACGAATCAAACATTTTTGAAGCGATGTCTCTGTCTCTGTGTGTGTGTGTGTGTGTGTGAAAGTATGTGTGTGTGTATGTGTGTGTGTGTGTGTGTGTGTGTGTCAGTGGGTCTGTGGAGACGATAACTGACGAACGAATGGACCGATTTGAACCAAATTTGGTACAAAAATCACAATCCATAAACACTGGAAGCCTATTGTTTTTATATGCAATCGAATGTACAGAACCCCCTTAAATTTTCGAATGAAATTTTGAAAAAATCGTCAAAAAATCAAAACCACTAATAAAGTTACGCAAATAGACATTTCTTATGTAATTTTTCATTAGAAAACGATTGACATAAATTTTAGAACGCTAACACGAGTCGTTTTTGAGATATTGCACATTTTTAAAAAAAAATATCAAAAAGTCATATAAAATAAAAAAAAAATTCCTATTGATAAACATGTTCACTTTTCATTTATAATACCATGCGATAAATTGAGTGACATCATTCTCGTGGATCTAGCTCGTTCCATTCATGAAAAAAGATACTCTGAGTAACACTTTTGTATTTGGACGCCAATAGTCATTTGTCGGCTGTAAGAATAACTTATGTCTTAGTGCATAACGCTTGGAGAGATTTTGGCGACGAATTTGGCGGAATGTCGCCAACTTGGCGATTTTTTGAAATGTTGCCAAATTAACGAAAATCTCGCCAAATGGATAAAAATGGCGCTAAATCAATGAAAATGACGACTAATTGTCGAAAATTCAATGTCTTGGAAAGAATATTCGCTTCTACTATAAGAAAAATCTATTTTTTTACTGTAAAAGTAGTAAATTCGTTACATTATATAAGGAAAGTCATGTGTTGCCCACATCAGATTTTTTTATAATCTGCATCGTACATAAATACAATTTGGAAACCTTTAAATAATTTTAGTGCATTGTTTAAGGTATAAAATATATAATGCCCACATCAGATTTTTTAATTGAGTGGTGGTATAAGTATTATTTACGCAGCGAGCTCAAATTTAGACACATGCATCTTAAATCCTGAGCAACGGCGGATATTCGGGCTAGTTGACTAGTTTATTTATTGAGGAAAATTCTTCAATTTATGTAATTATAAATATTTTTGCCACAATAATATAATGTAATAAATTAAACAAATTACTAAGTACCTTTGACTTTTTTTCATGTACTCCCAAGGATTCGTGTACCCCAGTTTGTGAAAGCCTATTCTAATGCAACGTTTTTCAGTGTTCCGCGGAACTCTCGGGTATCGTGACTATATTCCAGGGGTTCCACAACGTGATAGCTTTGTATACATTTTCTTAAAAGTAAAGCAAAAAATTCGTGTGAAATTTTGTATGCATAATTTGGACCACTATGGACTTTTTCTTATTTTAGGATTCCGCGACCCACGGCCGACTTAGCATATATATATATAACATATATATATTATATCAAAATATTTTAAAATAAAACTTAATCAATTTCATAATAATAACTGTTCTAATTCTTATTGTGTAATATCTTTTAAGTATCCTATTTATAATTCTATAAACTTTAAGAATTTATTTAATCATTTTTATCATTTATTGCCTGTAAAGGATTTGAATGTTACTAAAACTTTTAAATACAACAAGCCTATTGGAAGAACCATTTTTAATTACAATGCAATTTCAAAATCTCTATCAGTCGACAAAGATTCCTTAACAAATGTAGATGGTGATAGTATTTGTAGTGTTGAAAACTATGCTAATTTTATAAATCCACACTTAGGGCATATAGTTACTGGAGACTTAGCCATTGTTAAAGATAAATCTTTAAGAACTTTAATGTCATTTGGTACTAAATTCAGGTGACCTTCATGTAATAATTTTAAACAAGTCTTAAAGTCAATCAATCTTGACCTTGATAAATATATTTATGGATTAGCTTCTAAATATGCTCAGCCTTTAGAGGCGTTTAATATGTGGAAATTTACTATTTTAAGATCTATTAAAAATGCCATTTGTAGTATCAATTTATCTAGATCTATATATAATATGGATAATATAAAACACTCCGTTAATGATTTACATAGATCTTTTGTTCTTACTTATGTTGATAAAGTCTCTAATAATTATGCTATTATCTGTAAAAAATTCTATATACAATATCTGTTAGATTATTTAAAAAATAATAGTCTATTTAAAATTGATTCACACTCTCTTAATAGTATCAAATTGAAAATTATCAATATGTATATGGATTTAGATATTAATAATAAAATTTTTGAAATTTCCATATATTGTGCTTATACGTAAATTTCATAAAAATCCTATTAAATTTAGAACTGTAACTAGTGGTCATAATTCATACTCTACTACTGCTAGTAAATTATTATTAAATTATTTAAATGTACTAAATAGTAATTTACGAGATTCTAGTGATAACTACATTATTCTAAATAATAGTAAAGAATTAAAAAATAAATTAAAAACACTTGGTAAAATAATAGGTTTTCAAACTTTTGATTTTAAAGATCTATTTAATAATATTAAGATTACTGATCTTTATGATGTCATTTTAGCTTTATATAATGCTTATATTACTAATAAATCTCATCTTACTAAATTTACCAATTTTCCTAAGCTTCTTCATTTTGTTCTTTTCAATAATTATATTTTTCAAGGTAATAAATTATACTTACAAGTCTCAGGGGTTCCACAAGGTGGCTGTAGTAGCAGTATGTTAGCTAATTTATACCTATATCAATATGAAAAATTATTTTCTTCAACAGATTATAAAATTTACAGGTATGTAGATGATCTGATTTGTCTTGTATTTACTGATAACTATGTCATAGATATAGATTTCTATCCGGATAATTTGGAATTAATTCCTAATGAAACTTCTATTAGTAAGAATATTAATTATTTGGATTTAAATATAATTATAGAACTTACTAATGGGATAGTTACTAATTTATATGACGAAAAAGATTTTTTTAAAATTTAATATTAATAAATTATTACCATTTAATTCCTGCAACTCGATTCAATTGTTTAGAAATATTATACTTAATCAACTTTTTAGAATTTATAGATTATCAGATAAAAAATTTTATGCTTTGCACATTAATAACCTCAAAATTACCAGTAAAGTTTATGAATATCTAGCATATTTAGTAAATGGAGTAGTTAATAAGTTTCGATTAGCCTAAAATTCTCATAATCTCTCCTTAATATCTTATTTTAACCATACTTCTACATTCTCCTGAATTTACATTATATATATTTTCATCTTTTACTTTTGTAGGTTTAACTGTCGAATTCCTCTTTTTATGGCAGTACAGTTTTTATTACTCTCTTTGGCAACAGCAGCTAACTTCTTTTCATTTCTGCGTATGGCAACATTGGTCTAGTCATATATTGCCCGTCATGGTTGAACTTTAAGAGGTGTATTTTAAGGTATTAATATTTCCTATATTTTTTTCCAATCTTTATGCTTGTCGTCCATATAACACAAGTTTATAGATAAAATCTATCTTGTGTTTCAGAAACAAGCATTTCTGTGTTCATTTCGAAGGGATATATGGACTTGAAAAATAATTTTTTTGAAATGAACTATTCTTAAGCCTAGAGCTCTTTTCTACGTGCAAGCTTTTTGCTTGATTTTTTTGTTTTCCTATTTTCATTCCTCACCTTTCAAATTTGTTGATTATC